>CAUYUJ010017752.1:200734-225737 GCA_963575745.1 Prorocentrum cordatum
CTCATTATTTGTGTTGTTTCTCTGTTTTCGTCTTCTGGGGGCCCTCGCCAGGCCTCTGGACCTTCGGGACCACGTTTGGACAAACATTAAAAACAAAAAAACACCATGAACACAAACTTTTGGCGCTCCGCGCGGAATTCTTGGATCTGCGCTGGACCTCCCTCCCTGGCGCGCGGAGCGCGCCATGGGCGGCGCCGGAGGCGCCGCCAGTGGGGCCCAACGCGGATCCAAGAAATCCGCGCGGAGATCCAAACAAATGCATGTTTATGCAGTTTTTTCTCGCGGGACACGCGTGGACAAAGCAATACATGGGCGATTTCGAGAACGCTGAGCCCAACAACGTTTCCGTTTTTTGGGGGCACATTTCTTACTTCCGCCGCCTTCCGCCGAGCTTCCGCCGGCTTCCGCAGGCGGGGGCGGCCTCGATTTACTTCCGCCAGCCCTTCCGCGGCGGAAGAGAGGACAGCTCCCCAGACATGCGACGTCCTGATCTTTTCAGGACGACGTCCCTGGAAGTCCCGACCCTTTCCCCGGGACCGGTTTTTCGTCCTGCGTCGTTTTTTGACGCTCCCGAGGCCTGGCGAGGGCCCCCCAGTGCCGAACATAGGCAAAAACCTCCCGTCCGGATTCTTTCACGACGCGATCATGTCTGGGCCCTTCGATCCTCGAAGGCAAGGCCATGTTTGGAACGCCTCACGTGGGACTTCCGCGCACCTCCTCCTCCTCCTCCTCCTCCTCCTCCTCCTCCTCCTCCTCCTCCTCCTCCTCCTCCCCGCCTCGCCTCCTCCTCCTTCCTCCTCCTCCCGTTCCTCCTCCTGCTCCTCCTCCATCTCCTCCTCCCTCCTCCTCCTCCTCCTCCTCCTCCTCCCGTTCCTCCTCCTCCTCCTCCTCCTCCTCCTCCTGCTCCTCCTCCTCCTCCTCCTGCGTCTCTGGCTCGGGGAGGCCCCGGCCGTCTGCTCCTGGGGGGCGCTCCCGTGGGACCTCCCCGCGGCCGGCTCGGGGGCCGCGCTCCTGGGACTGGAGCCGCCGCAGGCCGCCAGGGAGCATCGGCAGCCTCCGGGAGGGGTCTGGCTGGCAGAGGCCCCTGACCTCAGGTCGGGCATGTCCTCCCACAGGCGGGTTTCCCAGACATGATCGCGTCGTGAAAGAATCCGGACGGGAGGTTTTTGGCTATGTTCGGCCCCGGGGGGCCCTCGCCGGGCCTCGGGAGCGTCAAAAAACGACGCAGGACGAAAAACCGGTCCCGGGGAACGGGTCGGGACTTCCAGGGACGCCGTCCTGAAAAGATCAGGACGTCGCATGTCTGGGCTCCTACAGGCGGATTGGATTTTGGAGGACAACTCAAAGGTAGCCAAAACATAACCAAAAATAATCAACACATACTCAACACATCGCCTCCCTATATAATTTTTCTACTAGCTTTGAAGAGTCCTCCTGTAGAGGGACACCCCCGACTTCACCCTGACCTGACGCGTTCTACCCTGGACCCCTTGTTTTTTATGCTGCTCCCATCGTACTTCAGCGCCACATCCCAGAGACAATCTCGAGCACCCAGACAGCTATGTGAGCGTTTTCTTATTCGGCGCTTCGACACTGGGCGGAAGGGGGGAGGGGGGATAGGGGGAGTTTCTTCTTCAGCGCCCCGACTGTACTCCATGGGGTGGGGGAGGGGGGAAGTGCCGGGGCCCGCGCCGATCGGCAAAACCATGCAGAAGAAAACCGGTCACTGTCGCAACAAGGCCTGCCCGACGCGCTGGCGAAGCGTCGAACGAGCATCGCCTCCCAGAGCCCGACACGTGAAGACCCTCCAGCTTCGGTACTTTCCTGGTGCTCGGAATTCCTCCGGGCGGTCAAGGCTACAGAGTAAGCTGGGACATCATAGCCCCTGTTGCCCGTCGGCCTTCGGCGGCTGGGGCCCTCGGCGGTTGGTGAGGCTTCGGGCTGCGCGCGGACAGCTTTCCCAGGTAGTCCCGGCGGGCCCGCTGAGGCGCTGAGACCGCCCCCAGGTTACTCGGGGGGCCTGCTGAGGGCAGCCTGGGCCAGCGGGGGGCCGGAGGCGGGGACTGTCTGCGCGCAGCCCGAAGCCTCATACCATCGGCGGTCCTCCTCCGTCTTTCGCGATCTCTGGCGGTCTCCTGCGTGAGCGCAAGACTAGATGGTTGCTTGCATTCACCAAAGGGTCCACGATCGAACGCCCAACGGACCAGCGAGGCCCAGGGGGTGCTCTCCGGCATCTCCACGCTGTCGATGCCCTCCCTGGCCTTGTGGAAGATCCGCCGGATGCTTGGGGGCACCGGGCACTTGAGATGGCGCTTCCCGCAAGCCGCGCCCCCCCCCCCCCCCTCCCACCTCCAGCGTTCCATCTTGACCTTGCCAGACCTCCAAGAATCATCCGGTCTGTTCCCGTCGCACGTAATCATGTTTACATGTCACAGGCCCCCAACCGCGCCCTGGAGGCCGACATGGCGAAGCGCACGCAGTGTCTTTTTTCTTGCTCTCCTGTGCTGGGTCACCGTTTTGACTGGTGCACTGAGGCTCCTTCCTTCTCTGCCGCCTCCTAATCAACTACCTCCTCTGCGCGTCCTGCTTCCCTCATCGCCTCTCCTTGTCCTGCCTCGCCCTCCCTGGGTGTTGCCACGCGTCTACTGCTGCTTTCTTGCGCCCCTGAGGGGTCCAGCGGGGTGACGTCTTACACAAGTCCCCCCATCGGGACTTCTCCCCTCCCAAGGTGCTGCCAGGCACGCAACACTCGCCTCTTCCAGCGCCCTCGGGGTTCCAGCAGCATGACGGCGCACGCGCATCTGCGTACAGGGGACCTCGCCACGCTCTGCGTGCTGCCAGGCGTGCAACGGTCGCCCCTTTCCCTGCGCCCTCGAAAAAAAAGTCTTGCTGGGGTGGCAACTCCGCACATGGCCTTGCCACCAACTGGGTGCTGCCAGGCATGCAGCAGTCGCTGCTGTGCTGCGCCCATGGCGTGTCCAGTGGCGTGACGGTTCACGCACAGCTGAACGGGACCCTCGCCCTCCCTGGGCCCTGCCAGCCGTGCGAAAATCGCCTCTTTCTGCTACGTGCTACACTCGGGTGTTCAGAGGCGCGACGTTTCGCGCAGATCCAAGCAGGATCTCGCCCTCCTTGGGTGCTGCTACGCGTGCGCGCGTCGCCGTTGTCTGGCGCCCGAGCGGGGTCCAACAGGGTGGCGCTTCGTGTAGATTCAGACGGGGATGCCGCCGCGTCTTTGGGTGCCGCCAGGCGTAGGCGTGCTCAGAAAGAAACAAACAACGGCCCACATAATATATATACACACACCCATATATGTATATAAACATATGTTTATATAGAAACTGTTGGAGGTCCGCGCGGATTTCTTGGATCGGCGCTGGGGCCTCCTGGCGGCGCCTTTGGCGTTGCCCCTCGCGCGCTCCGCGTGCCAGGGAGGGGTCTTCAGCGCAAATCCAAGACACCCGCGCGGAGTTCCGAACATGTATGTTCGGTGCGTCCTCCTCGCTCCCCCCTCCTCGCCCCTCCTGCCTCGTCCCCCCTCCCTCGCCCCTCACTCTGTCCTCCTCCTCGCTCCCTCCTCCCTCGCCCCTCCTCCGACCTCTCCCCTCCTGCCTCGCCCTTCTCCCCCCCTCCCCCGACATCCGGCGCAACGCGCGAGGCCCCGCGGACGTGACGCGCCGCGCGGCTCCCGATCGAACCTTCGCCCGTGCCCCCGGGTGCCGCCGGACATGTGCCGTGCTCCTGCGCCCCGAGGGGGGGCCCGCCGGAAGGAGGCTACACAGCACACGCGCACCAGGAGGGAGGAGGAGAGGAGGAGGAGGAGGAGGAGGAGGAGGAGGAGGGGAGGAGGAGGGGGAGGAGGAGGAGAGAGGAGGAGGAGGAGGGAGGAGGAGGGGGAGGAGGAGGGGGGGGAGGAGGAGGAGGAGGAGGAGGAGGAGGAGGAGGAGGAGGAGGGGGGGGGAGAGGAGCCAACACGTACCAGAAGGATGCGCGGCAAGGATGCGCGCCCCTCGGACGCCCAAGTTGAACATCCTCGAGCGAAGGATTGCCCACGGAGAGTCCGAACAGGCCAAGGATGCAGGGGTACCCTCGGGGGCGCCGCTCAGTCTTACCATGCGCGTTGGCCGTGCAATTATGAGACTTGCATCCAAGCCTGGACATCGCCAAATCCGAATTCCCTGCCCGGCATACCGCTCCTGCCGCTTTCCTGAGCCTCGCGGGCGTCCAGCGGGACGACGTTTGATGCGTCGCCCCCCCGCCTCCCATCGGTTCCAAGCAGGGCCCCAAAGCAGACATCGCTTTCCAAAAGTGCTGTCAATTGCACAGCGCTAGCGCAAAACAATGGTGCAGCACGCCGCAAGGAGCTGGCACGTGATCTCGGCCAGGACGGGCCCAAACGGCAAAGCATAAACCGTGGCGCTCAGCGAGCGCGGGCCAACGTGCCCTGGCCAAACTGGCCAACAAACGACACACATGCCCAAAAGGGGGTAACAAGCACCGGCTGGGACTCAACCTCCAGCTTCCTTCTCCTGGCTAACTCCCAATAGCGCATGCAACGCTGCACCTCGGGGACCCCGCGCACGGGGCGGGAGCGGCCAAGAGGGGGGTGTCCAAAAGGGGGGGGTGCAACTCATGACCGGCGGCATGTGCGCGACCCAGCGGGGGGGCCAGGGACGTAATGGAATAAGAGGAGGCGCCATGACATCTCGGGAAATATCATGGCCCCCGCCATGATATCCCCCCCCCCCAGGTCATCACCCCCCTCTCTTGCCGCCCCCGACAGGGGGCTCCCCCCAGAGCGGCACCCCCGGGACGACGACGCGGGGCGCCACCCAGCGCCCTGAAACCCCGCCAGGCACGGCGGCGACGTGCCCGGGGCGGAGGGCGCTGCGGCTGAGATGGCTGCAGGCCGAGGGCCGCGGGTCTGCCCGCCTCCGATGCGTCATCGGCGGTGCACCTCGTACAGCCGACCAGTATCATGAGGATGCGCGGTAAGGATGCAAGGGCTTTGGAGGCCCGTGTTGACGTTTTCCGAACGAGGCTGGCCAGCGAAAGCAGCCACGGATGGGCCGAAAGGGCAAGGATGCCAGGGTACCCTTGGGAGGGTTGCGCGTCCTTGCCATGCGGGTTGACTGTAGGCCGCCGAGAACGACCCCCGCACTGAGCTGCTGAGACCTAGCAGGCCTGTCCAGCAGCCCTGCAGCACCCCACGCGGCCCTTCCTGAAGGGGCTAAGGACACACACGCATTCACACACAACCATTCCCACACACATACACACACACACTTTCACATTCACATTCACATTCACTTTCGCATTCACATTCACATTCGTATTCACATCCGCCCACAATCACACACATTAATAAACACAATTCCCACTATTCCTCATGTTTTCCATGTTTCCTGGATGTTCGTCTTCGCCCCCACTTCCGATATTTTCCGTATGTTATTCGGAATCGACCTTCATAGGTGTCTGTGTATTTTTGTTCCCGTCTCCCTCAACGGGGAAAAGGGACTGACGGCAGAGGCGGACGGGCTCCCTGGAGGTGCCACAAGGCGCCCAAGCTGCACTGCACCGATTGGCAGTGATAGCAAGGACTTGAACAACAACGCACTGCCTTAATGGCGGAGGGGGAGGAGGAGGAGGAGGAGGAGGAGGAGGAGGAGGAGGAGGAGGAGGAGGAGGAGGAGGAGGAGGAGAGGAGGAGAGGAGGAGGAGAGGGGGGATGAGGATGAGGATGAGGATGAGGATGAGGATGAGGAGGAGGAGGAGGAGGAGGAGGAGGAGGACCGACATCTTCGGCACGCTGCGCCCCACCTCAGAGATTGAACTACTGGCCGCATATGCAAGAGATATGCTGGAAACCCGCGGAGGAGGAGCACTACATCCATACATGGACAACTACATCCTCCCCGTCGACCGCCATCACATTACTCCACAGACGATCGGTGAACTGCACTGCGACGAAACCGACCTCAGAGGACAGCGAGTACCAGTACACTTGTGCCACCAACGAGTCATCGCACTCCTATCAGCATGGGCAGGCACAGTTCGAACGCCACCATTACCCACCAAGGAGATCGACCACGCGACGATACTAAAACTGAGCTCACCTACCAACGACTTCCCCAAGTGGCCCGCCATCATCGACAACGCCCTCATCGAATACCCAGCTCAGATGCTACAGGACATCACCACGACCTCGGATACATGCACAACAAACGTCGACGGAACCATCAACGACCACACGGAGGCCCACAAGCGGGATATCATCGTTCACCAGGTCGAGTAGACCCCAGATGGAGATGCATTACCACAGATAAAACAGAGACCTGTTTACGAACCGCCAGCATACAAGCGACCTGCCGAAATACTGCTGGGCGGCACTATGCTAATCAAGGTCAACGATGCCGACGAGCTATCTGAACAAGACGCCCACAAAGCAAGACAGTACCTCACCGAGGACGTGGACAACCACCGCTCTCGCCATTTGCTTCAGCACCTCCAGACGCTGCGCACTGCTGGTTTTCGGCCCATCAGCTGGACCCAACGCTACTTCCCCAACTGGAGTACAGCCTTCCCAGAAGTCCGACCACAACAAATACAACGACCAGCACGCACTACCCCAGCACATACCGACCTGCAGCTTATACAAAGAAGGCCAACACCACAGGTCCAATAAACCATCCCTTTACCTATGCCGACTATCTTCCAGCTCATATACAACCAGAGCGTGACTCCGACACCGTGCCAGCCGCCACCGCCGACGGGACCACCCCCAGGCAAAGCCCCAATACAAACCACAACGACGACGCCGACCACCCGATACTTCCGCAACCCAGTCGCTCTGCCAAAGTACAAACAAGGTGACACTCTGCGGCCCGAACTCAATCACTGTGCGATGCTGCCACCAGGCTGGCAAGCCCTTGCCGGCGTAAACAGGAGCCTCACTTACTACCACAGTCTGCAGGCAGGCATCACTCAGTGAAAGTCGCGACGTCAACTACGACCCATGCTACACTCGACAGCTGACCGACCAGAACGTCGAGGCCTTCAGCATCAACAAGGACGGCTGCTTCTACCACAACCTCAGGCCGATATACCCCCCCAACGATCACCCCCCAATGCCAGAACACCCTGTTAAACGCGAGCAGGTCGACGAAGCACCGACACAGACCATCCACGACCTACTCGACATGCCGAGGACCCAAAACCAACAGGAACAAGAAGCACACGAATGGGTTGATCGAGCACGCCTATGGTACAACGACATCGCAGGCGGCACCTTCTTCTCCCACCTCAAGGTCAACCAGGAATCCGGGCCATTCCTCACCTTCGGCAAGAACATGCTCGTGGTCGCACCTATACTGGAGGGAGGCCCACACCTTCCACGCGTGAGTCACATCATCCACCGCAGCAGCTGCGCAGCCCCAGACCAATACTCGCACCATACGGCGGACGCGGCACCTCCGAGCGCGAGATACACATCGAGATGCTACCGACTCGAAACCCGACCGCACACGAAGCCACCATGTACAAGAACGAAGACTCGCCGATGACCGAGGACAACAGCACGGCCCGTCTACCGAACAACGAAGCACATACGAGCAGTGCAGACGCACCCACCAGCGCAACCCCATCAACCACACCCCCAGTACCGACTCCCAACCAGATGCACCAACCAACCCAATATAGCGGCACGATCCCAGCCGCGAAGCCTGCGAGATTCAAAGCACACCCACCCTACCGACAGTCAGAGAAGACATAGTAGAACAGCCTACGCACGCGATCGACCACGAGCGAAAGACCGCTCAGCACGAGCTCCTCTCACAGGAGCGACGCGCACCCACTATCGAACCTAGCTGCTCCAAACCGACTTCCAGCGACAGCGCGCCAACAACAAACGACAACCAACCACCTGCCATAGAAGTCGAATCCTAAAGGCCCAATGGTTGGTTCCCCATCACTACGACCACACACGAGAAGGCCAACCCCGACGCAATTACCTTCTCGATGGGAGCAACCACGGGCCACTCGTTCTACACTAAGCTGGCGGACTCCATCGAACACGGCACAATCACGGCGAACGAGGGCGACGAGGTCACCATCTTCAACGTGTCCTACAACAGCAACAATGACCTATGGGCACGGGGCACCATCACTCAGACCAGTACTACGCGGAGCACCAAACAAGCTCTGAAACCAGACATCATCACCGAGTACCGGTCCCAGCACAACGACATCCAGGAGAAGCTCGACGTCCTCGCCACAATGGTAGGCAAACGACACGCCAGCTCCAAACAGGCCCTCAACATCCAGAGGGAGACCACCCTGGCCCAGGAATCCAGATCCAAGCCCATCGACAGCCTCAACGAGTCCGTCAACAACCTACGCCTCTAAGCTACGGCGATCGCCATCCTCGCCATCACCCACCAAACACCGGACGACCGCACGAGGTGCCCACGCGCCTGACGCCGTCACAGCATACAAACACGCCTTCCCGACCTCCGACCTACGCCCCAACCGTTCTCCATCTCCGATCGTACCCTGACCCTCATCTTCCGCATCGCCCCCACCTGCGGCAGCACGAACACATGGTGCGCCGTCTCCACCGATTGCGCCTCCGACCTCCATTGCCAGAACTGAAACTACCGCCCTCTTCCAACCTTCTCCACCTCCCTGGTCCTCCGTGCCTCGTCCTGCTAACCTTCACCTCCCCACCCTTTTGTGGTCGGGGCGGATGGGGTGGGTGGTTTACGTAAGGTCGGGGAGGGGGCAAGAGATATACTCACTGCGCCGTGCCCGCCCACCCACCAGCGCCTAGGGCTTTGCACCCACCGCACACCCCCACTCCTTCGTTATTACCTCCTTCCCTCTCATCCCTAATGTGTGCCTACAGCTGTGTGCCATGCCAGCGCCTAGTGCTTTGCACCCATCGCACCCCCCCCTCCTTCGTTATGACCTCTCCTCCTCTCATCCCCTGATGTGTGCCCACAGCTGCGCGCCATGCCATGACCGTTTCAGCAGTGCCGCCTGGGAGGTCACCCCACTCCAAAAGAGCAAGTTAACTGCAGCACCCCACCTCCTTCAAGAGCAGCCACCGCGGCACTCAGCCCCTTACCCCCAAGAGCGAACCACTGCGGCTACTCCCCGGCGGCTTTTGTAGGCACTAGTTTGCACCGCATTCTTCAGCATCGCCCTTGTCCCCATCTCTGCCTGCCACTGACGTCTGCCACTTCCCCCCTCCCTCCCCTTCTGTGTGTTTCTGCTGCTTCTCTCTAGGCTACAGCTCTTTCTTTTCACATTTTCCCTAATGAACCCCCCCTCCACCTCGGGCCCTCGGCCGAGGTGGAGGGGCAGGACCGATGGCTGCACGTGCACAACGAACCACAGCCGTTAGCACAGCACAGGAGGAGGAGGAGGAGCAGGAGGAGGAGGAGGAGGAGGAGGACGAGGAGGGGGGACAGGAAGGGGAAGAGGAGGTGGAGGAGGAGGCGGAGGAGGAGGAGGAGGAGGTCACTACCAGGACGCTGGGTTCACACGTGGCTGGACTCACGCGTGGAGCACCCGGAGGCCGCACGCTGGATACACACGCATGCGGGGGCCGTGCGGAAGCCAGGCCACAGGAGGGCCACGAGCGCTGGAGCAAAGTCTGGCCATGTGCACGCGCGTCGTTCCAGCTCTCGCCCAAGCCCGGCCGCGTCGTGTGCAGGCAGCTTTTTGGCATACAGCGGAGGATCAAGGAGGAGGAGGAGGAGGAGGAGGAGGAGGAGGAGGATAATCGAGGATCAAGGATAATCGAGGATCGGGGAGGGGTGGGGGGGCGCCTCCCCTTTGGACGGGTCGCGGGTCGCGCTCGGGGTCCGCTCCCTGTGGGGCAAGTGGATCCGCGGCTTCTGAATCAGAGCACTTCTGCTCGCATAAACACACAGTGGAGGCCCGACCACAAAACTTCCACAAGAAACCCAAGCCTGAGACCCCAGGACATCCCTTGACTTTTGGTGTGGTAGCGTCACGCTTTCCCCAGCAACGCCCTCGAATCCAAGAAACCCAGGGCACCCTGGAGGCAAGGAGGGTGTCTCTTGGCATGGGCCTCCATTGTATCCGCCGCCCTATGCTGCTTGCCACGGGGGTGCTTCGCGTGCCAAGGCTTAAACACTTCCTGGCCCTTTGAAAAGGTTCCCGCTGGCCCTTCGGCAGATCGCCCCGCCCCGCCGCCATCAGCCCAGAGCAGCTCCAAGAGGGCCCTCCAAGACGGCCCCCAAGAGAGCCCAAGGCAGCTCCACATCGGCCCGAAACTGACAAGCAGGCTTCAAGAAGGCACACGATGGCTCCCAGAGAGCCGAAGATGCCCGTCAGAGGGCCTCAGAGCCCCCCACGACGCTCCAGGAGGGCGCCACGAGGATCCCCACGAGAGCCTCTGGAGGCACGGGGCACTGACGTAACTCCAAAGAAACCAGCATCGAGAACTCAATCACCAAGGTTGTATGAGAAGGCGCCAGGTGAGTCAACATTGAGATGCGCGAGTTGCGAGAGCACGGGACGGCATGAGGGCGGCAAGAAGGCTTCCTTGTCGCATCCTGGCACGCGGGCGCGGCTCGCGGGCACGGTCGGCTGCACGCAGGCGTGACCCTGGGTAAGAGTGACCTTTGGTGCGCGGCTTTTGGGGGGCCGCTGGGGGACCAAACGCACAACCGCATGGAACGCTGCTGCTGCCTCGCGTCCGGCGATCCGGGGACCAAGTTGGGCCCGCACCAAAAAGGCCCCTCCGGCGCGAAGGGTCGCTCTTGCGTCTCGTCGAAGCACGGCGCGGCACGGCGAGCCGTGGGCCCGGCACGGCACGCGCACGGTGCGGGCCCGGCCCGGCCCGGCGAGCGGGCGGCAACGTGGTCGCACTCTGGGGCACGCGGGGCACGGCACGGCACGCGTGGCACGGCACGGCACGCTGTCGGCAGACTGCTGCCCGTGCTGAAGCGCGGGTGCGGAACGGCGCGCGGGCAGGGCACGGCGGGCACGGGGGGCACGACATGCCACGCCGCTTGGGCTGCACGCCATGGTCCGTCTTCCGGGGCGCGGGCACGGCGCTGCGCGCGGGCA
Organism: Prorocentrum cordatum; assembly: GCA_963575745.1. Taxonomy (NCBI): domain Eukaryota; class Dinophyceae; order Prorocentrales; family Prorocentraceae; genus Prorocentrum; species Prorocentrum cordatum. The sequence continues at coordinate 211,835 of CAUYUJ010017752.1, forward strand.
CGGCACGGCACGCCACGTGGCGCGGGTGGCACAGTCTTCCTCTCCCAGGACGTGGGCACGGCACGGCAAGCGGGCGGCACATTGTTTCGCAGAGGCGGGCACGACACGGCACGCGGGCGGCACATTTGCCGCATACTTGAAACCAGAGCAGCCTTCTTTACTATGCTTGAAGCCTCTGACAACATCTGCTGTTCAGCAAATGCTTATCTGGCCTTTTCGGGCTGCCGACAGCCCAAGACGGCCTCAGAGGACGCCAATGTGGCTTCAAGACGGCCCCAAATGACTTCAAGAAGGGCCAAGAAAAACACCAAGATGACCCCAATACGGCCCAAGAGAGCCCCACGACGGCCCCACAGGGCCCCAAAGAAGCGTAGAGAGGCCCACGGGATGACCTCCGGAGGTGCCACACGGCCCAAGAGCGCCAGAAGACTGTCTAAGAGAGCCCCACGATGGCATGAGCTGGCCCCAGGACTCACCAGACGGCCCGAAAAGCTCGAAAAGTGTCCCAAGACAACGCCAAGACGATCCTGGAGGGCCCCTGCCTCATGCTCCAGTGGGTCCACAACGGCTGGGGGAAGATACAAGTCACTGGCGCGGCCGCAACACAGGCATTTCCAGAAGGCAGGGGGCGGCGGTGACTCGCCGTCGGCATAACTTCACGGGCAAATTGCGCTGCCCTCGATCGGAATCGGAGGCCTCCTGGATGGGGTCCTCCCAGATTGGGTGAGAAGATCGCGCCGCATCGCCGATGCGTCGCCGATGCGGCGCGATCCTCCGACCCCGTGCTCGGGCCCCCTCTGAGAGGCCTGGATCCATGGTGCTGCGCGTGCGCATCGGCTGGGTTGGGCACGTTCCTGGGAGGCTACGCTCGCAACGTCTGGAGCCTGGCGGCCGGGGCACGGCCCCGGCCATGAGCCAGATCGGACGGACCCTGGGCCACGGCGACAGAGGCGCACTTTTGGAGGCCCCGGACGTGCCAACACACGTTGCGGTCAGGAACTTCTGCGCAGCGTGTCGCGGCGGCGGCCCCAGCGACACGCGGCGGCCCCTGCGGGCGGATAGCGTGTCGCTCCGCTCTGCGGGGCGGGAGACCTCGCCGTCGCCCGGACGTCCATTCCCCGTGCATTTTTTCGACTTCGTGCGCATATTTTTCGCTAAATGATCAAAGATGCTCCTCGATGGTCCTCGCCGAGAAAAAATGCACACGTCCGAGCGATGTCAGGAGACTGGGAAGAGCTTGGACAACTGCCGCCTGGGAACCATGATGCGACCAGCGTGTCGCGCCGGAGAGAGTGGTAGGCTAGAACCGGCAGAGCGACGCGCTGAGCAAACGTTGCTGACCGCATCCCTCGTTCGGTGTACCCGTCGTGTTTTTCTCGCGAAGTTTTTTTTTTCCAGCGCAATTTTGGAGAGGAGGGAAAGAGAAGGAAAGGGCACACGCGAAGCCTCACTCCGCAGTCCTCTCGCACCTCCTCCAGCGGACACATCCTGCCCCCTTGTGTTTTTCTCGCGAAGTGGAACCCTGGAGGCCCTGGAGGTCTAGACCACTTCCCTGGGACGGACTTTTCATCCCGAGTCGTCTCTCGGCGGCCTCTGGGGCCCTCCGGGGCCCAGTGAGGGCCCCTGGAGGCCGAGCAATTCCCAATCCGCCTGCACATCGCCCCCCAAAACCCGACAGCGTGCCCCAGCATCCGGCTGCTCCATTTTTTCCGATGCGTGCGCCCCAGAAGTCCTGACCACTTCCCCAGGGCCGGTTTTTCGCCCTGAGTCATTATTTGACGCTCCCGAGGCCCAGCGAGGGCCCCCAGAGTCCGAAAATACACCCAAACCGCCTGCTCCTTTTTTTTTTGGAGCGTCGGATCTCTGAGTGTGTCCAAGTTTTCTGGCCGTGCTCGCGCTCAGCGCCGCAGTATTTCTATCGGCTCGTCGTCGACGAAGGGGGTTCGCGCCGTCATCATCTCGAAGCACATCACCCCGAGGGTCCACCAGTCCGCCGCAGGCCCGTGGCCGCTCCCGGAGAAGACCTGCCCAGCCGCCGGGGGGGAGGGAGTGGCGGAGGGAGGGGAAGGATGAGGAGGAGGAGGAGGAGGAGGAGGAGGAGGAGGAGGAGGAGGAGGAGGAGGAGGAAGAGGAGGAGGATGAGGATGAGGAGGGGGAGGAGGGGGAGAAGGAGGAGGAAAGGAGGATGATGAGGAGGAGTGAGGAGGAGGATGATGAGGATGAGGATGAGGATGAGGATGATGATGAGGAGGAGGACCAGTGCAAACCCAATATTCATTAACTAACGATGTTGAGCAAAAGGCTCCCCCTCCTAGCTTCTTCTGTATAGGCCCCTACAAAGATTCCTTTCCACTGAGGGCAATGCCCCGTCGGGAGACAACTGTTTGAAGATCCTGAAGCGTGCCCAAACACCATTCTCGGGACTTCAACGCCTCGAATCAACATGACTGTTGCGCATGACGATCCTCAACCGTGGCAGAAAACTGTTCCTGGGACTTCAGCACCGCGAACCAAAGTAACAATTGTGCCCTGATAACCCTGAACCGTTCCAAAACGCAATTTCTGGTACGTGTGCCATGAGGTCCCGTGAAACGCTTGACGCCTGCAACAATTTAAAAGGAATGTGCGCCGTGCTGAGGCGAGAACCACATTTTGAAACGGAACCGCCCTCCATGTGAAGCTCTAGTAATTTTGAGGACGAAGGATGCGGCACCTAGGCGAGAACCGCATTTTAAAGACGACCCACCCTCATTCTTTGAAATCTTGGTAGATTGTTGAAGCGAATGCTCGCGGCGCTAAGGCGAGAGCCACATTTTGAAAACTAGTCGCCCTCCATCTGTGAAGCTTTTGCACATGTTGAAAACGAATGTGCGCGGCGCTAAGGCGAGAGCCACATTTTGAAAACCACCCGCACTCCAGGGGCAAATATAGGTGGGGACAGGCATATGGGAGGGAAGCATGGACCTGGAATCGGCGATGCATCGCCGATAGATTGGCGAAAGGCCCCCGATAGCGGATCCGCACGTCCTGGGCGGGGTGGGGTTATCGGGTCACTATCGTCCGCAGACGACGTCATCGAGGAGGGTTTAATCGAAACCGAAGGAAGTGCAAGACAGCATGTCGCACACAACGGGGCAGGGCGCCGAGCCAAACAACGCGATGTCGAGCGCGAAGGTGCGAGGCCCACCCGAAGTCGTAAACGAGGTGGTCGCCGAGCACGGAGGGGCAGCAGCATGAGCCAGCCGCGCAACGAGCACCGAGAAGTATGTCAGCACCGTCCACTGCAGCGTGACGTTAGTGGCCATGGCGAGCATGGCCAGGACTCCGGGGGAGAACGCCGACAGGGCGTCGATTGAGAGGCTGCCAAGCTCATGGCTGAGCAGCAGAGAAGCGCGCACATGCGGCGGCCGCCGCGGGATCGCCGGAGCACTTGCGACAGCATGGCAACGGGTGATGATGATGAGGATGATGATGCTGATGATGCTGATGATGTTGCTGCTGATGAGGATGATGCTGATGATGCTGAAGATGATGACGACGATTGCGATGATGATGCTGATGATGATGATGATGATGATGATGATGATGGTGATAGTGACGATGATGACGATGATGACGATGATGATGATGATGCTGCTGCTGCTGATGATGATGATGATACTGATTATGCTGATGATGATGACGATGATACTGGTGAGGATGGTGATGACGATGCTGCTGCTGATGATGATGATGATGATGGTGGTAATTACAATGACGATGACCACTGACGATGACGATGACGATTACGATGATGATGCTGATGATGACGCTGGTGGTGATGATGGTCATGCTGATGCTGCTGCTGCTGCTGCTGCTTATGATGATGATCAGTATGAGGAGAACCACTCACCCACCATCTAGACCGCTAGGCGCGCGGGGCCATAACAAGGAGGAGGAGGAGGAGGAGGAGGAGGAGGAGGAGGAGGAGGAGGAGATGGAGGAGGAGATGGACGAGGACGAGGAGGGTGAGACCTCTGGCGCCATGTACTCTGGGGTGCCGCACATGGTGAAAGCCCGGTCGGCAAAGGTGGAGGTCCCGAAGTCGCAGAGCTTCGCGTAGCCCCGGGAGTCCAACACCACGTTCTCCTTGGGGGCTCCGCGGCCGTTGTCGCCGCCTACCGCTTGGGGGCAGGGATCGGCACGTGCCATCTGCGTCAGGGATGAAGTCTAGTTATCGGAGGAGGGCCGATCGAGACAACGGCGGCAACCCATGGCGCTTTTCGTCCTGTCTGAGGCTCCTGGAAGCTTTTCGTCGCCATGGCTGGGCCCGCTTCGGAAAACTGGCCAACATCGACCCTGGGAGGCGCTGGGGACCGAGTCGGAGCTGATTTGGGCTTGGCGGCAGGGCCGCCGCTGTCTCAAGTGGCCCCCACTCGGGGCGGTCGGAGCAAGCAGCGCCAGCCCGGAGCACCCCCCTTTCGCACACCCCCACCCGGCCCCACCGGGAGAGGCCCCGGCCCCTCCTGCCGCGGAGGCCGAGAGCGAGCCCGCGGGGGGGGGGAGACGTGGAGGCGGGGAGGAGCCGCCGCGCGCACTGGGGGCGCACCCAGCGAAGTGGGTGCCTCTCGGGGGCAGGGACGGGGAGCAGGAGGAGGAGGAGGAGGAGGAGGAGGAGGAGGAGGAGGAGGAGGAGGAGGAGGAGGAGGAGGAGGAGGAGGAGGAGGAGGATTAGGAGCAGCAGGGCGCTGGGGGAGGGACGAAGATCGAGGGGGTCCAAAACATCGGGCCCCAGAGCCCTGCTGGGGTGCGCCCTGGCCAGCATCTCGGAAAGGAATCCGGCGAGGAGCCCCCGGGGCCCCAGGCCCGTGCGAACGGCATCCGAAAGCCTTGGTCCTCGATTCTCAGGGCGTCATGGTCGCGGCCGTGGCCGTCGCATTCGAACACGCATTCGCGTTCGCATTCGTACTCGCCGTCGTCGACCTCCTCCTCCTCCACGTCTTCCTCCTCCCCCTCCTCCTCCTCCTCCTCCTCCCTCCTCCTCCCTCCTCCTCCTCCTCCTCCATCGACGCTGTGGCTGGTCTTCTTCCACCCCCCCCCCTCTCCCTTCTCTCCCTCTCTCCCCCCTCCTCCGCTCCTTGCCTCGCGCGCACGCGCGAGCGCCTCTACGGGGGTGGGCGGGCGGCTCACAGCCCTCCGCCGCGCGTCCTCTCCGTCCGCTCCGCCCGGCCCCGGCGCCCGCCCCCCGCCCGCGGGCGGCCGACCGCGGGGGCCCGCGAGCCGCCCCTTCCCTCGCGCCCTCCTCCCTCGCTCCCTCGGGGTGGTGAGGAGGAGCAGGGACCTGAGGAGGAGGAGGAGGAGGAGGAGGAGGAGGAGGAGGAGGAGGAGGAGGAGGAGGATGTGAAGAGGAGGAGGAGGAAGATCACGAAGGAGGAGGAGGAGGAGGAGGAGGAGGAGGAGGACCCGTTCTGCCCTCCCTCGAACCTCCCTCTTCGTAGGCCCCTTCAAGAATGAATGCTCGTTGCGGGAAATGCGCCCTTGGAAGATAATTGTTTGAGAATCCCCAATCGTGTAAAAACGCAACTTCTGGGATTTAGACGCCGCAGATCAGCATCACTATTGCGTTCTGGTAATCCTAAACCGTGCCAGGGCACCGTTTCTTGGGTTTTGACGCTGCGAATGCGCGTGACACATGCGTCCGAACAGTCCTAAATCGTGCCAGAGCACCATTCCTGGGACTTTCGCCATACGGCACTTCGAACGTGTTGCAAGCTTTTAGAATGGATGTGCGTGGCGCTCAGGCGGGAGCCATGTTTCGAAAAGGAGCCACCCTTCGTCCTTGAAGCTGTCGCGAGCTCTGAAGGCATCTACCTGGCGCTATGTGAGAGCCATATTTTTAAACGACTCGCACCCCATCCTTGAAGCTGCTGTAAGCTTTTGAAACGAATGTGCGCGGCGCAAAACCGAGAGTCACATTTTGCGAACGATCTGCCCTCTATCCTAGAACCTGTTGCAAGCTGATTGAACGCATGTAATTACGTGGCGCAACGGCGAGAGACAACATTTGAAAACGACCCCTATTTCATCATTGAATCTGTTGCAACTTTCAAACTGCAGGATCACCAAGTATAAGGAAATCTCACGCGAAACACCTGACCCGCCCTACAGACGTGTCTGGTGGTGCGATAGGGAGGACCCACATTGCAAGGGAAACGGAAAGAGAAGGAGGCGGATGAGGATGAGGATGAGGATGAGGAGGAGGAGGAGCAGGAGCATGAACAGGAGGATAAAGCAGGAGGAGGGGGAGGCGGAGGAGGAAGAGGAGGAGGAGGCGGAGGAGGAGGTGGAGGAGGAGGAGGAAGACCGGTGTAATTCCAATACGCATCAAAACTGTTGCAATCAACCCTCCCTCTAAACTCTCTTTTCGCAGGTTCCTCAAACAAGCCGGCAAGTGGCTCATTGGAAAACAACGGTTTCAAAATCCTCAATCGTGCCAAAGGCCGTTCCTGGAACTTCCAAGCCGCGGATCAACGTGACAGTTGCGTCCGGGCAATCCTACATCGTGCCACAGCACCGTTCCTGTGACTTCAACGCCGCGAATCAACATGAGTATCGCGTCCTGACCAATCCATAAATCACTCAAGAATAGCATTCCTGGGACTTCGGCCATACGAATCTTTGAAACTGTGACAAGCTTGTAAGACGAATGTGCGCGGCGCTACGGCGAACATCACACTTTTGAAAAAGAACCGCCCTTCATCCTTGAAGCTGTTGCAAACTTTTTAGACGAACGTGCGCGGCGTTACTGCGAGAATCACATGTTGGAAACCACCAGCTCCCCATCCGTGAAACTGCTGCAAACTTTGAAGACGAATGTGCGCGGCGCTACGGCGAGAGTCATCCAGTCCTGAAGCTGTTGCAAGCTTTGAAAGCGATCGTGCGCGGCGCTAAGGTGATACAAGTATTTGACAACTGCCCGCCCTCCATCCGTAAAGCTGTTACAAATGTTAAACTTCAGGGTCATACAGGGTGCGGGAATATCAGTCGACACGCCCGGCCCGCCCTACCGACACGCCTGGGAGTATGAAAGGGAGGAGTTACTTATAAGGTAGAGGGATGGTGGATGGGGGTGGATGACCAGGAGGATAGAGAGGAGGAGGGAGAGGAGGATGGGGAGGTTGAGGCGGAGGCAGGGAGGGGGAGGGGAGGAGGAGGGGAGGCTCAGGATCGAAGATCGCGGGCTTGAGGTTGGGGGGGGATTGTGAAGTCATTGGTATTCGTTTGAATGCCATTCTCCATCTTGAGGTCGCGGTACAAGATCCCGCGGCCGTGCAGGTGCGCAAAGGCACACGCCATGCAGGCCATGTAGAAGCGGGCGTGGTCCTCGAACCCGAAGAAGTTTCTCCAGCGGTAAATCGTGTAGAGGTCGCCGCCTGTCGTCGTCGTCGCCGCCGCCGCCGCCGCCGCCGCCACCACCTTTGCCTTCGCCTTCGCCGCCTTCGCCGCCGCTGCCGCCGTCTTCGTCGTCCCCACCTTCGTCGACTGACGACGACTGGCGGCGGTGGCCAGCTCCAGGGACGAAGGCAGCCTGCTCTTCTGATTCTTTCTGTTTCTTCTTCTTCTTCTTGTAGTCGTCCTCTTGCTCCTCCTGCTCTCAGGCGGTGCCACTGGGGGTCACCACTCGGGGGGGGGGGGGGCGAGGAGGAGGAGGAGCATCAGGAGGAGAGGAGGGGGGAGGAGAGGAGCAGAGAAGGAGGAGGAGGAGAGGAGGAGGAGGAGGAGGAGGAGGAGGAGGAGGAGGAGGAGGAGGAGGAGGAGCAGAGGAGGAAGAGAAGAGGAGGAGGAGGAGGAGGAGAGGAGGGGGGGGTCGCCACCTCCTCGAGGAAGAGGGGACCCCTCAGGACCACCCCAGGCCCCCCACAGCCTCCCGGCGCCCAACCGTGCCAAAGACAGCCAGCGGCCCCCGACCCTCACCATCCTCAGGAGGAGAGCGGGTGCCCCCCCCCGCTGTGACTTGCAGTGGCGAGCGCCTGAGACGCTGCCATAGGGCTCTCGCTGGACACCCCTTGGAATTTGCTGTATTGATCATAAAGTAGGAGGAGGAGGAGGAGGAGGAGGAGGAGGAGGAGGAGGAGGAGGAGGAGGCGGAGGAGGAGGAGGAGGAGGGGGAGGAGGGTCATCCCGTCCACCCCTCTCCCCCGCCTTCAATGAGGACACCTCGTGGAACTTTTGTGATCCTGCCTCGTCGAGCTCCCGTGGGCCAGCCAGAGGGATGCAGCAGACACTCTCTGTTCGAAACGGGGCCCTCGCCAGAATGGCACGCCCGTGGGGCGCTCCGTGGGAGAAGGGCGGCTTGCAGGGACTCGTGAGGTGGGGGCTCGGGACGGGACGGCGCATTGCAAAGTCGCTGATATGCACCCTTGGCTTACTCTGGACGACCCTCCCTTCCCCGTCGGATGAGGGAGGTGGCGCCTGTTGCCGGCTCCAGCAAGAAGAACAACTCCTGTCGGGGGGGCGGAAAGCCAGACCCCCCGACGTCGTGCTTTCTTGACCCCTGCCAGGGAACGGGCTTTTCGTCCCGAGTCGTTCTCTGACGGTCCCTGGGCCCAATGATGGCCCCCAGAGGCCGAAATCAGCCAAAAACCTTCGCGCCGTATTTTTTTCAAGACGCGAGGGGGCCTAGGGGAGGATGGGAAGGGTCAGACGTGGGGTCAGAGTTATGCTGCTCCCACCGTGCTTAAGGACCAGGTCCCACACATCATTTCCAGCACCCCGAAGCGTACCGAAACAATGACGAACGAGTACCGCCTCCCGGGGCCCGACCCGTGACGACCCCCCAATTGCGGTACTTCCTTGGGAATCGAACTCTATACACCGACATTTTTCTCCGGCCCTGCACTGAGATTTGCACTGGAGAGCAGATCCTGGTGCATACGGGACCCCGGTGTATACATGTTTCGTTGTTCCCCCAGGACATCGAAGAAAAAAGTATACACCATACCCCCCCCAGCGTCGTCCCCGAGCCTCAAAGAGTCCTGGGATTGAAACACAGCCCGCCACTGGTAATGTAAATGTTCCAGTTTCCAACTTCCTTGGTGCTCGAAGCTCCTTCTGGCAATGCAGGCCAAAGTAGGTTGGAACACTATGAAGGTCAGAGGCACATCGGGCCAGCGAGGCCAGCGAGGCCGATGCAGCGCCCGCGGCCGCGACCGACGGCCAGCCGGGCGGGCCAGCCCGCCCGACGGGCCACCTGGAGGTCAGGTTCGCCTGCAGGCGACCCTAGGAGGCCTCTGGGCTCACGTGCGCCCAACCTTAGAAGAAAAAGAAGAAGACGAAGACGAAGACGAAGACGAAGAAGAAGAAGAAGAAGAAGAAGAAGGAGGAGGAGGAGGAGGAGGAGGAGGAGGAGGAGAAGAAGAATACTACCAAATAATGTCAGTGAAAAGAAGAATAATAACAGGAAGAAGAAACAACGGCATTCACACAAACTTTTGGCGCTCCGCGCGGATTTCTTGGCTCTGCGCTGGGCCCCCCCCCGGCGGCGCCTCCGGCGCCGCCCCTGGCGCGCTCCGCGCGCCAAGGAGGGGGGTCCCCGCGCAGATCCAAGCAATCCGCGCGGAGCGCCAAAAAAATTAGGTTTATGTGGTTTTCCTCCTCCGAAGCCGGCCGCCAAGGCCCGCGGCTCTCTGCTGGCCAGCGCGCCGAGCGGCCGGGCCCGGCCGGCTGTGCGCAAGAGTAGCCCTGGGTAAGAGTGACCTTTGGTGCGCGGCTTTTGGGCGACTACCTTCCAGACCACCCCAACCCAACCCGAAGACCCGAATTTCGGGTTAGGGGGGTACGAGTTCCATAAGCGTTTTCTCGATGTTCCCCGACCCCCCCCCCCGACTGGAAATGGAGGTCCATTTGAGGCCCTCGGGTTGGGTTGGGATGGTTTGGCGGGCGGTGATCTGGGGGGCCGCGGGGGGACCACACCTGGGCACGCCAGCCGCTGCTCCTGCTCCGTTTTCGGCCACCTGGGGGCCCAGCGGGGCCCGCACCACAGGTCACTCCGGGCGAAAGGTCACTCCGTATACGTCTGGTCGATTCCGAGCCTGCCGCCGAGGCCCGGCTCTCTGCCGGCCCGCGCGCCGGGCGGCGGGGCCCAGGCACTGCTGGCAGCTCGGGCCGAGGGCCCCCGGGCCGAGGGCTCCTTCCCTGCAGCCCCGCCTCGGGGCACCCCCTCTCCCGCATATACGGGCCTGGTGAGCATGCGACAGTGCAGTCGGGGCGTTGACCCAAGGAGCCCTAGACCCTGAGATCCGGCGCTCCAGAGAAATTGGAGCAGGCGTTTTTTAGCAGTTTTCGGCCTCCGGGGGGCCCTCGCCGGGCCTCGGGAGCGTCAAAAAACGATTCAGGACGAAAAACTGGTCCCGTGGAATTGGTCCAGACCTCCTGGGTCCAGAGAAATTGGAGCAGGCGGATGTCTGGGAATAAGGAACGAGGCCCCTTTTTCCACAGGTTCAACTTCGACTTCCCATCGACGACCCAAGGAAAACCGAAGGCAAACTGTGAGACAAGGAAGGAACACGGAGCCCCTCCCCAACGCAAAGGGTTCCTTCTTCAGCGCCCCGACTGTGTACCGGGCGGGGGGGTGATTGGAGGAGGCCCCTAGGCGCGCGCGTGACGCGCGCCACATCGGAATCCAGACCCCTCCAGCAGCCTCGCTGCCATCGCGCTGCGAGGCGCGCCGCTGGCTGTCGAAGTGACCACACTTGCAGCAGGGCGTGCTGAGACAACGGCAACTCGAAATCGGTCCCCCGAAACCTCGCGGGGTCCAAATGCACCGATTCTCCGAGCTGCGTCGGGAAGGCTAACCACCGCTGTCTCACCTTGCCCTCTTTTGACACACGGGCGGCCCTCGTATGACACTGCTTTTCTCCGAGAGCCCCGATCCTGGTCCCTGTCGAAGCACGCGGCCAGCTTCACCAGGAAGGGGCTGTCGGTGGCCTGCATGACCTCCTTCTCGGCCCTGACGGCCTCCTGCCGGGGAGACGCACGACCCGAGCTCGGGAGGGACTCGAGCTGGCCTCACGGCGCCGCCAGAACAGTGGCAGCCTTCACTGCAGAGATATCCGACCAGACACCATGCGAGAATGCCCATCTGGGCACGCTCTACGTCGACACTCGATCTTCCTGTGGTGCCGCAAGGCTTCTGTGAGCCCGGCGCCCTTCGGGGCCGAGAGGCTTCCGCGGGACACCTGCTGGCGGGCCGATGACCTTACGTCACATGCCTCCTGCAGTCTGCAGCTTGGCGCGAGCCCCCTCTGCAGACGCCTGGCGAAAGATGGGGCGTCAGAGCTCAGATGCTGGGGCCGCCAGGAGGAGGAGAAGGGGGAGGAGGAGGAGGGGAGGAGGCGGCGGAGGGCCCGAACTCCAGCAGACCGGAGTCTTGCGTACCCCATCGAGGAGCAGACGGCAGGGGCTCGACCACAAGAAACCTTCCACAATAGACTTAAGTCGGGCCTGTCCCCCTACAGGGGCATTTCGACGAAACATTGAATTATCCCAGTGCGACCCTACCTAGGAGTTGGAGCCTCTAGGAAAGCAACATCTACATCTACACCGACAGCTACATTTACATCTACACCTGCATCTACATCAACATCAAAATCAATAGCGAGGCTCACATCTACATCTACATACACACCTACATCTACACCTACATCTACATCTACATCTACACCTACATCTACATCTACATCTACACCTACACCTACACCTACACCTACATCCACATCTACACCTACACCTGCATCTACATCTACATCTACATCTACATCTACATCTACAGCTACAGCTACAGCTACAGCTACATCTACATCTACACGTTCGCATTGGTTTTGCTTTTGCTGTGCATTGCCTTTTCGTTTGCTCTTGCCTTTGCGTTTGCCTTTGCCTTTGCTTTTGCTTTTGCTGTTGTTTGCCATATGCGATGCTATACCATGCTATGCTATGCTATGCTATGCTGCGCTATGCTATGCTATGCTGTGCTATGCTATACTATGCTGCGCTGTGCTATGCTAAGCAATGCTATGCTATACTGTGCTATGCTATGCTATGCTGCGCTATGCTATGATATGCTCTGCTATGCAGAGCTATGCTATGCTATGCTTGGCTATGCTATGCTATGCTATGCTGTGCTAATGCTCCGCTGCGCTATGCTGCGCTGCGCAAAGCTAAACTAAGGTCAGCTATGCTAAGCTAAGCTGAATTAAGCTAGGCCAGGCTAGGCTAAGCTAAGCGAAGCCAAGATGAGCTAAGCTAAGCTAAGCTAAGCTAAGCTAAACTAAGATTAGCTAAGCTAAGCTGGGTGAACCCAGGGGGCACAACTGGGGGAACCGCGGGGCGGATCCTGGGGGAACCGCCCGGGGCGCGGAACACTGCCCAGCCCTTTAAACCAACACGGTAAGAACCCTTCTAGGCAGCAGATCCTAGGTCGGGAAAAATGCGCAAAAAAAAGTCCCAAAATACTAAAGAAGTAGTCCCCAGACATTTTTTTCACTATTTTTGAATATCCCCCCTGTAAAGGGACAGGCCCGACTTAACAATATACCCAACCCTGAGATCCCAGGACGTCAATCGGTTGCTGGTGTGGGAACGTCACGCTTTCCATCGCAAAACCATCGGAAGCCAAGACACCCAGGGCACCGTGGAGGCAAGCAGGGTGTGTCTTGGCATGGGCCTCCACTGTCTGCAGTCTTTCTCCCTCGAGTTGCGCCCTGTCGAGCTCCTGGAGGCCCGCCTCCACCACCATGCCCTTGGATACCGACTTCAGCGCCATGACCTGGCCGGTCGCGGCGTCCCTCACTAGCCGCACGGAGCCGAACGCGCCGTGCCCAAGGGTGCCCAGCTCGCTCAGGCGGTCCAGGTCGTACCGCACGGTCACCTCCGAAGGAACTGACCATGGCACAAACACAAACGTTCGGAGATCCGCGCAGCTTTCTTGGATCGGCGCTGGACCCCACCATCTGGCGCGCGGAGCGCGACATGGGGCGGCGCCGGAAGCGCCGCGATTGGGGGCCCAGCGCCGACCCAGGAACTCTGCACGGACCTGTGAACATGCATGTTTATGCCGTTCGTTGTTCTTCTTATCCTTCTAGCTTTTAGTATTATCCTTCCTCTTCTTCTTCTTCTTCTCCTTCTCCTTCCTTTTGAAAGCCCCCTTCCCTTCCGCCTCACCCGTCTCCTCGTCGTCGTTGTCCTCGTCCTCCTCGTCGTCCTCACCCTTTCTCCTCTCTCTCCCGTGGGGAGAGGAGGACACCTAAGCGGAAATTTGTGATCCCGTGTTTATGCCGCATTTTCTTCTTTGACATTCTCGCCACTCCCCGAGCCATCTTGGGGCGCGCCCGAACCAAAACTTCGAGGATGATCCAGCAGCGTCAACCACACAAACATACACTTCTGGAGGTCCGCGCGGATTTCTTGGATCCGCGCCGGACCCCCCTCTCAGGCGCGCGGAGCGCGCCAGAGGTGGCGCCGGAGGCGCCGCCAGGGCGCTCCAGCGCAGATCCAAGAAGACCGCGCGGAGCGTCGAAAGTTGGCGGCGCGCACAAGGGGGTGGGGGGAGGGGGGAGGGCTTCTTAGAAGGAGGCTGCTTCTTAGAAGGCGACTCAGGCCCTGACATCTATAGAGAAGGCCCGCCCGCTGCGCCTTCAAAGAAGGCAAGGGTTGCTTCTAAGAAGCCCTCACCCCTCCCCCCAACCCCCTCTCCCTCTGCGCGGAACGTCGAAAGCTTATGTTTACGGCGTTTTCTCTTCGTCGAGACGAAGGCTCTCCAGAACGAGCAGCAATGCCGGCATCTGTTGTCCCACCCGGAAGGTCTGTGCTGTGCCGCTCTCCGTGGGGGAGGAGGAGGAGGAGGAGGAGGAGGAGGAGGAGGAGGAGG
>CAUYUJ010017753.1:0-12500 GCA_963575745.1 Prorocentrum cordatum
TTCCCCATACGCACGAGACACGATGCGCCATGATCTTTTCGGGCCCAAACGAACGCAAGCCCATTTCCACACTCGCAAGGTCCGTGCCCGATCTCATTCACTCCTCCTCCCCCATCCGGTCCTTGCCACTTGACCACGAGATTGCAACTTCTGAAGGAATACCCTGATCGGTCATCGTCCACCAATTGATCGGCTAGGCCATCGAGTATAGCTCGACGTGGCCAGACTGGATGCATCTCCCATCTTACATTTCTGCCTCCTTCAATTAACTCATATTACAATCAAAATGCCAGCGCAGGCCCTGGCGCGCCACGCCGGTGCCTCTTCCGGCGCAAGGACCGTTCGCCATGAACCGCACGGGCTAGACCCACCGTCCATTGTACCACCTGCTTCAAGTCCTACTAGCATGCACCGCCATCGATGTCCGCGCGCCGTCGAGCCTCAACCTGAATGCGGTGGCGACGCGGACCAATTCGAGGCAGCCGAACTGATTTCGGAGAGACAATAGAATCCATCATCTCTGAATCACAGATAGCACAGGCGCACAACCGAAGCGTTTAACCTGCAATCAACCAAGTCCCACGTTTTCGGCCAAAACCTTTTCGAGCTGAATGCCTGTGCCCCGAAAAAGGCTGCGCACCTTGGACTCGCAAATAACAATCAGACTACATTGTTCTCGATGATTTGCTGCGCGTTTGCTCGCGCCGCCTCACAATGAATCACGCGTTCCTCATACTCGCCGAAAACACTTAGGTCCATGGCCAACCTTGCACGAGCCCCATTCCCCAGCGCGCCGATAATTCGGACTGGCGGGCCAGCCCCCGCAACGCGGGCCCGCGGGCAATGCTGACCCTTGAGCCTTGCCGCATAGCCTCACTGTCGCCCACCTGAGTTGCGACGTCTAACCTGGCGCCGAGCGACCGCTCCACCACATCCGCATCAAAGCCCATCAAAATTCACCCGTCGCGCGCGTCATCTGCGCTCGCCCAGGCGCCTTCCTTTACATCCTCCTACCGACGCTCCCCGGTAACCTTTGGCACCTCTGCATCCCCCTTACCCCGCTCCGTTCCATGCGGCGGCCCATTCGGTGGCGCGGCCTCGGGCGACGCCTCCATATCCTCCAAGTACGCGGCGCGCGGGCCCTGCGCCCCTGCCTCTTCCCGCGCAAGCTCCTTTCGCGTCGCCGCTGCAAATCGCGCCCCCCCCCCCCCCCCCCCCCCCCCGCCCCAAGCCCGCAAGCCCCCGCCTTCGCCATCGCAACCGGACCCGCTCACATCTGCGCCTCACCCCCCACCGGAACGGCGACGGCAGCGAGCGCGCAGATTTCCGCGCTGATCGAAGGACTTGACAAATGCGCCCCCCTGTCCGAGCTGGGCTGTCACGCGGGCAACACCACGTAAGTCTTCCTGCATTCGTGGCCAGGTCCATCTCGCGCGGCAGCGTGACTCCTGTAACAGCCGAATGCAATTCATATGCTTTCTGAAAAGACATAAGCCGTCTCCGTCAGGCAAAACCTTGAGTTCCCCCCGCGGCTCCGCCCCATCCAATCCGTCGCTCAACAAACACCAAAGGAAGGTCCTCGTCTGACTTTGCGTGGACGTCTACATCAAAACCAGATTCCCCTTTCACCATCGTCTTCTCGTTCCTTGGATAATGACGCTTTGGTACGTTAGCTCAAGGCCAACCCCGTTCATGATCTTTATGAAGTCGCCCTTTTTCATCGCAGGGCAACGCCCAGCCCGCGGTTCCCACTTCGCCGTTCAAATGTTTCTGGGCCCCCCGATGGCCACGCTTCGCGGAATCGAACGCGTTCAACAACTTCTCGCTCCACTTCCTGAATATGGCCCAGTCCGCCGATGACGTCGCTTGAATGCTGAACAGCCTTGCAGTCGCCGACGGGCTCGATTCCATCCTCCGGCCTTCACGCTGCCAGCGGACTGCACGGTTTCGGAGACATCAGCAACGTGATCCGAGGAGTTCGCCCGACACTAGAGTTCCGTATTGACGTGATCATTCAACTTGTTGAAGTATCCCTCGCAATAAACATCGCGGCTGATGACGGGGATCAGAAGGGCGTTCATTTCCCATCTGCAACATCGCGCACGCCCCATCGTCGCCAACCGTCCCGGCGCCCAGCGTAGCGCTGCGCTCGAAAGAGGATATCATCCCTTCGCGATTGGATACGTGGAGAGATGCCCCACTAAGAGCCCCCCCCCCCCAAGGGTCATCATCCTTCTCGCCGCGATCGGGCGCTGACTCGCCGGCAGCCTCTCCCATCTCGATCATGAAGCTCCTGGGCTCGGAGTCGGTCGGCCAGTAGCGACTTCCAGTCCGCCCGCAGAAGCGGGCTGCTGCACTGAGCTCGATGGCCAATTGCGGAATCCACTGCTCCTGCTGGGGAACGAGCACGGGGCGAGCTCCAGGTCGGCGCTCTCGATCGGGCCCTCCAAGCGAAGGCGCACTCGGAAATCCGACACGTGGTTGGGAACACCTTTCCGTGATGCACACCCTGACCGCGCGGCTCCAAAGCTTGTGCCATCCACAGACGCCAGGCCCCTTCTCCTGGACATTGTCGTAGATCTATCTCTCTCATCATGATAGTGTGGATCCAGGGATTGGCGACGCAGGCCCTGCCTTCATCATGGCACCCCCTTTCGATGGACATGAATTTTGGGAAGGCTCGCGCGTCGCACGCGATCGAACTCCGTCTCGAAAAGGCACAATCCACAGTGATCTCGGGGCCGGCACCAATTGACATGTAAACCTGATAATGGAAACAGCTACCGCGGCGATGCCCCCCCCCCCCCCGCAATAAATTCCAAAAACGCTCTGCACTGGAGGGCCATGGCTTCAGCAGAAAAACATGCCACGCTCCTGCCAGATAGAAAAGCGGGCTGCCAGGCAAATACCATGGCACGCTGTCTGAAGGTCTGGGCCATTGCTGCCCCCCCTGCTGCCGGAGAAAGGGACGCAACGAATCAGATCCCCAATAGCCGTCATCGTCATATCCACCACGGCCCTGTCGCATATGCGAGAACCCTATTCGCAAGGTCCGTCGACCTTGGCAGCAAGACGTTCCTGAGTATAACTTGGTCCATCTCCTCCAAGTCGAACGTTCCAGAATGAACCTCCAGTGCCGCAACGTCCAAAACAATCGTAGTGACGCAGAGTATCACCACGTTGCCTCTCGCCACGTCGACCTTGTCACTGGCCTTCCAAGCAGGATTCATCATCTTCTCGAAGGCGGCTCGGTGTTTCTCACTGAGCTTGCAACTATTCGCCCAATGTGCGCTGATGTACTGTTCGGCGGGCCCACGAATAATCTGGCCCTCATCAACTGGCGGGCCCTCCAACAACGGGTAGGAGGAGGCATTGCTCGAGGTCTATGATAGCCATCATGTTGTCCTCGATTGCTTCGCTAGCTGGTGGAGGAGTGCCCACCAATCCTCAATGTCTCCAATGCCTCTGACACCTGCTGGAGACTGACAGGCTAGCGCTGCGCCTCCTCGTCCGGTCTCTGGAGGACCCCTTCGTCGCAGCGCCCCATGAGGCCCTGAGCGCCCCCGCCACCGCCCCTCACCAGCCCCCCCCCCCCCCAGCTCTCGTTGATTCGCTTCTTCTCTTCCTGGCTTTCAAGCCAAAAAGTCTCACCAATCTTCGGAAGGTCGCCGTCGTTCATCATGCCGACGAATTCCAGCGCGGCGGGGGCCCGGACTGACGGGCCCTCGACAACCCGCCAAGCAAACTCGCCCGCCTGGCGAGGCCTGCTGGAGCCATGGACGTCTAACGGTAGGTGCCTCAAGGATTCTGTTTCCTCATATGTTGCGCATCCTGCATAAAGGGCCATCAGCGCTGAGTAGTCGCGGCTCGCCTCGCACCGCTCAATTATGTCGCCCACTACTTGGCAATCGACGGTGTCGCACGAGTTATCGATCTGAACGGCCTCGTTGGCAGGCTTCGCCATTAGCAGGTTCGTCCACACTTGAAACGCATAATCTCTCTGGCGTTCATGACGGACCGCCAACATCTCGGCCAAGTCCTTGTGTACGGCGGCGGCATCCTCGTGCCCCCTCCGATCCATCGCCCGTTGAACTCGGCTCTTCAGAACCAAATAGTAGATCAGGTCGTCGGTAGGCCGTCACCCATCCTGGTCTGATTCCGCAGATGGCGGTACCAGCTCCTGTTGCTGTCGAAGGATGCGCATGATCTCGCCCTGTGCCTGCCTCGGCCCGAGCTCCGCCCTCTCACGCAGCATTCTGGATGCGAGGCTTCTCCACGTCCACAGTGAAAGACAACGGTAGCACACACCGTAGAACATTGCCCCCCAGCTGGATGAGGTCATCGACGTCAACCCAGGCGTGGTAGTCGTCTCCTGCTGGAACTCCTCGAACATCAACACAGCCTTTATAATGCCACTTCCTTGCAGCACCGCCCTTGAGGTCCAGGAACCTGAGTGTACTCCGCGAAGAAGATCCCGTAGTTCGCGTGGTGCCGCTCGGTCGTCTTCTCAAATGAAATGGGCATCTCCACCAGGGCCTCCGGTTGAACCACCAATCCAGCTTCTGCTCTGAACTCCCTGCAGGCTGCGAACCTGGCGGCGCAGGTCAAATCCTTCGTTGCGCTTCTCGGTAACGTCCATGTCCTTCCGATCGACCAGTCCGCGTGGCGCGGCGATCTCGAGCGGCAACCCCACTATTCGGCTCCGACGGTGGGCCAGGACGGACACGCTTCCCTCGTCGTTGGCGACCAGGACGTAGATGCCGACGGATCCGACGCACGTCGACCTGGGGAGCGCAGGCTTGGAACTGCGAGGCCGCGTCGAAGCGACTGGGTCGGACGCCACATCGTCGTCGACGAACTCCTGAGCGGGTGGCTGGTCGGACGAAGATGCGGCAGCACGCTTCTTAGCCCCACCTGAGGCCTTGGGCTTGTCCTCGGACTTTGCCTGGAACAGCGATGGTGTCTCGGCCTGCCCTAAGCTTTTGCTGCGGCCATGGGCCCCCTTTCCAAACGAGTTTCGCACGGCGTCTCGGGCTGCTGCAATAATTCCACCAGCTGGATAGTCGCCGGACGCTCCGCCTGGCGATCCACGGCTAAGATCCTCCTCGCGCTCATCATCACCACCGCTGGCGTCAACCTCCATGGCTTCCTCCGCCTGCGCGACCTGGTCCTTGTTCTTCTTCCGCAGGCGGCGCCTCCAGTTCCTAGCCCTCTTCGCTTCGACTGCTGCATTGGTCAGAGGACGAGGGCGCACGCCGAGAGCGTTTCCACCCCAGTTCTGCCAAGTCGGCTCTCGGAGCCTTTTCGAGCCCTCGGCAACTTCCCCCAGGTCTTGTCCTCGAGGGTACATTTGACCCGGTGCATCCTCACCCGCAGCATCTGGTTGAAGTCGCGGTTCCAGGCGCTCCAGGCGTGGAAGTTGCATGATGACTGCGAGAGCTGATTAATTCTGGCCCGTTGAATCCGCGGCATCTCCGATCACGCCGCGAGGCGATTAAGAAAGCTCGGCGCGTAGCAAGCTCGGTCATCTTTCAGCCACGTCTGCAGCCACGATATCCGCGACGTTGGTCTCCAGCACGTCAAGCTGCCTCCTCGCGTGAGTGAGGCCCCTGTCTCTGCCTCGCGTCGTTGCTGAACCAGAGTACTCGCGGCCTGCATCAGATCCCGCTGGCGGTCGAGAATGAGCTGCTGAGCATCAGCATGAATATGGTTCCCCTCTGCGCGTAGAGCGACCATCACCTGCCTCCGAGACAGCGGCGATCCTTCAGATGCCCCCATGTTATCCGTGACAACCCTCCATCGGCGTAGCTCCGCCTCGAAGATTTGGCAGGTGGCCATCAGGAGCGCCACATGGCCTCGAAGATTGAATTTCCCGGTAGCGAACCGATATGCTTTTCTCCGCTCAATGTCTTCCTCTTCTCCGGTAATGCGGAAATTGAGCCGCCTGCACAAGTTGCAGTAGAGGCTGCGCGTTGTCCTTCAGCCTGGTCAAAACATCAGAGGGGTTAGCGGGACGCACAGGGACATGCTAATACTACATGTCCTCCTTAAAGGCGCGCACCCGACCCGAACACACAGAATGCTCATCTTGTAGTATATCGTTTCCCGAGCGGCGTGGCCAGAAAGCGCCCGCCACGACGCATGCACTATAAGATTTCTCGGCGCGCGCGTCGCCCCTGGGGGGGCGACGCACGCACAGCATAAGAATGTTGGGATGGCGCCGAGTTAAGTTCGCGCGGAGACCAGCGACGCTGACCACCGAGATTTTTCAGAGAAGCCCGAATATACGGTAGCAGCAAGCTCTCTTCTCGGTAGAAGCAAACGGTTACCGATTGTTAAATCGCACAATGACTTGGCATCGGTCATGGCGATGATATCCAGGTCGGGGCTCTGCTCCATGATCGTCGTCGCTCGGATTTCTCGGTTCATCGCATGTCGATCTTGGAGCTCATACCGGAAATCCTTCGCAATAACTACCCTGGCGACGTACCCAACCCCTGCGCAATGCGGGGCATGAGTAGCTTGGGAGACGTTATACGGAGGTGTTGACGTGACATGGGCGCATATACTTCTGCGAGCGGCATTCGTGAGGTTCGCAGCCCCCCAGGGACGGCGAGGTCCCGCTCAGGTCCGCGCGGTGCCTCACTCCGCAGGACCCACCAGCAGCGCTCGAAAGTGGCGACAGTTTCGCAGAGCGCAGCCCCCCAGGGACGGCGAGGTCCCGCTCGGGTCCGCGCGGTGCCTCACTCCGCAGGACCCAACAGCAGCGCTCGAAAGTGGCGACGGTTTCGCAGATCGCAGCCCCCCAGGGACGGCGAGCTCCCGCTCAGGTCCGCGCGGTGCCTCACTCCGCAGGACCCACCAGCAGCGCTCGAAAGTGGCGACAATTTCGCAGATCGCAGCCCCTCAAGGACGGCAAGGTTCCGCTCGGATCTGCGCGGTGCCTCACTCCGCAGGACCCACCAGCACGCCTCGAAAGTGGCGACAGTTTCACAGATCGCAGCCCCCCAGGGACGGCGAGGTCCCGCTAAGGTCAGCGCGGTGCCTCACTCCGCAGGACCCACCAGCAGCCCTCGAAAGCGGCGACCGTTTCGCAGATCGCAGCCTCCAGGGACGGCGAGGTCCCGCTCAGATCCGCGCGGCGCCTCACTCCGCAGGACCCACCAGCAACCCTCGAACGTGGCGACAGTTTCGCAGATCACAGCCCCCCAGGGACGGCGAGGTCCCGCTCAGGTCCGCGCGGTGCCTCACTCCGCAGGACCCACCAGCAGCGCTCGAAAGTGGCGACAGTTTCGCAGATCGCAGCCCCCCAGGGACGGCGAGGTCCCGCTCAGGTCAGCGCCGTGCCTCACTCCGCAGGACCCACCAGCAGCCCTCGAAAGCGGCGACAGCTTCGCAGATCGCAGCCCCCCAGGGACGGCGAGGTCCCGCTCAGGTCCGCGCGGTGCCCCGCTCCGCAGGACCCACCAGGGATGGCGAGGTCTAATCTGGGTCCGCGCGTGGCGTCACTGTGCTGGGCCCCCCAGCAGGCCTCGAAAGTGGCGACCGTTTCACAGATCGCAGCCCCCCAGGGATGGCGAGGTCTAAGTTGGGTCCGCGCGTGGCGTCACTGCGCTGGCCCTCCCAGCAAGCCTCGAAAGTGGCGACCGTTTCACAGATCGCAGCCCCCCAGGGATGGCGAGGTCTAATTTGGGTCCGCGTGTGGCGTCACTGTGCTGGGCCCCCCAGCAGGCCTGGAAAGTGGCGACAGTTTCACTGATCGCAGGTCCCCAAGGATGGCGAGGTCGAATTTGGGTCCGCGCGTGGCGTCACTGTGCTGGGCCCCCCAGCAGGCCTCGAAAGCGGCGACAGTTTCACAGATCGCAGCCCCCCCCAGGGATGGCGAGGTCTAATTTGAATATGCCCGTGGAGTCACTGTGTTGGGCCCCCCAGCTCAGGCCTCGAAAGTGGCGACAGTTTCACAGATCGCAGCCCCCCAGGGACGGCGAGGTCCCGCTCAGGTCAGCGCCGTGCTTCACTCCGCAGGACCCACCAGCAGCCCTCGAAAGTGGCGACAGCTTCGCAGATCGCAGCCCCCCAGGGACGGCGAGGTCCCGCTCAGGTCCGCGCGGTGCCCCGCTCCGCAGGACCCACCAGGGACGGCGAGGTCTAATCTGGGTCCGCGCGTGGCGTCACTGTGCTGGGCCCCCCAGCAGGCCTCGAAAGTGGCGACCGTTTCACAGATCGCAGCCCCCCAGGGATGGCGAGGTCTAAGTTGGGTCCGCGCGTGGCGTCACTGCGCTGGCCCCCCCAGCAAGCCTCGAAAGTGGCGACAGTTTCACAGATCGCAGCCCCCCAGGGATGGCGAGGTCTAATTTGAATCTGCCCGTGGCGTCACTGCGCTGGGCCCCCCAGCAGGCCTCGAAAGTGGCGACAGTTTCACTGATCGCAGCCCCCCAGGGACGGCGAGGTCTAATTTGGGTCCGCGTGTGGCGTCACTGTGCTGGGCTCCCCAGCAGCCCTCGAAAGTGGCGACAGTTTCGCAGATCGCAGCCCCCCAGGGATGGCGAGGTCTAGTTTGAGTCTGCCCGTGGCGTCACTGTGCTGGGCCCCCCAGCTGGCCTCGAAAGTGGCGACCGTTTCACAGATCGCAGCCCCCCGCAGGCAAGACAGGAGGAGGCAAGAGGGAGGCGGGACGGGAGGCAGGAGGGAGGAAAGGAGGAAGTGGAGACCACACTGCTCTAATCAAAACGAATACCAAGCCAAGGAGGGTTGGGAAAAATCCTATACTACTCTGCCTCCGCCAGCCCCTCAAACATGGCGTTGGCTTCCACCACAAGAGTAGAGCTTCCGGCGCGCTCAGTCTTGTGGGAATACCACGCGAGAAAACTGGCATCTGCTTCCTTGCCAACAAGCAGGCCCCGATCTGCAGCGCTGATCACGTTGCCTGTCTGAGAACGCCCTTGCCCCACACCCCTGAGGTCCAGTCCAGTCGCACAAGGCGACCAGACGGAGACGAGAGAGAATTATGGACTTGATGGTGATCGTCACGCTGGCATCCCTGAGACGCCGCAGAGCGGCCATAGCCTCAATGAGATCCTTCACCTTGGAATTGGGCGGAGTGCTGCCCAGGAGACGGGTCTCCAGAACCTTTGGGCATGCCTTCTCGGCGCGTCGAGCTGAGTTTCCCACGCAACCCACGCAAAGCAATAATACCCACTGGCGTTGCAGGGGCTCAGGATCCTTGCAACGCCCGCGCGGAAGGTGAAATGGTCGTGCCTCTTCTGCAAGATACCGCGCCATGCAGATCGCGCGAAATCGAAATTCTTGCGTCGGCGCAGAGTGCGTCCGCCATACTCTAGCATCATCCAAGAGTTTTGCCCATTCTCCGAATTTGAAAAGGTTCCAAAGGCGAGAACTGGCATCGAACAATCTCTCCAAAACCGTATCCCAACAAATCATTTGTTTCGATGACAACGAGCCCGGACACATGATCACTGCGCCCGTCAAGTGTCTCGTACACAAGCATGGCGCAAGGCGCAAGAGGGTGGCGACCAAAACCGCATTCCTTGAAAGCTGTCAGAAAGCTTCTCCGCCAGCACGGAGAGCTGGCGACAAATCGATCGACTTCTGTCAGCAATTCAACAGCGATTGACTCGTTCGGACACTCTACTAGAGCGCCACCCGCAGCGGATGAGGCAAGGAGAAATCCCCCCGCTGATGTCGGAGTCCCTACGAAGGCGGACTTGACATCGCCGACCAAGGCCTTAGCCTCGATGGAAGACAGACATTGCAAAGCATGAGGAACACCCGACGTTGAAGGCGCGGGCACGGCGCGGTCGAATACAACGACGTCGGGATCACGAAAACCTCGAATAGTCCACATCGAGTTCGCACCGTAGTCTTCGGGCACAGCCGGGTCGTTGAGCTTGTTATCGTAGTCAGTCCCTTTGTCCTGAAATTTGTCGCGCCAGCGAGATGGCACGACACGTCCAGGGTATTTGCGGCTGATTATGCCGCAGCGGCTCCCCGGTGAACGCGCGCTGCCCTGGCGCCGTCAAGTCATGCAACGCATATCTCATGCCACTCCTCGCGGCAGCTGCCGCTGGGTCTGGTAAACCGCTATTTCTAATGATTCAGGCAGGAGATTAATGTTGATTTCATGTTCGGCACGACACTTTGTGATGATGAATGATCCCAAGGTGTTAAGGTAGGCCACCTCGGACTGGCGGGCCGCGCGCGTCTCGTCCAAGTCGGAAGTCTTTAGCGCCCCAAACAAATCATCTCACCTGAACACTGCGGCTGCTGCCCACGCAGCACGCAACTAACTCGCCGGCAGAGGGACACGCGGCAGGCGAGTTCGCAGTCGGCGCCGGCGGCTGTAGAGAGGGCGCCGCATTCGCGGGCCAGGGCGCGCCTGAACCTCGCGCCGTCGCGCGGGAGGCTTCCTCCGGCGCATCCGGCGCAGAGGTCTGACGCGATGCAGGCTCGCACTGCGGCTCGGCGGATGCCGCGCCCAGTCGAGGTCGCACGCGTCGCTCAGCACTCTGCGGCGCTGCGCGCGCCAGCCCAGGTTCATCGCAACTCTCAGCCATCGGATGCATCTCAAGTTCGTCTAGAGGTGGCGGTTGTGACCCCTGATCGGCGTCTACGTCTGAATCGCCCAAGACACCGTCAGCTTCTGCTGCTTCCGGGTCGTCTAGGGCTCGCCCCCAGGAAACCTGGGATTACCTCCGCTGATGACATCAACGCCGCGGCGAGCACCACGAGCGCGCCCAGGGACAATGTTGAGGTCGCGGAGGTAGCGGTTGACCATCTCGATGCCTCGGCGCGCATCCTGACCGGCACTGCACATTTGCTTATTCGACATACGCCACAACGCTCCACGCACATTGATCCACGCACCACCAGAAGTAGACAGAATAATCGCACCAGGTCCAAATCACCTCCAGGAGCCCACCCACCCGTCTCCATACAAACACGAGTTGGCCTTCAGCAAAGATCAAAGGTAGCGGCGTCATGCTCGGAGAACTCGGACTAGACGAGTTCGGCCCAAGTTTTCACGGCTGCTCGGCGCAGGTCTTCAGCTCGACGACAGTCTTGTACCGGATCAATAGAGAGGCACTCGGGGTCAGTGGGATCATCGGAGAGCAGCGTCGCTGGCAACCGCTAAGTAAAACCGAAGACCCGTTGTGCAAGTGAAGACCCACTCCGATTCTGGCAACGGCTCCTCACCGAGCAACACAACTCTCCGATAGCACACCACTGGGCTGAGCTATCGAGGGCAATCTTATGAACGGCTAACCGATGCTGCCGTTCCCATTATTTTCCAAAGCGTTCCGTTCGACCGTTTTGCCACGGAGCACGAGCATCTGTCGGAAATAGACACACACCGTTGTGTTGTATGTAGTCGGCAAGAGTTTCCTGGAATCCCGTTCCAAGATCAACGAGAACAACCTCCGGCATGCCAAATGCACGTGCCCATGTGCGTACGCACGCTTGTCAAACTACCCCCGCTGACTTCCCTGTCCAAAGCCGTGTTTTTTTTTATATATATATATATATATATATATATATAATATATATATATATATAAAAACAAAAAATGAGCCCCAACATTAGGCATTGGTCCAAGAACGCAGTGCATCATCAAGTGGATACTTGACTTCAACCAAGCCGATGCCAACAACACGATTGAATCGACTGGACTTGGGACCCGCGGCAGGACGGCGATCACGGGGTCGTTCGCGCGCCTTGCACCTCATCGCACCTGAAATTGTTCAGCGCCCAGCGTGCTACTTCAGGCCCGGCGATGCCCCGCCTCAGAAGTCGAGCAAAATCTTAATTGCCAGGGCGGCCAGCACTATCGCTGGCAAGCTTGGGATCGGTCAGCTGGCCCACCGCGGGTGCCCAGTCGGGCTGAGTAGGCACTTCATCGTCGCCATCAGGTTCGGCTTTGGGGCCAGTAGCAGGAGCCCCTTCAAAACCAATTTCCTCAGGAACTGCATCCAGAGGAAGACTGAGACTGGCACCGTTCACCGAAAATGCACGCCTGATCTGCTTCGCCTGCTGGCAGGGCACAGCGCCGATGCAATCCACATCAAACTCCGACGATGATGCACGCGCCCCAGCGGCGGTCTGCCACAAGGGCAATCGCCACCGTCTCTCGCGGGCCTCGGCTGCTCCAACCCGGCCCCGCCGAACGACGGGCTGCCAAGATTCACCTGGCGCGCCTTCAAGCACGGCCACGCGCTGGCCAAAAACTGGACCAGCCAGACTCACATCTAGCGTCAAAGGACAATGCGTCGCAAGCAGAGCGCCGACGAACATCTCTGTCAGTTGCGGCCTCGCGGTATAAGACGGCGCGGCCAATCCAATTTTTGCCCTGCGAGCGGCGGCGGGATGAATCGGACCAAATTCCCTGAATGAATTCAACAGCCCCATCAGATTTGACAACCTCCGTCACCCGTTCGCCGGCCAGTTCATCCGCAAAAGGAGGACCGACATCGTCGAACGATGCG
>CAUYUJ010017753.1:22500-120000 GCA_963575745.1 Prorocentrum cordatum
GGGTACCACCAGCCCACTGTGCGATGGTGGTTTAGACCTTCGGGGCGGGGTATCACACCCCCTCCTCCACTCGACCGTCCGCCAACCAGAAACCAGGCGGTCACCCCATCACTCATGTCAACAAACAACAAATGGCGCACGCGACGACACAATCTGGATCGTGAGCGGGACCCTAACGAGCACTTCGCATTGGCTCTTATCGGGGAAGAAGGGGGCGTGAGCAAATCTGCCCGCCGTGCGCTGTCCGATCAGCCCCGTCAAAAAACAATGCGAACTCGTTGCGGGCGCACACACCACACACCATGCTGACCGCCCCGCCACCACTTGGCAATGGCTGTTGTCACGGATAGTCGGAAGGTCGACACCCTGCCTGGTGTGTACTGCTACGTGCACTGGCTGTACGCGACTCGCACCTGGCGCGGCTGGATCAGGTGGCGCACGTGGAGCATGTGGCGCATCTGGCGCACCAGGCGCGTCAAGCACGCTTGGGCCCCTGGGGCACCTGGCACGCGCGGCGGGCCTCGCAAGCGTCGCACACCTGGCGTCTACATTTGTCCCCAGTAGATGATCAACCGATCGCGACCTCTGCGCTGGGTCTCGGACGCTACCTTTTTTGAAGGAGAAAAAGGTGGCGGACATCCCAGCGATAACCTCCACAAGCGGCGCGTAAGACATGCAGCGTGGAACATGCGAGAGAAGCGCAGACACGCGGACAATCAAAATATAGTGAGCATACTGGGAGACACGTGCACTGCTAGTCGAAGAACACGGTTTGCACAGAGTTAATACATCACGGTGGCAGTCTAAGCGGTCGCAGCCGATACTGGGCAGTGCGGCCAACAAAAAAGGCATCAACAACCTAGGGAGGAAGGAAGGGGAGGAAAAGAGAACGAAGGGAGAAGGGAGACTCACGATGTACCGTAATGTATCCGCCCTCGGTCTTCGACGTGGCTCATGTAACCCAAGGCCTACTCAGCCGCCAAACACAAGGCGGCATACATTAAAGGAATCCATGCATCCACACCTGGAGCCAGAATGCCATGCTACAGTACCCGTGCAAAGCAAAAAAGGGAGGAGGGGGAGGAACAACAACGAAAGATGGGGGAAGGAGGAGGAATAGCGCAAACGCTCAAAGATATGCACCATTGCGTACATCTGGCACCGCACTCTTGGCGAGCATGGCGAAAACCAGAGAAAACAATTGCCTGACAAAGGACACAACCATATGCAGCTGCGAGTACCGCAAGGGAAATGAGACGGACGAGAGGGGCCCGCGGTGTCCAAAGCCCCGTGCCTTGCGCCGTGGAAAATTCCAGGGGCCTCGCGCAAGCGTCTCCTCCTCGAAATGAGTCGCGGGGACGCATGAAAACCCTGCAACTGAGGCCTTGGGAAAAGCTCCAGATTGGGCCACGAACCGTGCGAGGGGTGCGCCAAAATGACTCGCGGGGACGCATGTAAACCTTGCCAGTGGGGCCTTGCATGGAGCTCCATATGAGGCCACGAACCGTGTGAAGGGTGTGCCGAAATGAGTCGCGGGGACGCATGTAAACCCTGCCACTGGGGCCTTCTGTGGAGTTCGCTATGGGGCCACGAACCGTGTGAATGTGTGCCGAAATGGGTCGCAAGGCCGCATGTCAACCCTGTCGCTGGGACATTCGGTTGAGTTCACTATGGGATCACGAACCGTGTGAGAGGTGTAAGGATACGAAATGACTCGCGGGGACGCGTGTAACCCCTGCCACTGGGGCCTTCGATGGAGCTCCCTATGGGGCCACGAACCGTGTGAGGGGTGCGATGCGATGCGATGCGACGCGACCACCGTTGCGGACAGCGTCCGGGCCTAGGGCAGACCAGGTGGGTGAGGCCATGGCCTCTAGGATCTGAGGTGTCTGGATTCATGCAATGCGAGACATGAGGGGTGTGACGGCATGAGTCGCGGGGACGCCTGCAACCCTGCCACCGGGGCCTTCGGTGGAGCTCCCTATGTTGCCACGAACCGTGTGAAGGGTGTGCCGAAATGAATCGCGGAGACGCGTGTAAACCCTGCCACTGAGACCTTCGGTGGAGTGGAGCTCCATATGGGGCCACGAACCGTGTGAGGGGTGTGACGGCATGAATCGCGGGGACGCATGTAAACCTTGCCACTGGGACCTTCGGTGGAGCTCCATATGGGGCCACGAACCGTGTGAGGGGTGCGCCAAAATGACTCGCGGGGACGCATGTAAACCCTGTTACTGAGACCTTCGGTGGAGCTCACCACAAGGCCACGAACCGTGTGAGGGGTGTGACGCCATGAGTCGCGGGGACGCATGTAAACCCTATGACTGGGGCCTTCGGTGGAGCTCCCTATGAAACGAAATTAGTCGCGGGGGCGCATGTAAACCTTGCCACTGGGACCTTCGGTGGAGCTCCCTATGGGGCCACGAACCGTATGAGGGGTGTGCCGGAATGGAGACGGCGGTGCCACGCGAACCCTGCCACTGAGACCTTTGGTGCAGGCTCCCATGCGGCCACGAAAGGTGTGGGGGGTGTGCCGACATGGATGGCACGGACGCACGGGATGATGATGGTGGTGATGATGATGGTGATGATGAGGATGGAGGATGGAGGGACAGGAGCAGGAGGACGGATGGGGAGGAAGGAGGCGGGAGGACGAGAACGCGGGGCGCCGTTTCTCCAAAACGAGGACCCAACACCACAGGATGGTTAGGGATTACTAGAGCGGACATGCAGTCTCGCATGCTCCATGTGTGGCGAACGGCGGGGATGACTTAGCGAAACACTCGCTGTTCCCCAAACGGTGTTTGCAATTAAGGGTTCGTTTTCCTGTTCTACGGAACTGGGCCTGTCTGCCAATGGCGGCTATGCTGCAGCCGTCGGCGCCCGGTCGCCGCTTCGTCGCCGCCCGTCGTCTGGGCCTGTCTGCCAAGCTGGCGGATATGTTGCCGCCGTCGCCGCCCCGTCGCCGCCCCGCCGCCGCCTCGTCGCCGCCCGTCGTCCGGGCCTGTCCGCCCGTCTGGCGGCTATGTTGCCGCCGTCGCCGCGCTGTCGCCGCCTCGTCGCCGCCCACATAAATTCTCCTCTCTAGGAAAAATAAGCTCTACCCCCCCCCGGAGTTATTCCCCCCTCTCGGGTATGTAAATCATATATGATGTTGACCACATGTCTATCCTGAATATGAATCTACACTATCCCAGGCAGGGGGGGCGGTATCGCTACCCCTGAGGTTCCCTTGTAAAGAAGCATACGCGGAGACATCTTTTGTTCTAACATAACACTTCTTCACGAATCCCTTGCAAAAAACGGGACGAAGTGCACACGCGCGCGTCGTCGCGCGCGCATGCCGGAATCCTTCAAAAACCTTCGGTGTCGGAAAGGTTTCGCAATCGAGATCCCCAAAAACATACAAAAACACAGGGGTTCGCAGCACTGATTTGCTAAAAAAGCTTCCGCGCGAGCTCTTGCGAAATCTTCAGAAAACCATAGGTGTTTCAAGATTTTCACAAAATGCTACCAAACGGGCTTCGCGCGCGCGCATGTCGAAATCTGTCGAATTCCCTTGCGCGTGTGCCGTCGCGAGACTCCTCGGCAAAGAACGCGACGAAGTGCAGACGCGCGCGTCGTCGCGCGCGTATGCAGAAATCCTTCAAAACCCGTCGGTTTCGGAAGGATTTCAAAACCGTTTGTCAAAAACCTACAATAACACAAGGTTTTGCAACATGGATTTTCAACAAAAGCGTGCGCGCGCGCTCTTGCGTCGTCGTCGTCGTCGTCGTCGCCGTCCTCCCTCCTCCCGCGTCGTCGTCGTCGTCGCCTACGTCGTCCTCTGTCTGTCCTCGTGCTCGTCGTCGTCGTGGTCCGCTCTGGCGTCGTAGTCGTTTCCGTCGTCGTTGTCGCCGTGGTCGTCCTTCCTCCTCCTCCTTCGTCGTCGTCGTCATCCGTCGTCGGCGTCTCGTCGTCTTCCCTCCTATTTCGTCGCCGTCGTCGTCGTCGTCGTTGTCGTCGTCTTCCCTCCTCCCTCGTCGTTGTCGTCGTCGGCGTCCGTCGGGCGGCGCCGTCCTTCCTACTTCCTCTCGTTCGCTCTCCGTCGTCGTCCCCCTCCTCCCCGCGTTGTCGCGGTGTCCCGCCCGTCGTCGACGTCGTCTTGTCGTCGTCGCGGCGGTCGTCCATCGCGTTCCGTCGTTGTCAATCGTCGTCGTCGTCGTCGGCGTCGGCGTCGTCGTCGTCGGTGTCGTCGTCGTCGTCGGCGTCGGCGTCGTCGAAGTCGTTGGAGACGTCGTCGGTGTCATCGTAGTCGTTGTTGGCGGCGTCGTCGTCGTCGTTGTCGCTGTTGTCGTCGGCGTCGCTGTCGTTGCAAAGAGCCATTCAGTACCCACCGTCACAGTCTTAAGAAATGTTGCAAACCAAGTTGCGGGTGGGTGGGTGGGATGTTTGCGCGATCAGTGGAGTGTACAACTCATTCCCAACAGAAGCTACTTCTCTTTTCTATAAAGAGAAGACTCCACCCCCCCCAGCGTTATCCCCCACCCTTTCGGGTATGTAAATCATATACGATTCTGACCACATGTCCATCCTAAAAATGAATCTACACTATCCCCTGGGGGCCGGCATCGCTCCCCTTGAGGTTCCCTTGTAAAGAAACATACGCGGGGACATCTTTTGTTCTAACATAACAATGTTGTACGACTCCCTTGAGAACACGAAGAAGAAGAAAAAGAAAAAAAAAAAAAAAAATGGGTTCCCAAAAACATACCAAAACACAGGGGCTCGCAGCACTGATTTGCTAAATAATCTTACGCGCGAGCTCTTGCGAAATCTTCAAAAAACATAGGTGTTTCAAGATTTTCACAAAATGCTACCAAGCGGGCTTCACGCGCGCGCATGTCGAAATCTGTCGAACGCACTTGCGCGTGTGCCGTCGCGAGACTCCTCGGCAAAAAACACGGGACGAAGTGCAGACGCGCGCGTCGTCGCGCGCGTATGCCGAAATCCTTCAAAACCCATCGGCCTCGGACGGATTTCAACATCGCGTGCTCGAAAAATCTGCAAAAAAAATCTCGCAACAACAACGGGACTTTACAACAAAAAAAAAAAGAAAAAAAGAAAAAAAGAAAAAAAAAAAAACAAGAAAAACAAAAAAAAAAAATGCGGCCTGCTCGCTCTCACGTCGAACCGTCGTCGTCCGCCGTCCTCCTTCCTCCGCGACGCCGTCGTCGTTCGCATACGTCCGTCCTCTGTCTTCATCCGAGTTCGTCCGTCGTCGTCCTCTTGGCGTCGTGGACGGTTTTACGTCCGCGTTGTCCCGGGTCGCCCTTACCTCCTCCGTCCCTCGCCCGTCTCGTCGCGTCCGTCGTCGCGTCTCGTCGTGCTCTTCCTATACGTCGCCGTCGTCGTCGTCGTGCATCGTCGTTGTCGTCGTCGTCGTCTTCCCTCCTCCCTCGTCGTTGTCGACGTCGGCGTCGCCGCCCTTCCTCCTTTTTCGTCGTTCGCGTCGTCGCCGTCCTCCCTCCTCCCTCGTCGTTGTCGTCGTTGTCAGCATCGTCACCAGTATCGCTACTATCATCATTGTGTCTACCGTTGTCGGCGTTGCCATGATACACGCCCACCCAAGTCGCCGATTCGCACTGAAATGCCCAGTGGGATGCGCCGGGCGGTGAACGCCACCGCGTTCACGTCGGTCGCGCCAAACTAGCTGGCCGCTGCGCGCGCGAGCATGCGCGGGCTCTCGCGGCCGCAAAGATGTACCAGCCAACACCCAGCCCTCATCGCAATCGTTCCCGCATGGGTTTTGCAAACCAAGTTGCGGGTGGTTGGGTGGGATGATTGCGCGAGCAGTGGAGTTGACAACTTTAAGTTCGGCAAATGAATTCTCCTTTCTAAAAAAGAATAGACTCTACCTCCCCCCCGGCGTCTGCCGCCCCCCATTCGGGTATGTAAATCAGGTATGATTCTGACCACATGCCCATCCGAAATATGAATTTACACTATCCCCGGAAGGCGGGTATCGACCCCCCTGAGGTCCCTTTCTAAAAAACGATACGCAGGGAAATTCTTTGTTCTAACATAAAACTTGTTCGCGAATCCCTTGCAAAAAAACGAGACGAAGTGCACACGCGCGCGTCGTCGCGCGCGCATGCCGAAATCCTTCAAAAACCTTCGGTGTCTGAAGGATTTCGCAATCGAGCTTCCAAAAGACCATACAAAAACATAGGGTTTCGCAACACTGAGTTGCTCAAAAACCTTCCGCGCGAGCTCGTGCGAAATCTTAAGAAAACCCTAAGTCTTTCCAGATTTTCACAAAATGCTTCCAAACGGGCTTCACGCGCGCGCATGTCGAAATCTGTTGAACGCCCTTGCGCGTGAGCCGTCGCGCGAATGCTCTGCAAAAAAACGGGACGAAGTGCAGACGCGCGCGCCGTCGCGCGCGTATGCCGAAATCCTTCAAAACCCATCGGCTTCGGAAGGATTTCAACATCGTGCCCAAAAAACCTACAACAACAACAAGGTTTCGCGTGCGCGCGCGCTCTTGCGTCGTCTTCGTCGTCGTCGCCGTCCTCCCTCCTCCCGCGTCGTCGTCGTCGTCGCCTACGTCGTCATCTGTCTGTCCTCGTGTTCGTCGTCGTCGTCCTCTTTGGCGTCGTGGTTGTTTCCGTCGTCGTTGTCGCCGTGGTCGTCCTTCCTTCTCCTCCCTCGTCGTCGTCGTCGTCCGTCGTCGGCGTCTCGTCGTCGTCCCTCCTATTTCGTCGCCGTCGTCGTCGTCGTCGTCGTTGTCGTCGTCGTCGGCTTCCCTCCTCCCTCGTCGTTGTCGTCGTCGGCGTCGCCGTCCTTCCTCCTTCCTCGTCGTTCGCGTCGTCGCCGCCCTCCCTCCTCCCTCGTCGTCGTCGCCTTCGTTGGCGACGTCGTCGTCGTCGGCGTCGTCGTCATCGTCGTCGGCGCCGTCGTCGGCATCGTCGTCGTCGGCGTCGTCGCCGCCGCCGACGTCGTCGTCGTCGGCGTCGTCGTTGTCGTCGTCGTCGGCGTCGTCATCGTCGTCATCGTCGGCGTCGGCGTCGGCGTCGTCGTCGTCGGTGTCGTCGTCGTCGACGTCGTTGGAGACGTCGTCGTCGAATTCGTCGGAGACGTCGTCGGTGTCGTCGTAGTCGTTGTCGTCGGTGTCGTCGTAGTCGGTCTCAAGAGGTTTTGCAAACCAAGTTGCGGGTGGGTGGGTGGGATGTTTGCAAGAGCATGGGATGTGTCAAATCAAGGGTAAAAATCAACTGCACACCACATAGATTGCACAACACACGCTGCGCACAATATACATTCTCCTATCTAAAGAGAGAATATACTCTACCCCCCCGGCGTTATCGCCCCCCCTTTCGGGTATGTAAATCATATATGATTATGGCCACATGTTCACCCGAAATATGAATTTACACTATCCCAAGGGAATCGGTATCGCTCCCCCTGAGGTTCCTTTGTAAAAAACAATACGCGGGGACATTCTTTGTTCTGACATAACACTTTCTCACGAATCCCTTGCCAAAACACACACACAAAAAAAAAAAAAAAAAAAACAAAAAAACGGGACGAAGTGCACACGCGCGCGTCGTCGCGCGCGCATGCCGAAATCCTTCAAAAACCTTCGGTGTCGGAAGGATTTCGCAATCGACTTTCCAAAGAACGTACATGACACACAGGGTTGCACAACACCGATTTGCTAAAAATGCTTACGCGCGAGCTCTTGCGAAATCTTGAGGGAACCCTAAACGTTTCAAGATTTTCACAAAATGCTACCAAACGGGCTTCGCGCGCGCGCATGTCGAAATCTGTCGAACGCCCTTGCGCATGTGCCGTCGAGAGAATCCTTTGGAAAAAAACGGAACGACGTGCAGACGCGCGCGTCGTCGCGCGCGTATGCCGAAATCCTTCAAAATCAATCGGTTTCGGAAGGATTTCAAAATCGTGTGTCCAAAAAAACCTACAAAAACACAAGGTTTCGCAACACGGATGTTCAACAAAAGCGTGCGCGCGCGTTCTTGCGTCGTCGTCGTCGTCGCCGTCCTCCCTCCTCCCGCGTCATCGTCGTCGTCGTCGCCTACGTCGTCCCCTGTCTTTCCTCGTGTTCGTCATCGTCGTCGTCGTCCTATTTGGCGTCGTGGTCGTTTCCGTCGTCGTTGTCGCCGTGGTCGTCCTTCCTCCTCCTTCCTCATCGTCGTCGTCGTCCGTCGTCGGCCTCTCGTCGTCGTCCCTCCTATTTCGTCGCCGTCGTCGTCGTCGTCGTTGTCGTCGTCGTCTTCCCTCCTCCCTCGTCGTTCGCGTCGTCGGCGTCGCGGCGTCGCCGCCCTTCCTCCTTTTTCGTCGCTCGCGTCGTCGCCGTCCTCCCTCCTCCCTCGTCGTTGTCGTCGTTGTCGTCGGTGTCGCCGTCGTCGTTTGCCCTCCTCCCTCGTCGTCGTCTTCGTTGGCGACGTCGTCGTCGTCTTCGTCGAAATCGTCGGCGTCGGCGTCGTCGTCTTCGTCGTCGTCGACGTCGGCGTCGTCGTCGCCGCCGTCGTCGTCGTCGTCGGCGTCGTTGACGTCGTCGTCGTCGTCGTCTGTGTCGTCGTTGTCGTCGTCGTCGTTGTCGTCATCGTCGTCGTTGTCATCGTCGTCGTCATCGTCGCGTCGGCGTCGTCGTCGTCGGTGTCGTCGTCGTCGTCGGCGTCGTCGAAGTCGTCGGAAACGTCGTCGGTGTCGTCGTAGTCGTTGTCGGCGGCGTCGTCGTCGTTGTCGCTGTCGTCGTCGGCGTCGCTGTCGTTGCGAAGTGCCATGTGGTACCCACCGTCACGGTCTTAAGAGATTTTGATAACCAAGTTGCGGGTGGGTGGGTGGGATGTTTGCGCGAGCAGTGGAGTGGACAACTCACTGCGAACAGAAATTCATTCTCCTTTCTAAAAACAAAACAAATGATACCCCCCCCCGGCGTTATCACGTCACCTTTCGGGTATGTAAATCAGATACGATTATGACCACATGTCCATCCTAAATATGAAATCGCAATGTCCCAGGCCAACCGGCATCCCCCCCCTGAGGTTCCCTTTGTAAAAAAACACAATGGCATGCCTTGTTCTAACAGAACATTTGTTCACGAATCACGTTGCAAAAAATGGAACGAAGTACACACGCGCGCGTCGTCGCGCGCGCATGCCGAAGTCCTCCAAAAACCGTCGGTGCCCGAAGGATTCCGCAATCGAGTTTCCAAAAAACATGCACAAACACAGGTTTCGCAACACGGATTTGCTAAAAAAGCTTCCGCGCGAGCTCTTGCGAAATCATTCTTTTTTGCTGTGAAACAAAAAACAATATATACATATCTATGTACATATACATATATATACATACATATGTATGTATGTATATATATATAACTTTTTCAATATTTTCACAAAACGCTATGAAACGGGCTTCGCGCGCGCGCATGTCGAAATCTGTCGAACGCCCTTGCGCGTGTGCCGTCGCGAGAACCCTCTGCAAAAAACGGGACGAAGTGCAGACGCGCGCGTCGTCGCACGCGTATGCCGAAATCCTTCGAAACCCATCGGTTTCGGAAGGATTCCAAAATCGTGTGTCCAACAAAATACAAAATCACAAGGTTTCGCAACACGGATTTTCAACAAAAACGTGCGCGCGCGCTCTTGCGGCGTCGTCGTCGTCGCCATCCTCCCTCCTCCCGCGTCGTCGTCGTCGTCGCCTACGTCGTCCTCTGTCTTTCCTCGTGTTCGTCGTCGTCGTCCTTTTTGGCGTCGTGGTCGTTTCCGTCGTCGTTGTCGCCGTGGTCGTCCTTCCTCCTCCTCCCTCGTCGTCGTCGTCGTCGTCCGTCGTCGGCGTCTCCTCGTCGTTCCTCCTATTTCGTCGCCGTCGTCGTTGTCGTCGTCTTCTTCCCTCCTCCCTCGTCGTTGTCGTCGTCGGCGTCGCCGTCCTTCCTCCTTCTTCGTCGTTCGCGTCGTCCCCGTCCTCCCTCCTCCCTCGTCGTTGTCGTCGTTGTCGTCGTTGTCACCGTCGTCGTCCTTCCTCCTCCCTCGTTGTCGTCTTCGTTGGCGTCGTCGTCGTCGTCCTCGTCGTCGTCGGCGTCGGCGTCGTTGTCGTCGTCGAAGTCGTCGGAAACGTCGTCGGTGTCGTCGTAGTCGTTGTCGTCGGTGTCGTCGTAGCCGGTCCTAAGAGGTTTTGCGAACCAAGTTGCGGGTGGGTGGATGGGATGCTTGCAAAAGCGTGGGATGTGTCGAACCATGGGTAAAAATCAATTCTCCTTTCTAGAAAGAGAATAGACTCGACCCCCCCACCCGGAGTTATCGCACCCCCTTTTCGGGTATGTAGATCACATACGATTATGACCACATGTCCATCCTAAATATGAAATCGCAATGTCCCAGGCCAACCGGTATCCCCCCCCTGAGGTTCCCTTGTAAAAAACACTATGCGGTGACATCTTTTGTTCTAACAGAGCACGTTTTCACGAATCCCTTGCAAAAAATTAGACGAAGAAGAAAAAAAAACAAAAAACAAAAAAAAAAAAAGATAAAAAAAACATCACACACGACCCTCAATTGCACGAACTTGGCTGCGATCTGACGCGCGCGCCTCCTGCAAACGCAACCAAACCCCACGTTACCGGCCTGATCACGCAATCTATTTACCAAAAAAAACACAAAGATTGGTAATGGAAAAAGAGCAAAGCAAAAAAATAAGCAGAAACAAACGAATGTTTAATACACAGAAAAAAAACAGTTTTCAAACAAAGCTCGCTCTCTTGCGAAATCTTAAGAAAACCCTGTTTTTCCCGAGTTTCCAAAATGCAACCAAACGGTCTTCGCGCGCGTGCATGTCGAATTTTTTGAAACGCCCTTGCGCGCGTGCCGTCGCGAGAATCCTCTGCAAAAGCTGGACGAAGCACAGACGCGCGCGTCGTCGCGCGCGCATGCCGGAATCCTTCAAACATTGGTCGGTTTCGGCAGGATTTCAAAATCGTGTGTCAAAAAACATACAACAACACAAGGTTTCGCCACCAGCCAACACGATATTCACCACAACCGAGCGCGCCGCTCGTGCGGCGTCGTCGACGACGTCGCGTCGACGTCTGCCGTCCACCCTCCTCGCCGCGTCGTCGTCGTCGTCCCGTCGCCTACGTCGTCCTGTCTTCTACGGTATCGCGTCGTCGTCCTCTTTGCCGTCCTGTCGTTTTCCGGACGTCGATGTCACCGGGTCGACCAACCTCCTCCCTTCCCTCGTCGTCGATCGTCGTCTTCCGTCGTCCGTCGTCCCGGCTTCTCGATGGGCATCGAAGCATAGACGGTCACCGTCGTCGTCGTCGTTGTACGTCGTCGTCTCGTCTTCGTCTCCCTCTTCCTCGTCGTTGTCGTCGTCGCGTCGCCGACCGTCCTCTTTCTTCTGTCGTTCTCGTCGTCGCCTCCTCCCGCCACTCCCTCGTTGTCGTCGTTGTCGTCGTTGTCGCCGTTGTCGCCGTCGTCGTCCTCCCTCCTCCCTCGTCGTCGTCTTCGTTGGCGACGTCGTCGTCGTCTTCGTCGTCGTCGGCGTCGGCGTCATCTTCGTCGACGTCGGCGTCGGCGTCGTCGTGGTCGCCGCCGTCGTCGTCGTCGTCGTCGTCGGCCGTCTTGCTTCTCCGGACTTCTTGGGGCGCTCTTGAGACGCCCCCGAGGGTTCCAAGACGACCCCGGAGCGATATCTGTGCTCGGTCCCGCATGGGTTTTGCAAACCAAGGTGCGGGTGGGTGGGTGGGATGATTGCGCGAGTTGTGGAGTTGACAACTTCAAGTGCGGCAAGTGATTGATTCTCTTTTCTTAAAACAGAATAGAATCTACCCCCCCAAGGCGTTATCGATTCCCCTTTCGGATATGTAAATCGCATATGATTATGACCACGTGTCCATCCGAAATATGTAATCGCAATGTCCCAGGCCGGCCGGTATCCCCCCTGAGGTTCCCTTGTAAAAGACACTATGCGGTGATATTTTTTGTTATAACATAGCACTCTTTCACGAACCTTCTGCAAAAAAATGACGAAGTGCACACGCGCGCGTCGTCGCGCGCGCATGCCGACATCCTTCAAAAACCTTCGGTGCCGGAAGGATCTCGCAATCGAGTTTCCAAAAAACATACAAAAACACAGGGTTTCGCAACACTGACTTGCTAAAAAAACCTTCCGCGCGACCTGTTGCGAGATCTTAAGAAAACCATGAGTTTTTTTTCAAGATTTTGACAAAATGCTATTAAACGGGCTTCGCGCGCGCATGTCGAAATCTGTCGAACGCCCTTGCGCGTGTGCCGTCGCGAGAATCCTCCGCAAAAAAACGGGACAAAGTGCAGACGCGCGCGTCGTCGCGCGCGTATGCCGAAATCCTTCGAAACCCATCGGTTTCGGAAGGATTTCAAAATCGTGTCCAAAAAAACTACAAAAACACAAGGTTTCGCAACACGGATTTTCAACAAAAGCGTGCGCGCGCGCTCTTGCGTCGTCGTCGTTTTCCTTCCTCCCTCGTCGTTGTCGTCGTCGGCGTCGCCGTCCTTCCTCCTTCTTCGTCGTTCGCGTCGTCGCCGTCTTCCCTCCTCCCTCGTCGTTGTCGTCGTTGTCGTCGTTGTCGCCGTCGTCGTCCTCCCTCCTCCCTCGTCGTCGTCTTCGTTGGCGACGTCGTTGTCGTCGTCGTCGTTGTCTTCGTCGTCGTCGTCGGCCGTCGTCGTCGTCGGCGTCGTCGTCGTCGTCGGTGTCGTCGTTGTCATCTGTCCGTCGTCGGCGACGTCGTCGTCGGTGTCGTCGGCGTCGTGGTCGCTGTTCGACGTCGACGTCGTTGTAGACTCGTCGGGTCGTCGACGTCGTGACCGCCGGCGCCGTCGTCGTCGTCGTCGCTGTCGTCGTCGGCGTCGGTGTCGTGGCCAAGTGCCACGTGGTACCCACCGTCACGGTCTTGTCTTAAGAGGTCTTGCGACCAAGTTGCGGGTGGGAGGGTGGGATGTTTGCACGAGCAGCGGAGAGGACAGCTTCAAGACGGTCAGAACTTAATTCTCCTTTCTAAAACCAGAATAAGATCTACCCCCCCACCCGGCGTTGTCTTTTCACCTTTCAGGTATGCAAATCATATACGATTCTGACCACATGTCCATCCTAAAAGTGAATTTGCAATATCCCCGGGGGGCCGGTATCCCCCCCCTGAGGTTCCCTTGTAAAAAACACTATGCGGAGACACTTTTTGTTCTAACATAACATTTTTCCACAAATCCCTTGCCAAAAATTAGACGAAGTGCACACGCGCGCGTCGTCGCGCGCGCATGTCGAAATCCTTCAAACCTTCGGTGCCGGAAGGATTTCGCAATCGAGTTTCAAAAAAAAAAAAAAAAAAAAAAAAAAAAAAGGGTTTCGCAAAAGCTTCCGCGCGAGCTCTTGCGAAATCTTAAGAAAACCATTGGTTTTTTTCCAAAAATTTCACCAAATGCTACCAAACGGGCATCGCGCGCGCATGTCGAAATCTGTCGAACGCCCTTGCGCGCGTGCCGTCGCGAGAGTCCTCTGCAAAAAAACTGGACGAAGTACAGACGCGCGCGTCGTCGCGCGCGTATGCCCAAAACCTTCAAAAGCCATCGGTCTGGAAGGATTTCAAAATCGTGTCCAAAAAACCTACAAAAACCCAAGGTTTCGCAACACGGATGTTCAACAAAAGCGTGCGCGCGCGATCTTGAGTCGTCGACGTCGTCGTCGCCGTCCTCCCTCCTCCCGCGTCGTCGTCGTCACCTACGTCGTCCTCTGTCTTTCCTCGTGTTCGTCGTCGTCATCCTAGTAGGCGTCGTGGTCGTTCCCATCGTCGTTGTCGCCGTGGTCGTCCCTCCTCCTCCTCCCTCGTCGTCGTCGTCGTCCGTCGTCGGCGTCTCGTCGTCGTCCCTCCTATTTCGTCGCCGTCGTCGTCGTCGTCGTCGTCGCCGTCGTTGTCGTCGTCGTCGTCGTCTTCGTTCCTCCCTCGTCGTTGTCGTCGTCGGCGTCGCCGTTCATCCTCCTTCTTCGTCGTTCGCGTCGTCGCCGTCCTCCCTCCTCCCTCGTCGTTGTCGTCGTTGTCGTCGTTGTCGCCGTCGTCGTCCTCCCTCCTCCCTCGTCGTCGTCTTCGTTGGCGACGTCGTTGTCGTCGTCGTCGTTGTCTTCGTCGTCGTCGTCGTCGTCGGCGTCGTCGTCGTCGGCGTCGTCGTTGTCATCGTCGTCGGCGTCATCGTCGTCGTCGGTGTCGTCGTCGTCGTGGTCGCTGTCGTCGTCGAAGTCTTTGGAGACGTCGTCGGTGTCGTCGTCGTCGGTGTCGGCGGCGCCGTCGTCGTCGTCGTCGCTGTCGTCGTCGGCGTCGGTGTCGTGGCCAAGTGCCACGTGGTACCCACCGTCACGGTCTTGTCTTAAGAGGTCTTGCGACCAAGTTGCGGGTGGGAGGAAGGGATGTTTGCACGAGCAGCGGAGAGGACAGCTTCAAGTTGACCAAGTGATTAACTCTCCTTTCTACAAAAAAAACTCTACCCCCCCCCTCCGGACTTATCAGCTCCCCCTGGGATAAGTGGTCACTCCATTAAATACTATATATAATATACATATAAATTCTATAAATATATATATAAAAAAAATCCAGCACACTCGAGCTCGTCCATCCGAAATA
Organism: Prorocentrum cordatum; assembly: GCA_963575745.1. Taxonomy (NCBI): domain Eukaryota; class Dinophyceae; order Prorocentrales; family Prorocentraceae; genus Prorocentrum; species Prorocentrum cordatum. The sequence goes on from CAUYUJ010017753.1 coordinate 37,151, forward strand.
TGAAATCATATCATCCCAGCTAGGCCGGGCTCCCCCCCTGAAGTTCCCTTGTTGTTTTTATCTTTGAAAAAATGCGGTGACATTTTTTGTTCTAACATAACACTGTTTCACGAATCCCTTGGAAAAAAAGACGAAGTGCACACGCGCGCGTCGTCGCGCGCGCATGCCGAAATCCTGCAAAAACCTTCGGTGCCGGAAGGATTTCGCAATCGAGGTTCCCAAAAACATACAAAAAACATGGTTTCGCAACACTGATTCGCTAAAAAGGCTTCCGCGCGAGCTCTTGCGAAATCTTAAGAAAACCATCGGTTTTTTTCCAAAAATTTCACGAAATGCTACCAAACGGGCCTTCGCGCGCGCGCATGTCGAAATCTGTCGAACGCCCTTGCGCGTGTGCCGTCGCGAGAGTCCTCTGCAAAAAATGGGACGACGAAATGCAGACGCGCGCGTCGTCGCGCGCGTATGCCCAAAACCTTCAAAAGCCATCTGTTCCGGAAGGATTTCAAAATCGTGTCCAAAAAACCTACAAAAACCCAAGGTTTCGCAACACGGATTTTCAACACTAGCGTGCGCGCGCGCTCTTGCGTCGTCGTCGTCGTCGTCGTCGCCGTCCTCCCTCCTCTCGCGTCGTCGTCGTCGTCGCCTACGTCGTCCTCTGTCTTTTCTCGTGTTCGTCGTCGTCCTCTTTGGCGTCGTGGTCGTTTCCGTCGTCGTTGTCGCCGTGGTCGTCCTTCCTCCTCCTCCCACGTCGTCGTCGTCGTCCGTCGTCGGCGTCTCGTCGTCGTCCCTCCTATTTCGTCGCCGTCGTCGTCGTCGTCGTTGTCGTCGTCGTTTTCCCTCCTCCCTCGTCGTTGTCGTCGTCGGCGTCGCCGTCCTTCCTCCTTCTTCGTCGTTCGCGTCGTCGCCGTCCTCACTCCTCCCTCGTCGTTGTCGTCGTTGTCGCCGTCGTCGTCCTCCCTCCTTCCTCGTTGTCTTCGTTGGCGACGTCGTAGTCGTCTTCGTCGTCGTCGGCGTCGGCGTCGTTGTCGTCTTTGTCGTCGTCGGTGTCGGCGTCGTCGTCGCCGACGTCGGCATCGTCGTCGTCGTCGGCGTCGTTGACGTCGTCGTCGTCGGTGTCGTCGTTATCGTCGTCGTCGGCGTCGTCATCGTCGTCGTCGTTGTAATCGTCGTCGTCGTCGGCGTCGGTGTCGTCGTCGTCCTCGGTGTCGTCGTCGTCGTCGTCGTCTTTGTCGGCGTCGTCGAAGTCGTTGGAGACGTCGTCGGTGTCGTCATAGTCTTTGTCGGCGGCGTCGTCATCGTCGTTGTCGCTGTCGTCGTCGGCGTCGCTGTTGTTGCCAAGTGCCATGTGGTACCCACCGTCACGGTCTTAAGAGATTTTGCAAACGAAATTGCGGGTGGGTGGGTGGGATGTTTGCGCGAACAGTGGAGTGGACAACTCACTACGAACAATAATTAATTGCACCACATAGATTGCCCCGCAAATACTGCATCATATGTATTGTACCACGTAGCTTGCACACCATGAACTGCCCTCCCCCCCCTCCCCTGGATTGATCCACTCACCAGGAACCGATACAAAACACATCTGGTTCTGACCCATCGTCCATCCTGCCTGCGAATTCGTAGCACCCCAGCCAAACCCGTATCGACCCCCCCTTCGGTTCCCTTGAAAAGAAAACTATGCGCTCACACTCGTTTATAAAAAACCCTAGATTGTCAAAAATTGTTCCACATTTCCGTGCAAAAAAAGACGAGGTACACACGCGCGCGTCGTCGCGCGCGCCTGCCGGAATCCTTCAAAACCCTTGCGTTTCGGAAAGATTTCAAAATCGAGTCTCAAAAACATGTAAATTGCAAGTAAAGGTTTCGCCACACGGATTTTCAACAAAGTCATAAGTTGTTCAACACGTTCAAAAAATGCTATCAATCGGGCTTCGCGCCGGCGCATGTCGAAATCGCCCGAACGCCCCTGCGCGCGTGCTGGGGTGGCACGACCCGTGTCGAATAATACCATGCGAGCCACTCCCGCCCTTCAGCCGCGCGCGCATTTCGAATTCCTTCGAAAACCTTCATCACCGACGCGAAGACGCCGTCATCGTCGTCGGCGTGATCAGTATCGCCGCCGTCACTGGCTGCCCCGTCGTCCCTGCCAGCATCGTCACCAGCATCGCTACGATCATCATCGTGTCTACTTTTGGCGACGTTGCCATGATACCGCGCCCGTACAAGTCGCCGACTCGCACTGAAGTGCCCGCTGGGACGTGCCGAGCGGTCAGCGCCACCGCGGTCGCGTCGGTCGCGCCAAACTAGCCGGCCGCTACGCGCCCGAGCATGCGGGCTAGCGCGGCCGCAGAGATGCACCAGCCAACACCAAGCACCCATCGCAATCGCTTCCGCATGGATTTTGCAAACCAAATTGCGGGTGGGCGGGTGGGATTTTTCCGCGAGCAATGGAGTGGGCAACTTCAAATTGAGCACAGGTGGCTTCTCCTTTCTAAAAAGAGAATAAGCTCTACCCCCCCTCCGGACTTATCGCTTCCCCCTGGGAGAATATTATATTCTGCACACTCGCCCATCCTAACTATGAAATCAGACCATGCAAGCTAGGCCGGTTTCCCCCCCCCCTAAGGTTCCCCCCTTTTTTTAATATATATATCTATTTTAAAATAAAAAACGAAAAACTATGCGGTGACATGTGTGTTCTAACATAACACTTTTTCACGAATCCCTTGCAAAAATGAAACGAAGGGTACACGCGCGCGTCGTCGCGCGCGCATGCCGAAATCCTTCAAAAACCTTCGGTGCGGGAAAGATTTCGCAATCGAGTTTCCAAAAAAAACATACAAAAACACCTGGTTTCGCAACACAGAGTTGCTAAAAAACTTCCGCGAAAGCTCTTGCGAAATCTTCAGAAAACCATAGGTTTTTTTCAACATTTCCACAAAATGCTACCAAACGGGCTTCGCGCGCGCTCATGTCGAAATCTGTCGAACGCCCTTGCGCGTGTGCCGTCGCGAGAACCCCCTGCAAAAAACGGGACGAAGTGCAGACGCGCGCGTCGTCGCGGGCGTACGCCGAAAACCTTCAAGACCCATTGGTTTCGGAAGGATTTCACAATCGTGTGTACAAAAAACCTACAAAAACACAAGGTTTCGCAACATCGATTTTCAACAAAAGCGTGCGCGCGCGCTTTTGCGTCGTCATCGTCGTCGCCGTCCTTCCTCCTCCCGCGTCGTTGTCGTCGTCGTCGTCGCCTACGTCGTCCCCTGTCTTTCCTGGCGTCGTGGTCGTTTCCGTCGTCGTTGTCGCCGTGGTCGTCCTTCCTCCTCCTCCCTCGTCGTCGTCGTCGCCCGTCGTCGGCGTTTCGTCGCCGTCCCTCCTATTTCGTCGCCGTCGTCGTCGTCGTCGTTGTCGTCGTCGTCGTCGTCTTCCCTCCTCCCTCGTCGTTGCCGTCGTCGGCGTCGCCGTCTTTCCTCCATTTTCGTCGTTCGCGTCGTCGCCGTCCTCCCTCCTCCCTCGTCGTTGTCGTCGTTGTCGCCGTCCTCGTCCTCCCACCTTCTTCGTTGTCTTCGTTAGCGACGTCGTCGTCGTCTTCGTCGTCGTCGTCGGCGTCGGCGTCGTTGTCGTCTTCGTCGTCGTCGACGTCGGCGTCGTCGTCGTCGCCGCCGTCGTCGTCGTCGTCGTCGGCGTCGTTGACGTCGTCGTCGTCCGTCGGTGTCGTCGTTACGTCGTTTGTCGTCCGTTCGCGTCGTCATCCGTCGGTCCGTTGTCATCGTCGTCGTCCGTCGGCGTCGTGTCGTCGTCGTCGTCGAGTGTCGGTCGTCTTCGTCGTTGTCGGCGTCGTCGAAGTCGTTGGAGACGTCGTCGGTGTCGTCGTAGTCGTCGTCGGCGGCGTCGTCGTCGTCGTTGTCGCTGTCGTCGTCGGCGTCGCTGTCGTTGCCAAGTGCCATTTGGTACCCACCGTCACGGTCTTTAGAGATTTTGCAAACCAAGTTGCGGGTGGGTGGGTGGGATGTTTGCGCGAGCAAGTGAATGGGCAACTCGCTGCCGAAAACAAGAAAATTAATTCACCTTTCTAAAAGAACTAGACTCTACAACACCCCCCCCCCCCCGGACTTAACGATTTCCCTTTTGGGAAAGTATAATGTCATATCTAACTATATATACCAAACATACTATACATACATACATCATACATAAATACATATATATATGATCTGCACACATCCGTCCATCCTATAAAGAAACCATATCATCCCAGCCAAAGCGGCACTCCCCCCCCTGAGTTCCTTTGTAAAGGAAAAAAACTAGGCGTGACACGGTGGGGGGGGGGGGGGGGGGGGGGGGGGGTGATTGTTCTAACATAACACATGTTTCACAAATCCCTTGCAAAAAAAAAAAAAAAAAAAAAAAACGGGCCGAAGTGCGCACGCGCGAGTCGGTCGCATCGCGAGCGCATGCCAATCCTTCAAAAACCTTCGGTGCCAGAAGGGTTTCGCAATCGAGTTCCAAAAAAACATACAAAAACACAGGGTTTCGCAACACTGATGTACTAAAAAAACTTCCGCGCGAGCTCTTGCGAAATCTTAAAACCATAGGTTTTTCAAGATGTTCACAAAATGCTCTTAAACGGGCTTCGCGCGCGCGCGCGTGTCGAAATCTGTCGAACGCCCTTGCGCGTGTGCCGTCGCGAGAATCCTCTGCAAAAAACGGGACGAGGTGCAGACGCGCGCGTCGTCGCGCGCGTATGCCGAAAACCTTCAAAACCCATCGGTTTCGGAAGGATTTCAAAACCGTGTCTCCAAAAAGCATACAAAAACACAAGGTTTCGCGACACAGATTTTCAACAAAAGCGTGCGCGCGCTCTTGCGTCGTCGTCGTCGTCGTCGTCGCCGTCCTCCCTCCTCCCGCGTCGTCGTCGTCGTCGCCTACGTCGTCCTCTGTCTTTCCTCTTGTTCGTCATCGTCGTCCTCTTTGGCGTCGTGGTCGTTTCCGTCGTCGTTGTCGCCGTAGTCGTCCTTCCTCCTCCTCCCTCGTCGTCGTCGTCGTCCGTCGTCGGTGTCTCGTCGTCGTCCCTCCTATTTCGTCGCCGTCGTCGTCGTCGTCGTTGTCGTCGTCGTCTGCCCTCCTCCCTCGTCGTTGTCGTCGGCGTCGCCGTCCTTCCTCCTTCTTCGTCGTTCGCGTCGTCGCCGTCCTCCCTCCTCCCTCGTCGTTGTCGTCGTTGTAGTCGTTGTCGCCGTCGTCGTCCTCCCTCCTCCCTCGTCGTCGTCTTCGTTGACGACGTCGTCGTCGTCTTCGCGGGTTGTCGTCGAAGTTTGTCGTAGTCGAAGTTCGTGGAGAGTTCGTCGGTGTCGTCGTAAAAGGTTCGTTTGTCGTCGGTCGTCGTAGCGGTCTGAAGAGGTTTTGCAAAACCAAGTTGCGGTGTGGGGGGTGGGGATGTTGCGCGAGCAGTGGATATGACGACTTCAAGTTCAGCAGAGTGGATTGCACCACATGTATTGCTCCACATACATGATTTCACATAAATTCTCCTTTCTAAATGAGTAATAGGTTCTACCCCCCCCCGGACTTATCGGTTCCCCCGCGCGTGCTGCAAATCACATATGATTCTGAGCACATGTCCATCCTATATATGAATTCATATCATCCCAGCCAAGCCGGTATCCCCCCCCTGCGGTTCCCTGTCAAATAACACTATGCGGGGACATTTTTCTTTCTAACATAACACTTTTTCACGAATCCCTGTCAAATAATACCATGCGGGACACATTCGCGCGCGCAAGACGAAATCCTTCCAAAACCTTAGTGTTCGTAGCGATTTTAACATAAAAACATCAAAAACCCAATGGTTTTTCAAACAAAAAAAAAGTTTCAAACGTTCACCCCGCGCGCTCTTGCGGATTCCTAGGAAACCCACTACTTTTTCAACATTTCTGTCAAAAGGGCTCTTGCGAGCAACTTTTTCCTGCGCTTCGAACTTCTTCAACAACGGCTGCGCGCCTGCCAGGGGCATAATCCTTGTCAAATAATGCCATGCGGGACACATTCGTTTTTTCTTCGCGCGCGCGCCGAAATCTTCAAAACCATTGGGTGTTTTGAGAATTTCAGCACTGCGTATCATAAAAACACACGAATCGCACCGTAGGTACTCGAAAAAAACCTGCACGGATTTTCAAAATTTTGCCCGCTCGCGCTGTCCGAACCTTCAAAATACCGAGCGATGTGCGCAAGACGACGACGACCACGACAGACGACGACGACGACGACGACGACGACGACGACGACGACGGCGGGGAAGACGACGACGACGACGACGACGACGACGACGACGACGACGACGGCTTCGGCGACGGCGTCGACGACGACGACGACGACGACGTCGGCGTCAGGTACTCGCTAGGAAGCTTCGCTGGGTACTTGCAGCCACGGTCTGGTGAGTTTTGCTGACCAAGTTGCGGGTGGGAGGGTGGGATGTTTGCTCGAGCAATGGAGAAGACAACTTCAAGTTCAGCAAATTAATGGCACCACATAGATTTCACAACATAGATCACCACTGATATTGCACAACATAGGTCGCACCACATAGACTGCACAAAGTTGATTGCACGACAAATTTTGCACGACGTAGATTGCAACACATAATTGCACGGCATACCTTGCACCATACAGAGCGCACCCCATACATTACTCCACATAGGTTTCACACCCTAGATCGCACGACATAGTTTGCACAACATGGATTGCGCGACAAATGTTGCAACACACAGATTGCACCACAGTGATTGCACCACATACATTGCACCGCACAGATTGCACCACATAGGCCGCACCACTCACATTGTAACACGAGATGGCACAACAGAGATTGAACCACATACATGGCACACATAGATCACACAGCATAGATTGCATCGCGTGGGTTGCACCACATCGATTCTCCTTTCTAAGAAGAGACTAGACTCTACCCCCCCTCTCTGGCGTTATCCCCCCCCCCTTCCGGGTACGTTAATCATATACGGTTCTGACAACATGTCCACCCGAAATATGAATTTACACTATCCCAGGGGGGGCGGTGTCGCTCCCCCTGAGGTTCCTTTCTAAAAAACAATATGCGGGTGCATTTTTTGTTTTAACATAATACTTTTTGGCGAACCCCTTGCAACAAATAAGACGAAGTGCACACGCGCGCGCCGTCGCGCGCATGCCGAAATCCTTCAAAAAACTTCGGTGTCGGATGGATTTCGCAATCGAGTTTCCAAAACACATACAAAAACACAGGGTGTCGCAACACTGATTTGCTAAAAAAGCTTACGCGCGAGCTCTTGCGAAATCTTAAGAAAACCATAGGTTTTTCAAGATTTTCACAAAATGCTACCAAACGGGCTTCGCGCGCGCATGTCGAAATCTGTCGAACGCCCTTGCCCGTGTGCCGTCGCGAGAATCATCTGCAAAAAATAGGACGAGGTGCAGACGCGCGCGTCGTCGCGCGCGTATGCCGGAATCCTTCAAAACCCATCGGCATCGGAAGGATTTCAACATCGTGTGCCCAAAAAACTACAAAAGCACAAGGTTTCGCAACACGGATTGTCAACAAAAGCGTGCGCGCGCGCTCTTGCGTCATCGTCGTCGTCGTCGTCGCCGTCCTCCCTCCTCCCGCGTCGTCGTCGTCGTCGCCTACGTCGTCCTCTGCCTTTCCTCGTGTTCGTCGTCTTCGTCCTCTTTGGCGTCGTGGTCGTTTCCGTCGTCGTTGTCGCCGTGGTCGTCCTTCCTCCTCCTCCCTCGTCGTCGTCGTTCGTCAGTCGTCGGACGTCTCGTCGTCAGTCTCCCTCCTATTCGTCGTCGTCGTCGTCGTTGTCGCCGTAGGTACTTCCCTTCCTCCCTCGTCGTTGTCGTCTCGCGTTCGTCGTCGTCTGGTTGTCGTCGTCGTCTCCTACATCGTCGTCGTTTGCCCGTCGTCGGCGTCGCCGTCCTTCCCCCCATCCTTTCTCGCGTTGTCTCGTTGTCATCGTCGGCCGTCGTCCCCTCCGTCGTCGTTGTCGCGTTGTGTCGTCGTCGCCGTCGTTTCGTCCTACATCATCCCTCGTCAATCGTCTTTCGTTGGCGACGCTTGTCGTCTTCGTCGGCGTCGGCGTCGTCGTCGTCTTCGTCGTCGTACGGACGTCGGCGTAGTCGTCGTCGCCGCCGTCGTCGTCGTCGTCCGTCGTCGGCTGTCAGTCGACGTACGTCGTCGTCGGTGTCGTCGTTGTCGTCGTCGTCGGCGTCGTCATCGTCGTCGTCGTTGTCATCGTCGTCGTCGTCGGCGTCGGCGTCGTCTTCGTCGTCGGTGTCGTCGTCGTCGTTGTCGGCGTCGTCGAAGTCGTTGGAGACGTCGTTGGTGTCGTCTTAGTCGTTGTCGGCGGCGTCGTCGTCGTCGGTGTCGCTGTCGTCGTCGGCGTCGCTGTCGTTGCCAAGTGCCATTTGGTACCCACCGTCACAGTCTTAAGAGATTTTGCAGACCAAGTTGCGGGTGGGTGGGTGGGATGTTTGCGCGAGCAGTGGAGTGGACAACTCACTGCGAAGAGAAATTAGTTGCACCACATAGATTGCACCACACAGGTTGCACCACACAGATTCTCCGTTGACTCTACCCCCCCTTCCCGGCGTTATCCCCCCCCTTCGGGTATGTAAACCATATATGATTATGACCACATGTCCATCCTAAATATGAATTTACACTATCCCAGGGGGGCCGGGATCGACCCCCTTGAGGTTCCCTTGTAAAAAACGATACGCGGGGACATCTTCTGTTTTAACATAACACTTTTTTTTCATGAATCCATTGCAAAAAAGGGGACGAAGTGCACACGCGCGCGCCGTCGCGCGCGCATGCCGAAATCCTTCAAAAAACTTCGGTGTCGGAAGGATGTTGCAATCGAGTTTCCAAAACACATACAAAACACACAGGGTGTCGCAACACTGATTTGCTAAAAAAACTTACGCGCGAGCTCTTGCGAAATCTTAAGAAAACCATAGGTTTTTCAAGATTTTCACAAAATGCTACCAAACGGACTTCGCGCGCCCGCATGTCGAAATCTGTCGAACGCCCTTGCGCGTGTGCCGTCGCGAGAATCCTCTGCAAAAAATGGGACGACGTGCAGACGCGCGCGTCGTCGCGCGCGTATGCCGAAATCATTCAAAACCCATCGGTTTCGGAAGGATTTCAACATCGTGTGTCCAAAAAACCTACGGGAACACGGTTTCGCAACACGGATTTTCAACAAAAGCGTGCGCGCGCGCTTTTGCGTCGTCGTCGTCGTCGCCGTCCTCCCTCCTCCCGCGTCGTCGTCGTCGTCCTTTTTGGCGTCGTGGTCGTTTCCGTCGTCGTTGTCGCCGTGGTCGTCCTTCCTCTGCCTCCCTCGTCGTCGTCGTCCGTCGTCGGCGTCTCGTCGTCGTCCCTCCTATTTCGTCGGCTTCGTCGTCGTCGTCGTCTTCCCTCCTCCCTCGTCGTTGTCGTCGTCGGCGTCGCCGTCCTTCCTCCTTCTTCGTCGTTCGCGTCGTCACCGTCCTTCCTCCTCCCTCGTCGTTGTCGTCGTTGTCGCCGTCGTCGTCCTCCCTCCCTCGTCGTCGTCGTCTTCGTTGGCGGCGTCGTCGTCGTCGTCGGCGTCGTCGTCGTCTTCGTCGTCGTCGGCTTCGGCGTCGTCGTCGTCGCCGCCGTCGTCGTCGTCGTGATCGTCGTCGTCGGCCTCGTCGACGTCGTCGTCGTCGTCAGAATCGTTGTCGTCGGCGTCGTCATCGTCGTCGTCGTCGGCGTCGGCGTCGTCGTCGTAATCGTCGTCGTCGATGTCCTCGCCGTTGTCGTCGCTGTCGTCGTCGTCGTCGTTGTCGTCATCGTCGTCGGAAACGTCGTCGGTATCGTCGTAGTCGTTGTCGTCGGTGTCATTGTAATCGGTCTTAAGAAGTTGTGCAAAACAAGTTGCGGGTGGGTGGGTGGGATGTTTGCAAGAGCATTGGGCGTGTCAAACCATGGGTAAAAATGAATTGCACCACCTAGATTGCGCAGCATATATTGCACCGCCTGTATTGCACCATAGAGATCGCACGACATAGGCTGTACCACATAGATCGTACCACATAGATTGTACCACATATATTGCATTACATATACTGGTCGACATGGATCGCACAAAATATATTGCACCACATGTATTGCACCGCATATCTTGCACTGCACAGGCTGCACCACATAGATTGCGCAACATAGGTTGCACCGCACAGATTGCACCACATATATTACATTACGTGGATTGCAGAACACAGAATGCTGGGAATATCATGTTTGGGATCCACGCTGGCCAACGTGAATGTTTATGTACGTACTTATATATATGTATAAAAATGTCCGTCTGTCTGTCTCTCTCTTTCTCTCTCCCTCTCTCCCTCTCTGTCTCTCTCTTTCTCTCTCTCGCTCTCTCCCTCTCTCTCTTTCTCTCTCTCTCTCTCTTTCTCTCTCTCTCTCTCTCTTTCTCTCTCTCTCTCTCTCCCTCTATATATCAGTCTGACCCTCTCTCTCTCTTTCTCTCTTTCTCTCCCCATGTACATAAATGTAGGCATGTGCCTTTCTTTCCCCATATAGATCGTGCTTTCTCCTTCTCTCTCTCTCTCTCTCTCTCTCTTTCTCTTTCTCTCTGTCGCTCTCCTTCTGTTCATGTTGCCAGCGATATTGCGCCTGCCTGTCGTTCTGCTTTCGTTATGCTTTTCCTGCAGCTCCGTTCGAGCACTGATTTTGCCTATGTTTCCCGCTCGTAGACGAAGCCCTCAAGGGGTACACATCACCGTTCTAACCTTAATTGTCCTGCCTGTCGAGACCTTTGTCGATGCCTTTCCCGATCGATCGTGGTAATCTTCTTTTTCGGGCTGTCCCTGTCAAAGCTCACTCCACATACCATAGACCTTGCCAACGGTGCCAATGAGCCTCTACCTCCTACATACATGTTCCTCCAGCGCGCCCACGGGGTGCAATCAGTGGGTCAAGGTCAACTGAGACGAGCGAGGTTCCCAGAGGAACGGGCGCAACCGATCGCTGAGCTGCCAAGATCAGGCTCGTGCAGGACACCCAGGGCTCCACGCATTCTTCGTGGCAGCACGGCAGAGGCAGTCCGCACGCGCGCTCAAGCGGGCTGGGAAATGGAAGACGCTGATTCTCTGGTGGCAAGCCAGGGCTCCACACACACACACGCGCACACACAGAGACATCTATACACACACACTTTTCGGTCGTCGCGGGCGGGCGCAGCGCCACGCCGTTCAAGAAGTCGCCAGCGCGCACACGCTGGAAGAGAGGGCAAGGAAGAGGCAGGCCCCTCACCTGGCAGCAGCGGGCGACGGCGGGCCGGGAGACGGCGGGCAGCGGGGAAAGGGCGCTGGGGCGCGGGCGGGGCAGCGGGGGCAGGCGTCGGGCAAGCCAGCAGGCAGCGGGGGCAGCAGGGAGCGACGCCGCGCAAAGGCAGGCGGGCAGGGACGGCCGAGGTCGGGCCCAGAGAGCGCGGGGGGGAAGCGCGGGGGTCGGAGGGCCGCGCTAAAGTGAGGCGGGCAGGGAGGGTCGGCCGCATACACACACACACACACACACACACACACACATACACACAACACACAACACACACACACAACACCACACACACACGACACACACACACACATATTTTTAACTCGGCGGCGCAGAGGGTCCTCAAGCGCGAACAGCAGACGGAGGTGTTAATTGCTACCGAACGTTGTCGATAGCGTTGCGCGCAAGCAGCATCACCGCATCACCGCATCATGCAAGCAATGGGTGTGAACGAGGAACTGTCAAGCGAAACGTGCAGCGACCAGAAAACGAGGAGATAACTCAACTCAGAGTCAAGTGAAACGCGAGAGCCAACGGCTAATTGCGGCCACTGAATCACAACAACGGTGTTAGACAGTGAAGCATAGGAAATGTTGTAAACATATTGGTGGTGTGGCTAACCTAGCGACCGAAGCCGATGGGTGGGGTGGAAAACCACGGACCAGCGACGCAGAGCTACGGGATGTGTGAAAGCCGCCGCGTGGCAGCATCGATCGCAGCGCGCGTAAATTGGGTCATCAGCCATGCCGAATATTGCAAGCATCGAAACTGTAGTGCGAGAATATATTGGGCGTGCGAAGAGCTGGACTGCAGGGAATGACGAATCCTCAGTCTGTAAGACAAAGAGCAGGGTCATGGGACAGTGCCGCCGTAAGGGCACCTGAACGCGGCGAGTTGGCCACCCAGCCAGACAACCGCCGTCGCGACCACCAAAAGAGACGAGGAGGCGGAAGTGAGAACAAAAGACGCGAGGAGCTGCGCGGCCGTGCTGACACGACACGGCGGCCATGGACGACGTATCCACCCACAGCGCACGCACAGCGACTACCCAGCCAAACGCCAGCAAGGAACGCCGCACCAGAAGCAGCCGCAGCCCTCCGGCGAGAGAGCCCACGAGGGGTGCAGGCATCCCCGCGCCCCACGAGCGCCAACCCCGTGCCCAGGCCCCCCGCAGCGCGGCCGACCGGAAGGCCCAAAAAGAAGACGCGAGCCATGGCCTTTTGCAGTGGGGGGGCGAGATGGCCCCGCTGCCGACGCCTATCTACGGCAGCCTCGCGGCTCGGCCAGGTGTCAAGAGATGGCGGTGGTGCCAGAGAGGGCACAGAACGAGACGCGCGACGATGCCCAAGGCGGCGAAATCGCAGGAGGTGCCGAACGCTCCAGGCGGCCGCGGGATCCCCCGCAAGCCGCCCAGGGCGAGGCACCCAACAAAAAAAAACGGCGGCTAAGCCGCATGGGTAGTGTACGAAACTAACAGGGCCGCGGACGACACCGGTGGGTCAGCGGCCGAAACGGGGGAGCGGAGAAGCGGGGACAGCGCGAGGAGACGCGCGGTCGTGCCAACGGCATGACAGAAAAGAGGACAGTCAGCCAACCGTGCCGAGGCCCCGGCAGCTGAGCCAATACAGCTGGCGAGGTGTCAGCGGGGCCGAGCCGACGGCGGGAGGCCGCCTGAAGCGGCGCTGCCGGCGAAGGCACTGGCCGCACCAGGTGACGCGTGGGACGTGCCACGCGTCACGCGGACGGGGCGCAGAAAAGAGCGAGGCACCAAATGCGGCTGAGCCGCATGGGTGGTGCGCAACGAGTATTGCCAACGAAGTTACCGAGCAAAGGACTCAATGGCACTTGAAAAAGAAGTAAAAAAGTACAGGCGCTTCCAAGAAAAAGGAGGAGCAAGGGATCAGGGGCGGGAGAGCGAGCAAAAGCAGTGACGTCAAGGCGGGTCGAGCCGCCGACGCCCGGCTTCTCAGCCAGATTGGATGGACGTGGGTAGGTTGACACCATCAGAACGCGATTTTCCCCAGAATAGGTGTTATCCAAGCCGAGGCCTCAGAAGGGCTCATGTTCCCGACCGTAGCACGATGTCGCCCCCGTATTCTGTATCAGCCTCGCCTCCCCGTGCTGGAAAGATGTTCGGCAGCCTGCAAATGGGTGGGGGCCGAGGGAGGAAATGCAGCGGGCCACGGCCCAGGCACCCATCCCTCAAGAGGGATCCTCCGCATAGCCTGACAACCCTTGCAGCCAGCCGTCGTAGCAAGGCCGCAGTCCACACATGGTCGCACTAGCACGCTACGAGCTGATTCCATCTGATGTGTGCAGCCTCTTTGGCAATGACCCTCTGCGCCACACCATGCGGAGAAGTGGTGCGGATAGGCGGGCATGCCCAACGAAGCCCCTTAGAGGCGAAGCATGTAGATACGCCTCCAGAGCACTTCCCACACACTGGAGTCTTTGTCTTGGCAACCATTGCCGGGAGGGGAACAGCACACTTACACACACACACACACACACACACACACACACACACACACGCGTACACACACGTACACACACGTACACACACGTACACACACACACACACACACACACACACACACACACACACACACACACACACACACGCGCGCGCGCGCGGGCAGGGAGCGGCGGCTTGCGCAACGCCTGCAGATGTTTGACGGCGCGCGCCACCTGGCCATACACTGAGTACTACACGTGTCCTATCCCCTCCTTGTTCTCCCTCCCTTCGATGACCTCTCAGCGCCCGCCCGAGGGCAAGGATGCCAGAAAGGGCCTCCCTGGTGGCAAGATGGGCATGCCGGGCATGCCGCTGATGGGAAAAGGGTGTTTCAAGGTTGGCAGCGCCCAGGGCAGAGAAAGCGGAGGAGGAGCGGCCCAGGGAGCCGAAGCGAGAGGAGGGGCACGGAGCAAGAGGGAGAAGCAGCATCAGGATCAGGACGAGCGGAACGAGTATGAGGAGGTGTGGCGGAAAGTGGAGGCGGATGCGACATCAGAGCGAGAAAGGAAGCCCACGACAGAGCCATGGACCGCGGTGTAGATGTGGATCTATCCCATGCGTTGCATTTGTGTGTGTATCATCTGTCCGTCTGTCTGAATATTTCATTTGTTTTGCGACTGGAAGTTGTCACGCGCCCGTCGTTGACGTGCGCAAGTACCTCTTTTCTAGCACTTTTACTGGCCTGCGGCTGTCAGGCGGCAGTCTCGCACAGAGCGGCGTCGGAAATACAGAGGAGGCGTTTGGCACTGGGACAAAGCGTCCTCCAGAATATAATAGACGCACGTGTTGACATAGCGAGGCGTGCCGCGATGACGTACAATATGGTGTGTGTGAATGTGTGTGTGAATGTGTGAATGTGTGTGAATGTGTGTGAATGTGTGTGTGAATGTGTGTGAATGTGTGTGAATGTGTGTGAATGTGTGTGTGTGAATGTGCGTGAATGTGTGTGTGAATGCGTTGCGTTGTAATGTAGCATGCCGTAGTAGAATGTAGCATTACACAATGTGAATACGCAGTTGCATGCAATGTATTGGTATGTTGCGCTGCGTAATGTAAGAATGTTGCACCATAGGGGCGTGATGTCTTGCAGTTCCAAAGAACGTCATAACGTTGCGCACTGCAGTTCGTCGCAAAACAATGCAACGCAATTGGTGTGCTGGAGCATGACGCAATGTAGCCCCGCAGGCGTGTGTGGAGAACGGCTCATCTCCCAGGCAGTGCTTGCACCGTGGCATTCCTTCTTGCCTTGTGAAAAAGCCAGGCCTGCTTCCCGAATTCCTGGTGAGTCACCGGCCCGTGGGCGAACCGTCGCCGCCTCGTGGACGCCGCATCGCCGCCCCGCGGGTGGGCCGTCGCCGCCCCGTAAGCGCCCCGTCGCCGCCCGCCCCTTGCCTTGCTTTGCATTGCTCGCACCGGTCTGTGCTCCTGGAAGCTGGTCGCAATGGACCGCGTGGGTGCGCGCACGCAGCGCGGCGTACACAGACAGGCGCGCGGGAAGGTGGGTGCACGTGCGCAGGGGCGCAGGTACGTAAGCAAACCGGTCGGCAAGCAGGCAACAACATTCGGCGGGCCTTGCCGCTTCGAGTCGCGGAGCTCCCGCCTCCAGTCAAGCACTGCCCTCCTTGGCGACCCGCCAGGGAAAAGGCATGGGCAAGGGGAAGGGAAAGAGCACAAGCCTGATGCGGTGGGTGGATCCCGCACTGAAGGCCAGCGGCCACATCGCCTTTGATCTTCTTTCGCTGGCCCGCCTCAGTTTCCATTCGTCCAAGTCCTCTTTGCTCACACGATTGGGCTCGGCAGCTCTTGCGTCAAAGAAGCCGCAGATCATACATTCGTGCAAAGCGCCTCCCGCACAGCAGTAGGGTGCAACAAAAATAATTGAACCAGAAATCCAGAGGACAGCACAATTCGCAGCTTGACGATTACAAGGAGATTGTGCGCTTGGCTACTGAGCAGGAGGAGGAGGAGGAGGAGGGTAGGAATGGTGGGTGGCAACTGACGCCTCTGATTAAAGGTGGTGGCATATGTGTGCCTTGAGGTTGAGGTACTGGTCACCCCTCCCTACGGCCGTCTTCGTTAGCCGAGGGACCGTAGGGGGATCCTCAGCTGAGGAGGAAAGAGGACGGAGGAGGAGGAAAGGGTGGATGAGGAGGAGGAAGAGAAGGAGGAGGAGGGCGAGCACAAAGGCCAAAGGCCTCTTGGATGCCTCTCAGAGTCTCTTCGGATGTCTTTCGAGAGCTTCTTGGAGTCATCTTGAGGCGTCGTGGGGTCTCTTGGCAGTCCCGGGGGCCTCTGGGGTTCTTGGGTGCCTCGGGGAGGCCGCCAGGCCTCTTGAGGGTTTCTTGGGAGCCTCTTGGGGGCATCTTGGAAGCTTCTTGGGGGACTCTTAGGGCCTACTGGGGGCATCTTGGGGCCGGCGGAGTGCTTCGTGGCCCTTCGTGCTACTTCGGGCATCTTCGGGCCGGCGGAGTGTAATTTACGAAGGATCGTGACCCACGTTCCTTGGCGAGTCCCTCTGGCACGTTCTGTGGCGCATCCCCCTGGCACATCGCGCGGCGAGTCCCCTGGCACGGCCCCTGGCATGTCCACTGGCAAGTTCTGGCGCGTCCCCGGGCACGTCACTGTGCGGCGCGGCACATCGCAGAGCAGCACAACACAGCCCCCTGGCACAGCATCATCACCAATGGTATCTTCAGCATTGCCACTGCCCATCGCCCAACTGAGCTGCTTGGAAGCGTGCCAAGGCTTCGCAGTTCTAACTCCCGTACCAGGTTCGTGGTTCGATCATGGTTTACGTGTCCAGGCCACCAAGAGAGGGATATCTGACATGTGGTCTTCTAGGCACCCCTTGGGGGGGCACAAGATCCAGAAACAAAATAAGTCGTCACCAGATGTGGAATAACTTGGCACTGTTTTTTCGGCCGGTGACTTCCCAGATTTCCCATTGGGGTATGTAACATGTGGTGGTCCTGACATGGAACCACCTGTTTTCACGTCTCCAGGCCACCCAGAGGGGTATCGAACATGGCAGTCCCTTGCTGGACCCACGTGTTTTACGTTCCCAGGCCACCCAAGGGGGTATCTAACATGGTCGCGTTTTCCCCGGTAAGGGCGTGGGCCCAGGGTTATCGTTTAGTGGGTAATTTGTCCCCAGTGCTAAATTCGCGTAGGGGCGGCGGATTTCCATTCGAACAAATAAGTATGTAATGTTTAGTTCTCTATGGAAAAATGCGTTTCGCGCGAGCCCGCTCGAGGCAAGCGTGCCCCCTTATCTCGGATCCTCGATAAATAACAGGGTCCGCAGTCCCCCGTGCCACTTGTAATAGAAGGATGCGGAGCGTTTTGGGCGGACTCTTTTACAAATCACGACGTCTGGAGACATTGACAGGCAACAGAAAATGAGAACAAGCTGATCTTGCGCGTGCCCGCTCGAGGATGGCGCGTCCTGCGTGCAGAATCCTTCAGGATGTCTCGAGCGAAACGCTTGGTTTGCAGCACTTGAGGGGCCTGAGTGCCCCAGGATGCCCAGGTGGTTCTGGGAGTGCAGGGGTACCGTTATGTACCAGGGATCGTGGCCTTGGGAGCGCGGATGCCGTATAATTCACGAGGGATCGTGGCCCTGGGAGCGCGGACGCAGTGCAATTTACAAAGGCCGTGGCCTTGGGAGCACAGACGCAACAAGTTTTCGAGGGATCGTGGCCTTGGGAGCGCGAATCAAGCGTAAGGTACTGAGGAACACGGCCCTGGGAGCGCGAATCCAGCGTTATGTACAAGGGGTCTTGGCCATGGGAGCACGAACCCAGCGTGATTTACAAAGGCTCGTGGCCTTGGGAACGCGGACGAGGATTCGCGCCTTCGGGTCCAGCGCCGAATTTTCAGGAAACGGCGGGGGCCGCAAAGCGCCACCCGAACACAGATCCCAATACAGAAAAAGGTAGCGTTCTGCTTTGGGGAAGAGGGTGGGTGGCTTTTTGGGGCAACCTGCGCGGAGTGCGTCGTGGCCCTGGGAGCGCGGACGCAGCGTAATTTGCGAGGGATCGTGAACTTGAGAGCGCGAACGCAGTGCAATGTACAAAGATCGTGGTTCGGAGAGCGCAGGCGCAACTGAGTTTGGGGAGCGCGAATCCAGAGCAATTCCCCACATCCTAAATGGGTTTTTTGTTTTCTCTACACACCTCCGCGCAGGAACCTCCCACCCACCCCCCTCTCCTCGACCTCATCACCATCACCATCACAACCGTCATCACGTTCATCATCATCAGCACCACCATCATCATCATCATCATCAGCAGTACACACACACCCTCATTCACAATCAACATCAACAGCACAATCTCACACACAACTTCTTTTCCGCCTCATCATCACTATGCACCACCATCATCATTCAAGCACCCCCCACCATCAATCAGCATCGCCATCACTACCATCACATTTTCATCACTATCACCATCCCATCGCGATCATCGACTCAGAGGGAGCCTCCTCTGTAAGTAATGCGTGAGGAAGTCTCAGGCGGGAGCCCCTTCCCTATGGGGTCCGCACTTCATGTTGGCAATCCGACCGGGCCATCGGAACCTTGTAATTGTTGTCATGTGTCGGCTCCCTTGGATTGAATTCGGGGAAGTCTCAGGCGGGAGTTTCGTCTGCGAGTGGCTTGCAAGGAAGTCTCAGGCGGGAACCCCCTCTTCATGGGGTCCGCACATCATGTTGGCAATCCGAGCGGGCCATCGGAAACTTGTAACTGTCATTTTCTGGCTCCTGTGGATTGAATATGGAGGAAGTCTCAGGTGGGAGCTTCGTCTGTGAGTGAGTGAATCGCAACGAAGTCTCGGGCGAGAGCCCCCGAGCATGTCATCGGAACCCTGTAACTGTCGACTCTTCTTCGGCTCCTCTGGATCGAATATGGAGGAAGTCTCAGGCGGGAGTTTCGTCTGTGAGTGGGTAGCGAGGAAGTCTCAGGCGAGAGCCCCCCCCCCATGCGGTCATCCGCATTTGACGTTGGTAATCTGAGCGGGTCGTCGGAACTCTATAACAATCGTCACTTTCCGGCTCTTCTGGATTGAATATGGAGGAAGTCCTTGGCAAGAGTTTCGTCTGTAAGTGCATAGCGACGACGTCTCATGCGAGAACTTCTTCCCTATGGGGTCCGCACTTGATGTTGGCAATCCGAGCTGGTCGTCGGAAACGTGTAATTGTCGTCATTGTCCGGCTCCTTTGGATTGAGTATGGAGGACGTCTCACCCAGTGGCTACGTCTGCGAGTGGATAGCGAGGAAGTCTCAGGCGAGAGCCCCCTCCCTATGCGGTCCGCACTTCACGTTGGCAGTGCGAGCGGGTCATCGGAAACTTGTACTTGTCATCACTGTTCGGCTTCTTTGGATTGAACTTGGAGGGTGTCTCAAGCGGGAGTTTCGTCTGTGAATGACTTACAAGAAGTCTCAGGCGAGAATTTCCTCCCTATGGGGTCCGCATTTCATGTTGGCAATCCGAGCTGGTCATCGGAAACGTGAAATTGTCATAATTTGTCGGCTCCTGTGGATTGAATATGGAGGGCGTCTCTGGCGGGAGCTTCGTCTGTGAGTGAGTCGCAAGGAAGTCTCAGGCGAGAGCCCCCTCCCTATGGGGTCCGCATTTCATGTTGGTAATCCGAGCGGGCCATCGGAAACTTGTAAGTGTCGTCAGTTTTCGGTTCTTCTGGATTGAATGTAGAGGAACTCACACGCGGTGGCTTCGTGTGTGAGTGGATTGCGAGGAAGTCTCCGGCGGAAGCCCCTCCCCCTTTATGTGGCCCGCATTTGACGTTGGTAATCCGAGCGGGTCGTCGGCAAATCCTGCCAGGCATCGCACTTGAGCACCCCAAGAGGGCACATCACGAGGCGTCCCTCGCGCGTCTGTGAGCGAGTTGCGAGGAAGTCTCAGGCGGGAGCCCCCTCCCTAGTTATACGTCGCTCGAGGAGTTCGACGAGAGAGCGGTGGACTCCAGGGCTGACGTTGAACAGCTCGCGGCAGAGCTGAATTTCTTGCTGCCTCCCGCCTGAACGCGACCGCGACTAACTCGGTGCTTGCGGTGTTGTCCCAACGGCGTGCTCTCGTGCCCCAGCGGCTCGCGGGGTTGTCCCCATGGCCGTTGCCCCGACGATTTCGCGATTTTGCCATCGGAGAACACGCCCCTGCTGGGCGCGGCGGCGACGGCGCCGAGGAAAATCGGCATGCGCCCCCCTGCCAGGAGAGGAGAGGCGCATGAGGAGAACAGGCGGGATGGAGATTAGGAAGGGGGGGAGAAGGAGGAGGAAATGGAGGAGGAGGAGGAGGAGGAGGAGAAGGACGAGGAGGAGGAGGAGGAGGAGGAGGAGGAGGAGGAGGGAAAGGACGAAGAGGAAGAGGAGACATTGAACAAGGAGGGCGCGCAAGAGGAGGAGACGGAGGACAAAGAAGACAAAGACGATGAGGAGGAGGCGCAATAGAAAGCGAGACGGGGGTCTTCGGCCACGGCGAAAAGGAAGGAACGAAGGGCGCTCTACATTGATTATCATGTGGTGTCCTGCCTTCAGAGTAATGTATTAAGGAAGGCGGCCCTGGGAGCGCGAATCCAGCGTTATGTACAAGGGATCTTGGCCATGGGAGCACGAACCCAGCGTGATTTACAAAGGCTCGTGGCCTTGGGAGCGCGGACGAGGATTCGCGCCTTCGGGTACAGCGCCGAATTTTCAGGAAACGGCCTGGGCCCAAAAGCGCCACCCGAACACATATCCCAATACAGAAAAGTATGGCGCTCTACTCCGGAAGGGAAGGTGGGTGGCTCGTTTGGGGCAATTTGCGCGGAGTGCGTCGTGGCCTTGGGAGCGCGGACGCACCGTAATTTGCGAGGGGTCGTGGTTCTGAGAGCGCGGACGCAGCGCAATTCATGAGAGATCGCGGCCCTGGGAGCGCTGACGCAGGGCAATTCACAAAGGACCGGGGCCATAGAAGCGTGAATCCTGAACAACTTACGATGGATCTTGTCCTTGTGAGCGCGGACGCAGCGCGATTTGCAAGGGATCCTGGCCCTTGGAGCTTGACCCATGCCTCATTTACAGATGAACGTGGCCCTGGGAGCGCGAACCCAGCGTAATGTGCAAGGGAGCGTAGCCCCGGGAGCGACGCCGCAGCGTAATTCCCGCGGGGTCGTGACCTCGGGCACGTTCCTTGGCACGTTCCCTGGCGCCTGCCTTGGGCACGTCGCACGGCGCGTCCCCTGGCACGTCCCTTGGCACGTCCGCGGCACTTTCCGTGGCGCGTCCCCTGGACAGTTGCGTGCGCGCTCCTCCTGGCACATCGCCGGCGGTCCCCTGCACGTTTCATTGGCACGTTCCGTGGCGCGTTCCCCTGGCACACTTGTGCCGGGCGCGGCACAGCGCACAGCGGTACAGCACAAGCTCATGGCACAGTAGGCCAGTACCACTGATAGCTTTTCGCAGTGCCACTGCCATGGCAATTGAGGTGTTTGGAGAAGTTTCCTGACCGTGCACTCATAAATCCCTTTTCCGGATTCGTGGGTCGGTCATGTTATTTGGGTTTGTTCCTTTTTTGTTTTTTTTTTTTTTTTTTTTTTTTTTTTTTGTTTTTTTTTTTTTTTTTTTTTTTTTTTGTTGTTTTTTTTTTATTTATTTTTTTTTTTTTTTTTTTTTTTTTTTTTTTTTTTTTTTTTTTTTTTGTTTTTTTTTTTTTTTTTTTTTTTGTTTGATTTTTTTTTTTTTTTTTTTTTTTTTTTTTTTTTTTTTTTTTTTTTGTTTTTTTTTTTTTTTTTTTTTTTTTTTTTTTGTTTTCTTTTTTTTTTTTTTTTTTTTTTTTTTTTTTTTTTTTTTTTTTTCTTTTTTTTTTTTTTTTTTTTTTTTTTTTTTTTTTTTTTTTTTTTTTTTTTTTTTTTGAGTTCAGACCAGTTGTTTGTATCGCTCTTGGGCCAAAACCACGTGTACACGGGTGTCGTTCGCACTTGCGCCAAACCACGTGTTTTTATATGGGTCCCCCCCGCCCGTCGGCACAAACCATGTAACTTTACATGGGTCCCTTTCGCCCGTGAGCCAAAACCATGTGTTTTTCCCGGAAAAGGCGTGTGCCCAGGGTTCTCTTTCACTTGGTAAACTGTCCCAGGTTTTTTTTTTCTGTTATTTTTTTATGTTTTTCCTTCTTTTTGTGTGTACTCTTTTTGTCTTTTGTCCCAGGTGCCATGTTGGGCAAGAGCTGGCGAACTGTCGCTCGTTAAGCAACATCTGGTGTAGAGAAATGCGTGTCGTGCGTGCCCGTCCAAGGAAAGTGCGCCCCCCATCTCAGATCCTCGGTTAAATGACGAGGTCCGCAGACCGCCGCTCCCCATCGTGACGGAAAGTCCGGAGCGGTTGCGCAGAACCCTTACAAGGAACGAAGCCTGGAAACATTGAACTGCAACAGGAAATTATAACAACATCGTGTTGCGCATGCCCGCCCGAGGATGGCGAGGTCCTGCACGCAGAATCCTCGGGGATGTCTCGAGCGAGGCGCTTGATCTGCGACATTTGAAGGGCCTGGGCGCACCAGGATGCCCAGGCGGATCTGGGAGTGCAGAAGCACCGTTGTGCACCAGGGATTGTGGCTTTGGCAGCGCGGACGCAGCGTTATTTGCAAGGGATTCTGGCCCTGGAGGGCAAACAGAGCGTGATTTACAACTGATCCTGGCCGCGGGAGTGCGCAGATTGAAATTTACAATGGATCCTGGCCATGGGAGAGAAGACGCGGCGTAACTCACAAGGGATCGTGGCCCTGGGAGCGCGGACGCAGCACAATTTACGAGGGATCGCGTCTTCGGGTGAGCGGACGCAGCGTGATCTGGGAGCGCGGGACAGGGGAGTGCGCGTCCCACTGTCACGTTCTGTGGCCATGCGACAAATGACCGAGGCCTAGGTAGCGCGAACCCAGTTTAATTTACAAGGGATCTTGGCCCTGAGAGCGCGGACGCAGCGTGATTTACGATGGATCGTGGCTCTTGGGCGCGTCCCCTGGCACGTCCCCTGGCACGTTCCGTGGCGCGTCCCGGGGCGCAACCTTTGGCACGTCCACTGGCACCTTCCGTGGCGCGTCCCCTGGCACGTCATTGTGCGGCGCGGCACAGCGCAAAGCAGCACAACACAGCCCCTGGCACAGTATCATCATTGGTATCTTCAGTATTGCCACTGCCCACCGCCCAATTGAGGTGCTTGGAAACGTTCCCATGCCTCGCCGTTCTAAATCCCTTTCCGGCTTCGTGGGTCGATCATGTTCTTGAGGGGTGTTCAGAAGGCCATTTGGGCCGCCTGGAAAATTTTAGGGGCATATTGGGCCAGTGTCACTTTTGGCGACACCCGAACTAGGGCCTTTCAGGGAGCAGACCGTTCGACCATTGCGTTTCGCCTGCTCGCCGGCAGGGTCGCCTGCTGCTCCTGCGAGAAGGACTCGATGTTGTTCCCCTAGAAAAAATCAGCACATCCTGAAGATATTCCCACGCGAGTTGGCCAAACAACGCACGCCCCCATCGGAGTCCCATGCGATGCCTTTGGCTTATGGGACGCTCTGGTGGCTCTCCTGTGGCCACATGTGGGCAATGTTGAGGATTCGAAGAGCCATCAGAAGCGGAAAGGCGAGAAGGTAGCGGCAATCGTTATATCATGTCGCTTCTCGAGTGCATCCTGCGATGGTCCGTGGCCACCTCGAGCCATCTTGGGGTGGGAAGCTTCCCCTCTTCTTTACGCTGCCAGCTATTTTGCTCGCCCCCTTCCACTTCTGCTGTACAGCACCTCTCCGTCTCCCTGCCGCTTCTCAGTCATCCCCTTCCCATCTCCCCAATTAGACAGCCCCTGACAAGGTCTGGATCGGCAACCTGGCTGATAACACATCTTGGAAGGATCTGCAGACGCACATGAACCAGGCGACGCCCATACCATGACATATTCGTCTGTCTGTGCCTCCCAGGTTTCACCGTGCAGTCCTTCGTGTGTGTTTGCAGATTTCTCAAGAGCTCCCGTTTCCTTCCGCCCTGGTTCTTTCACACATCTGTCATTCGGGCCTTTGGCGTCTCTCTTCCTGGGTTCAGTGGCTCAGAATTCTGATTTGTGTTCGGGGCCAGGGAGCGCTTGGCGACCTGGCCCCAGGAATGGGAGCTAGCAGATACCTACACGCAATTACTCCTTACCACGTGTGTGTGTGTGTGTGCGCATGCACCGGTACTCCGTTTGGGCACCCGCAGGCCGTCGTAATATTGATTTGGTTTCCACGTTGTAGTCGTTGTTTGGGGGCGGGAGAGGTGTTAGTGGTCTCTGGGGTTGTGGCGAAGGAGGGGGTCCTCCTTGTGCGTTTGCTGCGGACCTGCTGGGCACAGTACGTTGATCGCCCCGATCGGTTCTCGGCTACAGCGGCTTATATGGCTATCTCTTTCTCTCTTCCTCTATCTCTCTCTGGTGTCGCGGACTAACTCAGCCCATCCCTGCAGTGTTCGATGCCTGCGCTGCGCTGACTGGCAGCCCTGGCGGAGTTATTCGTGAGGCGCCGAGGTTGCAGCGATGTTCTGGCGATCGTGCAAGTCTAGACTCGGACCTCATGCTTTAAGTCTGGTCGCACGAGGAGCTCAATGCCGACGCGGCCGTGCCTGGGCTGCATTCGCTTCTTTAGATTTACGTCAGGCCCGGCTTGCAAATGTGCTTCACCATTACCTTGAGTAAGCCGCTTGAAGAGGACGTGCACGTAGAGATACACAAACCCATACACATGAGTACAATTATGCACACATCCATGCGCATAGCACGTGTACACTGGTGCAAGAGAAGCACGACGCACGTTCCACGTACGTATGTGTCTAAGCAGGTTTGCATTGCATCAGCTATACGTCGTTCTCTGTGCGCGAGGACAGCTCAGTTGGGCGCACACGAATTTGGAAGTGTCTATACAGGCTTGTTTGAATGAGTCGTATACGCATGTTGCTTCCAGAACGCTAACATTCCACATGCGCGCGTTCAACCGTGATTGCACATCACACGCCTGTACAAATTGATATGTGCGCGAGAATGCTCGACAATGCGGGGTACTATGCATGATGCCAGCGGACAAGGCAGATTCTCGAGAGCCGCCGAAGTCGTTATGGCAGCACTTGGGGCATGTTTTCTGCAACATGTCATTACTGTCGGGGTCTGGTTCCACCTCCCCCTCTCGATCGTCACCTCTCTCATTGGCCCCACTGGACGGAGGCTGGAGCGACGAAGTGGGTGGAAGTCTTCTCCGGCAGGGGCAAGGGTACAGGTGCAGCTGTCTACTCGACGGAAGAGGAGGCGCAGCGTGCCCGCATGAGGAGGATGCGGCTATGAAAGGACGATCTGCAGAAGAAGGAGGAGAAGGACGATGTCAACTAGGATACGGAGGACGATGGGGATGAGGAAGACAGGAGAAGGAAGCAGACCAGGAAGATGAAAGGGAGGAGATTTTGAAATGAGGCCGGTTCACTGGGTCGGGTTTGTTGTCGAATATGTTGGCTTACGTGATTCCAGTGGCCCTGGCTCCTAGTGTTCAACGGAGTCAAGTCCGTCAGCATCCCGCGCCGCGCCAGAAAATGGCGTCCCTTGCGAGGCCAGCTCGCACACCAGTAGCCAGAGCTAGGCTGCGGTCAGCGGCCGCCGCATTCCATGTATCATGTCGTGCCTACTTGCGCTTGGTAGCTCCATTTGGGCACCTGGTGGTTCTCAGCACTCCTGTGTGAAATTGGGCCCTCGTCTCGACTCTGCAGCGCGCGCGCGCCCCCTCCTCCAACTCCGCCTCCTCCCCGCCCTCTGCCCTCTGCCCTCCGCGTGCCCCTTCCCGCGCGCTCCTCACACGCCCCGTGCCGCTCAGGTTACTTCCACCCACGGTCTCAGCGGGCCCCGACGCCCGGCACCGCCCCCCCCCTCCTGGCACACCCCTCACACGTTCCGTGTCCTCCAGTGAGCTCCACATCCAGTCTCAGTGGGT
The DNA here is from genome assembly GCA_963575745.1 of Prorocentrum cordatum. Classification (NCBI taxonomy): domain Eukaryota; class Dinophyceae; order Prorocentrales; family Prorocentraceae; genus Prorocentrum; species Prorocentrum cordatum. The sequence continues at coordinate 63,015 of CAUYUJ010017753.1, forward strand.
GCCCCGCCGACGCCACTTCGGCACACCTCTCACGCGGCTCGTGCCCCACGGGAGTTGCGCGTACGGTCCCAGTGGGCGCCGACGTATGGCACCGCCGCCCCCCTTTTCGGCGCACCCCCCACACGTTTAGCACCCCATGCTAGGTAGTTGGCGCGCCGACGTATGGCGCCACCGCCCCCACGTTGGCACACCAATCACACGTTTCGACACACCCCTCATCATGTTCGTGCCCTTTTTCCGACATACCCATCATTGTGTTCGTGCCCCTTCTTTCGACAAATTGTTGACGCCTCGCGTCACAGTCCGGGTAGTCATCGGCTATCAGTTCCAATGTGCCATCCTGGAAAACGGGTGGCCCCAGAGGTCCAGAAGCATCAGCGGCACCCTTCGGCAGTCGAAGGGGCGAGGCAAAGGGAAGGGTAAGACCGAAGGGGGCAAAGGCCGGGGCCTTGGCGCAGCGGACGAGTCCAGGCGGCCAGTGGATCCGAGCGATTACGCCAGCGTCTTTGACCAACCGAGCTCATGGCGCACCGGCGTCTCCCTGGATTTCCCTGGCGTGCGGCAATTCGCAGCCGAGCATTTGGCAAGCGGCAGGCTCGTCCTCTCCACCATCGACTCCAGCCAAGGTGGAGAGGCAGACATCGTCATCTTTCTAACGACCAGATCCAACGGGCGGCACGACTGGGGCTTCATGGATAGCGCCAACAAGGTGAACGTCGCCATGGGCGACGCGGAATGTCGTGGTCATTGGCGACGGGAGGATGTTCGCAACAGCCTCCTGGTCAAGACTGCGCAAGCTCTCTGAGTACGGGCGCCTGGCGAAGCTGTGGGTACGCTTCCAGGAGCCCAACAAAAGTGGGCGGCGCAAGGTACTAGAGATCGACACAGGCTTCGACCCCATCGTTGGGCTAGCGGCCCGGGTCCCCGAGTCAGTTACCCTCTCACACGCAGGCGACGACGCAATCAAGAGGATTGACAGCGCCATAGACAAAGCTCGGGCCTCAGTGGACAAGAACTTCGCTGACAAGATCGCTGCCCCATTAGACCCCGCGTTCTGCTGGGACGCCCTCGGTAACGCCATACAGAATAGCCTACTCAGGCTAATCGAGGACCCCGCCCTGGGGGAAGTCCTATACACAGTCTCTGGTCTGCCCCCCCCCACCAGTACTCCATTGCCGACGCCCCGAGGGAACCGGGCCTGTTCGACCGCAAGGCCTGGAGCCACCTGGGGTTTTGCTACGACGTGGACTTAGGAATCGACGCCAGCAACCTCGTCGACAACATGACGTGGGCAGCGCTGATGTGGATCCTGGGGCTTGGCATTCCCTGGGCAGATAAGAGCCCGTCTGTCCCCGTCGAATCACTCCCCCCATGCCCGAGGTGCAGGGCCGCAGCCACCGACCCAAGGACAACAAGCGTTGCACCCCGCCTGGGATCCTGCACCAATTTCCGAAGGCCTGGAGCGCAACCACGGGAAAGTGCAGGAGGCATCGCGTGCACCCTGAAATGGAGAACCTGGCGCACTTGCTACAGGCCGCCCAAGGCGGCTCCACGTTGAGACAGGACCTCCTCAACAGCGAAGGACTCCCGTTGGACATTCCCTCCTTCCGGGTCCTCCCGGTGGTTATCATGATCCAGCTTCGCGAGCCCCGCGCCGCACTTTTGGCCCTTCCCTTACCCAGAGGCAACCGGGTTCATAGCGGAGGCGGTGATGGGCATCTGCGTACCCTGGCAAAGCGTCCACCTGGAATACAGAACCGCCTTCGCCAACGCTTGGGGCCTAACTCTCAACGCTCTGACCACCTTGCACGGGAAGTTCGAGGACGCTATCAAGCACATCAGCAGGCTTGCCACGTCCGCGCACCATCACCCTGTCGCCCGTAAGCACGAGTGCCCACGCACATGGGCAGGGATGAAAGGCAGCAAGTTCTCCGTGGAGGCTTCTATGAGGGTCCTGGAAGCTCTCGTCCAGCCGGCCAAAATCGACCCACTAGGTGGGTTCAGCTGCTCCATCTGCGCCCTGCACATGTTGCTCACTGGGTCTGAACAGGGTCTCGGATGCCCAAATTCCATGGCAGGGCTGCAGTACATCGGGGGTGGTACCGCCATGTTCAAAAGGAGGCTCGACCATGACAGGCCGGCTGCCCCTGCTCCAGGTGCGCCCCTGAAACCCCCAAGGGTGACCGACGGACGGTTTGCCAGCACGGGTCTCAAAGGATCCCTGTTCAATTGCGACGGAAGCGACTGCACCAAGAAAGGGCTCAAGTACTCCGCTGGCACCTGGGAAGACGACGACACAAGGGAGCTCCTTGCACAGAACCGTGCCCAGGCGTACATGCTGGGCAAGAACTGCAAATGTCTTTGCGAGCAATGCTCGATCGTCTCCCACACCCTCCGCCCCGCCTGGCTGCACCTCGGAAAGGGTCATGGGCCAACGGATCCTAGACCACATGGCCAACCTGGAGGACAAGCAACAAGACAGGAAATCACTTGTGCCCCCAGCCCTGGCACACCTTCCTCTCGGGTTCGGGCGTCCGCCGCTGGCGCCGACGCCAGGATCGCTGCGCGACCTGGCCATGGCGGCCCCCAGCGCGCATCGGCCGCGGTCGGCCAACATGACGCCCCCAGCCCACAAGCTGGCTGATGGTTGACGGAAGGCTAGGCCTCGACGCTCACTCCACCAACGCCTACTCTGCCAGGTGTGACACGTGCCCGCCAGGGGCCCCCTGCTGGTCTGGGGTGCAGACAAGCCCGCCTTAGGTTGCTTCCTCTGGCGTCCAGACCAGGACGCCCCCGTCTCCAGCGACACAGGACCCCCCCCCCCCCTGGGAGCACATGCCAGCACTCTGGATTCAAAGGAAGTGGAATGCCAGCTGGTCTTGCAGAAGGTGCCTACCGTACATGTGGAATGTTGCCCCAGGCACGCTCGACCACATCCTCGACAAACAGTCAGCTGACGTCTACCCCAGGGCGCCAAGTAAGCGCGACACCCCTGCTGGTATGGAAGTCGACAGAACCGACATCACAGTCCACTTCCACCCTGGCGCCGCCAACGCAGCGGCTGCGGACGCCTACTCCAGGCCGACGGACCGCGCAAGTGGACGGCCCTCCACAGCAGGGGGCGAGGGCTCTTCCCCCAGCGGACAATGGGCGCGCGAGGGCCCCAGGCTCCGGGAAATCGGCGCCCTACTTCCAAGCAGCGCCCCTCCGCCAGGTCCCGCGGTGCCAACCCGCTCCACAGTCGAGCTGCCTGGGCGGGGTATTAACTAGCCCGACTCCCACGGCATACACCGCGCACTGGTTCGTTTCCTCTTGGAGTGGGGTCCAGAGGTCTACAGTCGGTGGACTGACTACGCGCGGCAGCATGCGGAAGGAGTTCTTGGTGATAAGACTGGCGAAGCGTCATGGCCCCCCAGCAAGCTGAACCCCTTCTTGGTCAGCATCTATGGACAAAGTATCCCCGCAGAATGCCACCCAGCCAATATCCCCTGGGCCGGCAAGAGGGCAGCGGCTGCCCAGGTCGTCTTCCGCCTTTCGAAAAATGTCGTACACGCGGACAAATGGCGGGCATACGCCTCACTCCTGGGAGAGCAGCGAGGCCGCAACCCCCTTCCGCCACACCAGCAGCACCCTGCTGGGCTACCTAGCGGATATAGACGCCTCCGCCCTTGCCGACGGCACCATTAGTTCCCTGGCACGGCAAGATCCAGTCCAGACCGCCACCTGCGCAATGGGACAGGGCGACTCGCGCGCAGCCAGCTGGCTCGACGGGACCAGGGATGCCGCGAGCGCAGGTTCCCACAGCGAGGTAAGTCAGGGAGTCGTGCCGAAGGTAAAGGCTGCAGGACCTGCGGGCGCAACACGCAGCGGCGAAACTCCCCAGCCATCCCGCGAGGCGCTCGACACTCCCAGGGTCAAGGATGAATCACCGCAGACCCATGAAACAGTAGTCGACCAGAGCAACGCCGGACAGTCTTGCAAAGTAGAGACAGAAGTGCAGGAACCCCAGGAGCCCTCCGAATCCTTTCTCCCTGACTTCAGCCCAGACGCGGAGGCCCCAGCCTTAGCTGCTAAGGAGAGGAGCCCCAGCAGGAGCTCGGAGGCAGATCCCCTATACATGGTGTGACGCACCTGGTGAACCAAAGGAATCCACCGTCCAAGACCCATGGACGCCCTGCGCACAAGCCGTCGCCCAAGACGCAGCCAGCGGGAGCGGCGAGCAAGGCATGCCAAGCCCTCAGAAGGGCACCGACGACGCCTCCAGGGACAACCCACCGCCCCGGAAACAGGAGAGATCAGGGGACGCCAGCGGGTCCAGCCTACCGCCCCGGAAGCAAGGACACACCCGCCTAGCCACTGAAGAAGCCGCGGGGGGGAAGGGGCTGCGAGCAGCGAAGTCGCCCAGGTGGAACCCAGTGCGACTGGAGCCCAGGAAAGGCAGCAGCTCCGACCACCGGGGGTTCGGCAACCTTACAGACCCTGTGTCCAGCGGCCCCATGTACAGATGCTCCCTGGCGGACTCAGGACTGGATAAGATCGAGGATATCCAGGTCAAGATTGCGCGTCTGCAGAAAACGTTCGGGGGTGTCTTCACTGGCGTTTGGCACGCGTGGGCCAAGCGCACGACACAAGGTAATGAAGGAAAAGGGGGCTACAAAAGCAATCCCCGGCTCAACACACCCGAGACCTGCATGAGCTTTATGGGCGCCTGGAGGCGGGCCGGCTTCAATGGAAACAAAATGAACCAGGTACACAGTCTCGAGGTCGATTGGGGCTCCATCCACCGCAAGCACATGAAGGGCGCCGGGCTGCATGGCGGAGAATCCCAGGCTCCCTGGGCAACGGGTAGTCGGGGTGCATAGGCCCCCTGGTCAGCAGAAACCCACAGGGAAGGACGCCGGGGTGCCCAGGCTCCCTGGCAGTCCAGCGGCCCGCACCGAACAATGGCACGGCTGGCAGAGCTGGTCGAGAAGGAGCGAAGGCGCCCCGCTTGAAACGACCCCGAATGGAAAGGTGGAGGCAAGCGCTCCCCCCAGCGGGGCGACCACCGCGACCCCGACGAGGGGTCGCTGGTGGGCACGAGGCGACACCGCAGCAAGTCGAGCGGGCCCAGCCCCTCGCCCACTGGCAAGCTAGCCGCTTCATCGCAGCAGGCTCTGTTTGTGGGGATGCCCAACCAGAGCAGCAGCCACCAGGCCTCGGTTCGCTGACCATATCGCAAACAGCCAACCCAGGCCCCCTCCACTGATCGGCCACCCGCCGTCACTGACACGGGTGTCGGGCCCCTGCCAGCCCTACCCACCCCCAACACGCCCAATGGCTTGAGGTACAACTGCTCCTTTGGACAGCGAGCGCTGGCCCGCCTCAGGGCCTGTCTCACCCCGCTGCGCCCGGCCTGATGGCCGCAATACCTCGGGGCTGCCAACCTCTGGGGCAGGCCGCCCCACCCTCACCAAGGCGCAGCATAGCTAGACAGCTCCGGCTGGTTAGATGCGAGTGGATGGCACACGGATGCCGCAGTCTCACACGCAGCAGCTTTCGGGCGCCCTGGTTGTTTCTACTCCCCGGCGCCCGACGTGTTTCACCACCCGTGAGCTTCCGGACACGAGGCGTCTTCCTGGCTCTCTGGGAACCCATGCAAACCTTTGCGGCCGTGAGCCGCTCCCTGGCTTCCTCTCTCTCTCTCTCTCTCTTTCTCTTTTTCTCTCTCTCTCTCTCTCTTTCTATCTCTCTCTCTCTCTCTCTCTCTCTCTTTCTCTCTCTCTCTCTCTCTCTCTCTCTCTCTCTCTCTCTCTCTCTCTCTCTCTCTCTCTCTCTCTCTCTCTCTCTCTCTCTCTCTATATATATAATTATATAATATATATATCTCTCTCTCTCTCTCTCTCTCTCTCTCTCTCTCCTCTTCTCTCTCTCTCTCTCTCTCTCTCTCTCTCTCTCTCTCTCTCTCTCTCTCTCTCTCTCTCTCTCTCTCTCTCTCTCTTTCTCTCTCTTCTCTCTCTCTCTCTCTCTCTCTCTCTCTCTCTCTCTCTCTCTCTCTCTCTCTCTCGCATCACATGGACGTGGCAACCATCAGCCTTACGTCCAGGCAGCCAGGCCCCCAGCGCTCGCGCGGCCGGCCATCTGCTGCTCTCGGGCGCCACCGGCTCGCCCCAGCTGCCATGAGCGCGCCGACGGGCGTGGCTCGGGTCAGGTTCCCACGGAGGAGGTCCTCGGACGAAGCACGGCCCCCTATCCCGCGGAGGAGTTCCTCGGACGAAGTACGGCCATCCGCGAGGACAGACGCCGGACAGCCACCCACCCAGATATGTCCGCCACGGGAGCGCGCCGCCGAGGACACATCCCCCGGCGCCAGTGGGACCGCTGTCCTTTACTCTGGTGCTTCTTGGATGGCTCCAGAATACCTGACCGCCCGCCAGACGCCTGGCAGTCCCCGGCAAGCGGACGGTCACGAACCGGCGAGTGGGGCAACGCCCCGGCCATCGGGACAAGGTTGGGCCCAGAGGCGCCCGGGTCTCCAGGATGCGGCCATCGGCTGGGAGCATCGGCTGCACCCCAGACCTACACCTGGGGCAGAGTTTACGCTACCCTGGCGGCTGACCCGCTCCCTGGACCCTGCGGGATCAGCCACCCCTCCGACGACTACCGTCTGCGAGCAAGGAGCGTCCCCGCACCTTCCCCGAGTAGCGAAATTCTCACACTTACCAGTGCGGCCGTCAGCTGCTCCCTGGTCCCCTGGCTCCTCCTTCTCTCCTTCACCACGGCCGTGCTGGCCAGCTGCCAGAGGCCCCGCGGTTGGGCCTGCACTCAGCCAAGAATGGTCAGTTTCTGACAATCGGGCGAGGACCCGGGAGGCGGACCACCTCCCCAGCGCAGGAGTGCTCACCGAGGGCAGCGTGGACGCCGGGGGGCCGCGCAGGCACAAGGGTTGCCGAGATCATGGAAGTCTACCCGCTGCGGGCAGGGAGCGTTCCCATGCCATTCCACTGGGCGTGGAGTTTACATGCTAACATGTGCGGCCGTGAGCCGCTCCCTGGTTCTCTGCCTCTCTCCTCTTCTTCTTTTCTACGGACGGGATGGCCATCTGCCATTCGTCCCTGCACACGCAAGGATGGGGCAGCCCTCGGCCGAGGGCCGCGCCTTCAAGCTCGCATGGCCACTGGCCGCCCCCTGGCACTGGGCTTTCCTGTGGGCCCCCCTCAACCTGGCCGGCAGGTGATGTCAGTACCCACCCGCCCACGCCACACGAGGGTGCCACAAGGACAGGGCGGCCAGTTGCCACATGAACCTGCGGCCTCGCATCGTTGTGTGGCTAACCGCCCCTGGCGCTGGAGCCCCCCGATGGACGCCTCTCTCCCGCCGGCCTGGCGATGTCAGTTCCCACTTGACCGGCCCGCCCCCCGGCGCAATACGCGGTCCTCCGTGCGGCGTCCACGACGTTACCCTTGGCAGGCTCCTTGGTGCAGTCGCCCCCTGGGGTCTGGTCCTCACTCGCCTCGCTGCCCGGGTCTGGCGTCGACTTCGGGGTTTACGACACGCGTCGCGGAGTGGTTCAGCCTTCCAGCAGACACCGTGCTTCCCCGCCGCCTTGTCCCCGCCGACTTGGCCTGTTCCGCGCCGCAGCCGCAGCTCTGGCCCTTGGCGCCCTGCGGCGACATGGTCAGCCTGTACCTGGTCACTCCTGGCCATGGTACCTGAGTTCAAATGCGCGACTTCCAGCTCTCCGTTCCTGGTGGCGCGCCGCTTTCTGGGTTGCCCGGCAGTGGAAGCATCTTTGGCGTCCTTCTGCTTCAGATTGCACGTTGCATCAGCTTACCTGGGCGCTGCAGACCACCCAGCCAGTTCCACCAGCAGCAGCCCCTCAGCCGCCGCTTCTGAGCGCTGGCCCGGCCGTCTTGCGCGTCGCTCAGTAGCTAATTAGGCTGGCCCGTGCCCCGGACCCCCTTTTCGGCGACAGCTTCACGCGTCTGCCCGCGACCCAAAAAAAAGTATCCCCACCAGACTCCTGGTCCTGCCCTACCGTACATGCCCCTCCCCGTCAGTCCTCAGGCTGAACCTTCTCGCCACCTGGGCGGCGCGGGCTGGCGGTCCCCGCCTGATGGCACCCACGACATCTTCCCTGCGTCTGGCGATCCGGACTTGCTCCGTCGAGCGCCCGCATAACTGGTGATTTTCCCCGAACCGTTGACCTCGCTGTCTTACGTCCCGCGGTCCGGCGGCTCGACTTGGACTCGCTGCTCGTCTCGCTGACGGTCTGCGACGTGGACGTGGAGTTGGCCCCGAATCCCACCATTATGGTGCTGCACTTCGCCCGGAAGAACTTCCTGGTGTGCGCCTTCCTGTGAGCGGCAGCGAGGCTCGCCTCTTGTTTGCCCTCCTTCCGCTTGGTCGTTCCTCGTTTCGCCCTGCCTCTTCCTTTGCGCTAATTCAGGCCGTTGCCAGTCTGCACCGCCCCCTGACGCCGCCCGACCTCTCGCCGCGGCCGCGGTCAAAAAGTATCCCCACCAGCTGCTTCCAGCTCGACACCTACACGGACGTGCTCCCAGTGCCGCTTGGTGATGCCGTCCGCGCCAGTTTGGCCGCGCTGAGCCCCGTCCCGCTCTGTGCCTGGCGTTGCTCGCCTCTCTGTCTTCTTTAGCTGGTGGCACAGCCTGCCCCAGCTTGCACAGCGTTCGACCCGCTTCGCGCGCCCGCGTGCCAAAAAGTATCCCCACCAGCCCAGCCAGAAACGATGCCCATGGGAGTTGAGATGATCAGGGAAGTGGGGGGGGCATGCAGAAGAACGAAGGGCGGGGGACCGATACCCCAAGAGGGGGAGGATGGTGGAGGATAAGTAGGAGGAGCAGGAGAAGGAGGAGGAGGGCGAAGAGGAGAAACGAGGAAGAGACAGTGGACAAGGAGGAGGAGGAGGAGGAGGAGGAGGAGGAGAAGGGGCACCCTGGCGAGCCCAGGGCCGTCTTTGAGCGTTTTGGATTCCTCGGGGATCCTCTTGAAGCCTCTTGGGGCGCCTCTTGGGAGCCTCCTGGAGACGTCTTGGGCACCTCTTGGTGAAGTCAGGGCGCCTCTTGAGGCCATTTGGGGGCGCTTTTGGGTGCCTCAGGAGCGCTCTTGGGACCATCTTGGAGGAGATCGATCAAAGAAGAGGGGCCGTCCCCCCTCGGGAGCTATATATATATATATATGATAATATATTTTAATATATATATATATATATAAAAAAAAAAAAAAAAAAAAAAAAAAAAAAAAAAAAAAAAAAAAAAAAAAAAAAAAAAAAAAAAAAAAAAAAAAAAAAAAAAAAAAAAAAAAAAACCTCGTGGGGTGCTCTTGGGGCGCTGTTGGAGCGCTCTTGGGCGCTCCTTGGCCGTCGTAGGGCTCTCGTGGCCTCTCCTGGGGCCCTCTTAGGCCATATTGGAGCCACCTTGAGGCCTCGTATGGACATTGGAAGCGAAAAGGCGAGAAAGCAAAAAATTATCGATGCCCCGTAGATTTTGGAAGGATTTGGGCTTCTTCGGGGCCGGAGCTCGTTGGCCACTTGGAGCCGTCTTGGAGCGGTCTTGGGGCCTCTTGGAGCATCTTGGGAGCGATCTTGAGGCATCTCAGGATATCTTGAGCCATCTTGTAGCTCATCTTGGGCTCTCCGAGGCGCTCTTGGAGCCATCTTGGACGCTCCAACCCCTCGGGGGGGGGAACCCCTCCAGGCCCAGGGGAGGGGGTAGGGGGAGGGGCAAACCTCTCCCCGAAGGGGAAGAGGGGCAGATGGAAGACAAAACACCCTAGACCACCTACGCAGTAAGGGCTGGTGGGGCTCTTCATCAATATGTTCGTGCCCCTCAGGCAGCTCCACAGACGATTCCAGTGGGCGCCGACGTATGGCACCGCCGCCCCTCTTTCGGCTAACCCCTCACACGTTCGTTAAGTAACGTGCCCAGGAGGCCTCTGACACTGGAGGGTTCCTTATCTGATGAGGGCGTCGGTGACATCCATTGCCTATCCACGATTGGCTTTCCACTGGCTTCCAGACCCCGGGTTCCTTATCGAAGGTTTCCTTATCCGGTGTCATCACCGTACGGTTCGTGCCCCCTGGCGAGCTCCACGTGCGGCCCCAGTTGGCGCCGACGCGTGGCGCCACCACCACCACCCCCGGCACAGAGGGAGCTCCGCCTGCGGCCTCCGTGGGCGCCGACGCATGGCGGCACCGCCCCACTTTTCGGCACGCTCATCACGAGGATCGCGACCGCATATGGAGCTCCACCTGCAGCCCCACTGGCAGGGTCCGCGTGCCGGCGCCGTCTATTTCGGTGCACCTTCTCAGCGGCCGTGGCCCCGTAGGGAGTTCCACCTGCGGCCCCAGTGGCAGGGACCGCATGACGGCACCACCAATTTCAGCGCACCCTTCGCCAGGATCGTGGCCCGATGTGGAGCTGCACCCACGGCCCCAGTGGCAGGGTCCGCATGGCGGCGCCATCAATTTCACCGCACCAGTCACGAGCACCGTGGCCGCATAAGAAGCTCCACGTACGGCATCAGTGGGAGGTCCACATGGCGGCGCCGTCAATTTCGACGCACCCCTCACACACTGCGTGACCCCTAGGGATCTCTACCTACGGCCCCAGTGGGAGGGTAGGCATGGCGGCGACGCCCATGGCGGGCACCACTCACGAGGATCGCGGCCCCCCGTAGGGAAGCCCGCTCGCCTACGGCCGCAGCGTGAAAGTTTGTATTCGTACTTCCGCCCCTTTCGGCACACCCCTCGCACGAGCTCCACATAGGGCCCCGGTGGAAAAGGTTGCATGCGAATCCCACGCACTTCGGCGCACCACTCACACGTCTCGTGCCACGTGTGTGGCTTTGCGGCCCAAGTGGGAAAATGCGCATGCGCCCCCACCCCTCCCCACATACTTCGGCACATCCCTCACACGGGTCGTGCATAGAGAAGATCATCACGATTGTTACATGAAGCTCGTAAGGGTGGGAGCCTTCGCCAGCTTATTTGTTCTGTGGCATTATCGGCCAAGTATCGCACATCATTTGAGCATGGCGCTGAATAGCTTTGGGCTGGCCGGGTGGAAAGCACCCAAAAAGAAGGGAAGTTGAAAGTTCAGGCTGAAACAACAAATCATGAATAGATGTGTTGTATGAGAACGCGCCGGATTTGCCCAGTTGGGAGTTACACGCCGCCCCCATGCACACAGCAAGCACGAACAAGACGGACATGGCAACGCTAGCGACCAAAAGACGCCTCCAGGGAAATGCGTGCAGTGTCGCTGCCCCGCTTGGGGCTGCAGGGATATGCAAGACAGATGCAGCCCTCAGCTGGTTGCAACGATCGACAGGTTCGTGGTCCCGTGTTGCCTGACAGTAGGATTGGACGTGTTCAAAGAATGGCAAGCAGCATGCGTATTCGATTGCGCCAAAAAGGAGAATCATGTCCAGTTGCAGCAACAGACGGGAGGGTGGTATGAACAATGCGAAAGGGTCATGTTCAGCGACAAAGACGTCCGAGAACATACGCACCAAGTGAGTTCTGGTTTACCAATATCAATATCGCTTCGGAAAATTGGTGCGACTACCTCTGTCAGCCACGAAGCATGAAATTAGAGGGAGACGGCGGAAAACATGTTGTGCCGGTTGTCGGATCTTCAAATACACCGATGTTCTACATTTTGGTGTGATGGGGCGAACCCCATTAGAAACCAGTGGAAGGCACCAAGATCATGGGCCACCGACGGGATTTAAAGAATAAGAGTATGAGCCAGTGATCGCTTAGAGGGGGGCAGCACACTTGGAACAGCCAAGTGGGATCGAAATCAGCGAATTTCATCCATCCGAGTGCAGAGACGATTGGAACAAAGCCACGGAGCACAAAGCAACCGTTGAATCTTCATACTGTGGCAGTGGTTACATTTCGCTTGGATCTGAATCAGGCGATTGGCATGAAGCTAAAGAGACACCCAGCATTCGACGATCATGCCAGCGGTATATTGGCACATGCTTTGTGGATATGTGCAGCATTGATGCTGCATCCTAGGATTATCCTGGTCCTCGTCATCAGCATCATCAGCAGCATCCTACTAATAATCAGCATCGTCATCATCATCATCAGCATCATCATCATCATCATCACCATCCATTGTCATCATCACTCATCATCATCCTCATCATCATCTTCTTCATCATCATCGTCGTCATCATCATCAACACCATCATTATCAGCACGTCCCCTGACACGTCCCCTGGCGCATCCACGAGTGCGCCCCTGGCACATCCCGTGGCGCGTCCAAGCACCTTGCGCCCCGTGTCGTTTCGTCCCGCTTCCGAACTGAGTCGGATCTTGAGTTCGAATTGTTTGAGCGTCCCACACGTTTCAATTGCAACCTTGGGCCAGCTATGCGTTCAGGCAGCTGGAGCTTGAGATCCAGATCAGTTCAGTCAGGACTCGGATGCCAAGGACGACTTGACCCACAACGCTATAGAGCACAACGCCATTCATCGCGGCGCGGCACATCTAATTTCAGCACGGCACAGCACAGCACAACCCTTGGCATGGTACAACACGATCGATACTTTCAGCACTGCAATTGGCCGTCGCACAATCAGGTGTCTTGAAACGTTGCCATGTCTCGCATGTTTAAGTTCCTTTCCAGGTTCGTGGGTCGATCATGTTACAATTGTATTGCGCCGCCGTGCAGGCCTCTGGCGTGATGCTTGCCACTGGCACGAGCCCTTGTCAAAGCGCCCGCAGCCACTCAGGCCTACGGACTGGCGGCCATGCACTGCCTCTTGAATGTCGGCGAAGGCGCCACCGTGCGCAGCAGCAGCCGCGGCAGCAGCAGCGGCGCGAGCTACAGCGAGGACAGCAACGCGGGGTCGAGCTCGCCGTCCTCCGGCAGGTCGCGGGAGCCGCTGGCGGCTCCCCCGCAGCCCGTCTCTCGCGAGTGGGCAGGCGCCGCGGGCCTCGACTCCGACTCCAGCGAGGGGCCGGACTGCAGGGGGGCGCGCGGGCCGCCGCGGGGCGGCGGCTTGGGCGTCCAGGTTCTGACGCACGAGTGGGCGGGCGCCGCGGGCGTCGACTCCGACTCCAGCGAGGGGCCTGGCCAGAGGGGGGCGCGCGGGCAGCTCTCGGACGCGGGCGGTCATGGCGTCCACGTCCTGACGCACGAGTGGGATGGCGATTTGGACTCGGACTCCTCGGACTCGGCCATGAGTCCGCCTGGTCCCGCGCGGCGCCAGCGCCAGCAGAGGCTTCAGCGCTCTGGGGGCCCTGTGGAGCTGGCTACGGATGTTGTGCGCGCTGCCGAAAACCAGGTACAGCGCGAGGAGGCATCCAGAAACATGGTGTTTCGCTTGCTTACGGGCGTCAAGCTGTTCCTATCTGGCAATCTGAAGCTAGTGACAGCTTGCCAGTACTTTGAGATACTTCATGTCGCAGAGAAGACTTTCGCCTTTTGCCCTTGGCTCGAGCGTTGTTGGTACGCGATGTTCCCAGCAGTGTTTGTGCTCAACTCGTTCTTTATTATATTTCAGGTCGCGTGCGTGCGAAGAGATAGGGAGCTCAGCCAAGCGCGACGACAACTCTTTGACAGCGGCTCGTATTTCACTTGGTTGCTCACATGCCTCACCAGCTTCGTCTTCTTGGGATTATTATCTGGTTGGCAACTGTTGCATGTCTATCGGCAGGTGAAGGAGCCAGGGTACCGTGACAGTTTCTTAGTGGAGTTGAGTGATCCAAGCATGGTGGACGACGCCGTGCACGTGATGCCCTTGTTCAGTAGCCACTTGGTCATTCTTGGCGAGTTACTATGTGAAGGGCTGAGCGAACTGCCGCCATTGGGCCAGCCTGGGGGCATCATTGGGCCACCCTGGGGCCTCTTGGGGCATCAGGGGCCTCTCGGGCCTCTATTGATTTGGGCTATCTTGGAGCCCTTGGAGTCCACCTGAGGGGCCTCTTGAGGGCTTCTTGGGATCAGATTGGGGCCTTGTTGGGCCATCCTGGGGGATCTTGGCGGCATCTTGTGGATTTGGGGGATCACCTTGGCGCCGTCTTGTGTAATATCGTGGGCTCGTGTGGGCGTCTTGGAGCGGTCTTGGGGCACCCTACGTGGGAGCCAAACATGGGACAGGCAACAAAACGATGAACACACACTTTTGCGTCGGCGGCTGGGCAGAGTTACTGCTCCGGCGATGTAGCATTAGTGGGGCGCACAAAATGCAAATTGGGCCGCGGTGTACACGAGTAGGAGAGAGGAAGCCCGGCGCGGGCGGGGGAGAGAGGAAGCCAGGCCCACTCAGAGCAAGCCCAGGCGGCGGCGGGGCGGGCGCCGGTTATGTTTTTGGTGTTGTTCTCTGGAGGGCGTCTAGGTTATTGCTGGGTCATCTTAGGGACATCTTGGGGCCGTCTTGAGCTCGGAAGACTCTCGTCGGAGCCTTTTGAGGCCGTCTTCGAAGCCGCTTTGACACTCGTTGCCTTGAGGTGGCGTCCCTGTGTGAGCCCTGGAGGTTGAGGCACGCACGCGTTGATGGCTTCTTGGGGCGGCGCGGACCGCCTGGTAGAGGCAGTAGAACGGAGACAGGACTCTGTAGGGAGAAGAGGCAAAAAAACAATCAACACGACAAGGAAAACGGGGCGGCAGTCCAGCGGCAGAACTTAATTGCCCTGCGCCCACAAAGGCGGCTGGCGGATTTGTAGTTCTGGAGTTTCGCATGTCCGTGCAGGCTATTGTTTGCGACAGGCTGTATTCGTTTACATTGTTTGTTAGCGCCACGCTGATCATCATCGCCACGCTCGCCTTCGACTGCCGCGTGTCGAGCCGGTTCTGGAAGTTGCGGTATTTGAAGTGGGAGCACGTCCTCTTCCGCACGCTCGAGTTGTATGCGAAATGCCTGGTTTGCCATGGTTTCTTTTGGATGGGCCGCAGGCACCCGTTGATCGTGTGGCCTTTCCTAGTCTCCGAGTGGATCCTCTGCAGCGCAGCGATCTGCCGGGTGTCGGGAGCGGCATCGTGGCGCGAGGCGGTGATGGGATACGCCTTTGTCGGACCCAATCTTGCTCTCTTCGTGGACAATCCAAGGTTTGCCAAGAGCGCCAGCCTTCTCACCCGTTACCACGACGAGATACGGGTGTTGGAGGTATTCGTGTTCTGTTGCTGGCTTACGATCAGCTGGTCGCTGGACCCCGAGAGGAGGTCCAATCTCACGCCCAATGGTTTTTATCCTATCCCAGAATTCTTTCGACCGTCCACCTACGTAGCCTTCTGGGTCGGCGTGTTCCTGATCGCGCAGGCTGGTTGCATCTTGCTTCGCTGTCGCTTGCTATCGGGCACTCCCTCTTCGCAGGTCAAAGGTAGCCAGGACAGGACGCCTTCGCCACAAAACTCTTCGCCGAATTTGACGGCTCCCTCCCCGATCATGGGCAAGCCTGCCGATTTCGATTTCCAGCGTTGGGAGAGCACTGGGCTTGGTGCCTACCTGTTCACGAAGGGGGTCGGGGACCAGTTCGAGTCCCTTTTGGAGATCATCTGCGAGAGCTCCGAGGACAGGCTGAAACTGTCCAGGCTGAGAATTGTCCGGCAGCTGGGCGAGGGCGGTTTCGGGCGCGTGTTCGAAGTGCAGGATTGCCGACACCGCCGCGGCGCCAGCCAACGCAGCGGTGTTTATGCGTTGAAGTTGCAGCGAAAGAGCGCCGCCGCCAGCGTCGCCGTGCGAGAGGCGGAGATGATCCATGAGTTAGACCACATGTACATCGTTGGATTGGTCCGCGTCTTCCATACCAACGCCTTCTACTGTATCCTGATGGAGCTGTGCGAGATGGACCTCAACAGCCGCATCCTGGCCAGTGTGGACGGCATGGGCATCGCCGCCGGGTTGCCCACCACGCAGGTGAAGCACTATTCCGCGTGCATCGCCCTTGCCCTAGAGCACCTCCACCACAGGGACTTTGTGTTTCGCGACCTGAAGCCAGAGAACGTGCTGACCACGGCGGCAGAGAACTGCTGCGACGGGCACAGCAGGAGCCACGCCAAGCTGGCGGACTTCGGGCTGGCCAGGTCCCTCGACCCCCGCCACCTGGCTCTCTCCCGCAAGGAATTCTTCAGCATGTGGTCGGGCACCCACGCCTTCATGCCCGACGACGACTACCCCGAGGGCCTCCAAGCGAGCGACCCCAGGATCCGCTCGGCCCTGTTCACCCGCGACTGGTACGCCTTCGGATGCTGCCTGGTGCTCATGCTGCTCGGCGAGCGCGCGGCGCGCACCGTGAGCCACGGTACGCGCCACGTGCTGCTCCCGCTGGCCCCGGAGACGGCGCGCGCCCAGCTGCCAGAGCGTGCCGGCGCCTGCGACGCCGACGCGCACGAGCTGGTGCTCGGGCTCGTCGCCGAGGCGGGCCAGCGCGCGGGAGAGGCCGCCGTGCGCGCATGCCCGTTCCTGACTCAGGCGCTGGCCGAGGCGGAGGAGCTCCGAGGAGGCAAGGTTACCGATACCGCGACACGCCAGTCGTTCAAAGTAGGTGTTTTGGGAGGTCCAGAGCCCAGTCTACTTCAAGCGCCTTCCTAATTCAGGAATCAGATGTGTTTGCTGTTCGTTGTTACTCTGTGGGCGGGCCCGAACCCAGTCTGCTTAGTCCGCCTTCCTGCTTCATATTTCTACCCACCTGTTCCGACTGGCGGGTACCCTTCCCTCGTTCTCCCCTCTGTGGGCCTCCTTGGAGGCCCTCGTCGCCACCGCTGGATTCGCCTCGAAGTTCTGGTCAGAACGCACCCTGCAAGAGGTCTGGGGATGTAGCGGTATCAATACCTTCTGGCCCCGCCAGGAGTTAGCAAAGAAGAGGCCCTCCCGCTCACAGCCCCGCTGCAGCAGCTTCCGGGCCTGCATCTGAGTTCTTGGGCCTGCTGGGCCCCCCTGGTGCCTTGGGCGATCGGCCAGCAGCCAAGGGGCCCACGGCTGGCGGGCCGTGGGCCCCCCGGGGAGGAGGAGGAGGAGGAGGAGGAGGAGGAGGAGGAGGAGAGGAGGAGGAGGAGGGAGGAGGAGAGGAGGAGGAGGAGGAGGAGAAGGGGAGGAGGAGGGAGGAGGAGGAGGAGGAGGAGGAGGGAGGAGGAGGAGGGAGGAGGTGGAACCGCGCAATCTTTTTGTTTAAGTCACTGCACCGCTCATTCTGTTCGCGTCACACGGGCTCTGTAATCGGAGCGGCGGGCGTGGCCGGCATGGGGTCACAGAACCGCGTTGGGTCACGGGGTCAACACGGGGTCACACCCGCCCCGTTGGGCTCCCGAGGGATCCCCCCGAGAGCTCCCCCCGAGGGGGGCTCCCCCCCCGAGGGCTCGCGAAAGGGGTCACACGGCATGCCCGCCAACACGGGTGTGTGACTGCCGCAAGCTGGCAACGCTACAAAGTGGGCGCGGCCGCATGTTATCCGTGCGCGAGACTTGCGCGATGCCGCGGCCTCAATTTCCTGGTCCTAGTTGGGCCCGAACGCTTGTCCGAAGTGGTGGCTCGTACGGCTGCCTTGCGGTATCTGGTGCTGCGCCTGCTGAGGCGGCACCATCCTTCTTTCCCCCCCTTTCTCTCCCTCGCTTCCCCCCCCATCAGGGGCAGTCGCACTCGGCGGAATACAGGTGACCAGCTCCTGCAGTTTTGGTTTTGTCTTGGGGGACGCGTACGGGAAGTGACCAATCAGGGCGGCTGCAAACCGGCGTGGCCTATTCAAGCAGCCGGGCTCGTTTCCTTGATGTGGTTTCCTGCAGCAGCGGACCTTGCGCGCCCATGTACAGTAAACACAATGGGCCATTTGAAATGCGAGTTGAAATGCGGAAAATGTCAACAAAGGAGCAGGGCATGTTGAAGAAAGTGGAGAAAAATGAGCGTGTTGCACTGTACGGTGTCATTTCGTATTAGCGCGCATTTGCTAGTGAGGTCATCTGGACCACTTTGAGACAGCACGCAATGTGCAAGGAGGAGGACGAGGAGACAAAGGGAGGGAAGGAGGGCTGGCCTAGGACAAAGTTAGCGGGAGGAGGGAAGATGAAAAGGGACGATGATTCCTCCCCCGCGGCGGCGACCACAATTGAGCCGTTAGGAGGGGACGAAGACTGGGATGAAGGCCATGGGTGATGGCCAGGTGGGAGAAGAATGGGGAAGGGACGACGAGCGAGGACGGAGGAGGGAGGCAGCAGGAAGCAGGAAGCAGGGCGCAAGAGAGAGGAAGGAGGAGAGAAGGACGAGGGAGGGAAAGAGGAGAGAAGTGGGGCGAGGTGGCTACTTTTTACGTTCGAAGATTCAAATCGCCCCTAGACGGCGATGGTACTTCTCCTCTCTTCTTCCGGCAGCATTGGTCTCCGCGGCCTTCTCATCCTTGCCATTTGCTGTAATGGCGCTTAGGTTTGCTGCACGAGCTGTGAGGGTAGTGCGGCATGCACCCGCCAATAGCAGGGGGCACCATTCCCGCTCGCACTGCTGACATTGCCTGCTGCATGTTGTTCCAACTCGAAAAAAAGAGGAGAGAAGTGGGAGGACGAGAGAGGAGGGGTGACTTTGGAGGGGAGGCAGGGCGAGGATCGGATCGGCCATCCGCGGGAGTGGCCGCCAAGGGGCAAGCAGCCGGGGTGGCGCAGCATTACTGAGCACCACAGTCCCGAGGGGGAGGAGGGCGGCAGGAGGGAAGCCGCGGACGTGGGAGAGGGCACGCCGGAGGAGGAAGAGGGTAGAGGGATGGGCAGAAGCCCGCGAGGAAGGGGCTTGGGGTCGAGGGAGGAAAGGGGACGCTGGGTGGGGGAAGAGGTGAGGAAGGAAAGAAGGGAGGGGCACGGTCGACCAGGAAGGGATGCCGGTGATGCTGGCATCCCCTCCTGGTCGACCCAACGGGAGGGAGGGAAAGAGGGAGGAGAGGCGTACATGAGACAGGACGTCCAGTCAGAAGCCTCCAAGACGATGCTTCCAAGAGGTCTCGTCAAAAGCTCCTGGGACCTTCTGTGAAGGCCTGTGCCTTCGCGTCCTTCTCAGAAGGCCTCCCCCATCGCGCCGCCCCGTCCCGTGCGCCGCCAAACGTGGGCGACGGGCTGCAAGTTCTCTCCAGGTCTTGGGATCGAATGTGTTCGGACAGTGCTTGATTGACAGATCTGCCGCACCTGATCTTAGTTCGTCGGGGCTGCTCGACGTGCCCTCCGCCGACACAGACAGAGCAGCTTGCTCTCCTGGAGTGACACCAGCGCTTCTCTCCACCTCTTCCTGTGGCAGTCGCGATGCGGTGGCTGCACCTGTTCGCCGCGGCGTCAGCGCCAGCCCAGGGTGTTCTCGTTTGTGTGTTTCTTGTCTCTCCCAGTCTCGCCCTCTTCGGCTTTGCTCTTCTGCGCGGTGGGACGACTAAGTTCGGACTGCCACGCTGACGGACCCCCCCCCCTCCCTCTGGCTTTTGGCCGGGGCGGTGGGGCAGGACAGGTGACGTGACGATCATGCGCTCGTACGGGCGTGCCGGAGCACGCCCTGCCCCTTCCAGGGCAGGATGCCCGCCAGAAGCTCCGCTGCCGGGCATCTGTTGCTCCCTGATCTAACGATCTCGGGACTCCAACGCCACGGATCAACCGTGGGGGGGGACCGATCTGTCGACGCTCAGCGCTGACTGGTATGGATCGCCGCCTTGGAGCAATTGCACTTCTGTTCGTGTGTGGCCCACGTGGTCCGTCCCCGCGGCTACAGCCCAACGCGGGCCACGCAGCGGGATGGGAGGCTCACAGGAGGAGAAGCAGCAGGCGCAGGATGAGGAGGCACCGCGTGAGCAGAAAGCAGAGGGAATTCTCTGCACAGGTGGCCAAGGCGATCGAGGAGCTGAACGGCAAGGAGTTCGGTGACCCACCGGTGGCCCTCGAGGTGGACGTGTGGGTGAAACAGGCATCGAAGCGGACGTTCGGGTTCTCCCCATGTCACCCCTCTTGCCTGGAAGATGATGGTTCCTTTTCAGCCTGTCTCCAACTCCAGCTCGGCATGGCCCGCCTCACCGCCCTCTCGCAACTACAGCTCAAGTCACCGAAGAGCCCCACCATGACTGCCTCATCGTACAGATCCAGCGCAGAATAATTTGGTGCGTCGGAAACGCTCTGGAGGTAATGACGATCCCGAGCTTGCATTGTCTGGCCACGGTCGAAAAGTGTCGCTTCGGTGTCAATACACCTGCGACGTCCAGGCAAATCAAAGCGTTTACATGCATGCTGGGGGGGTACTTCAGAGGCACGCGATAGATACGCCGTAAGAACCCGCGCTAGCTTAGCCCGGATGCTTCGCAGCCATTTAGCATTGTCAATAGATCAGTAATCACATGGACACACCAGTGTTGTAGGGGCGCGGCGGCATCATGTTTACCCGAGAGATACATGTTGCAAGCCACGGGCAAAGTATTGTCCACATAGTTTCGTGTTGGTTGATGCGTGGCCGATCTACTGAGACTTTGGGATCCCCGTCGTACTCAGAACACGTCTACCTCCGAACCGCATGGTACAAAACAAGAGCCACGTCGTATCTACTAGCGCGTCTTATTCTAGAGGCTTACGCCATTCCGCCGACCCCTAGAAGAAGAACGCAGTCGACAGGTGAGGTCTTTGAGGTCTTTGGGGGCCTCTTGTGGGCGTCCTGGGCGCGTCTCCGGGCTTCGTGGGATTTTCTTGGGCATCGCTGGCGGTGTGGGTGGGGTCCTCTTGGGGCGGAGGGCTCGGAAGATTAGTGCGAGTTAGCTTTCCTTGGGCCTCTCTCGAGGCCCTGCTGGGGCTCTCTGGGACCATCTTGCGCGCCTCTTCCGCTGTCTTGGGGCGCTCTTGGGGGCTGCTTGAGCCGTCCTGGAGCCATCTTGGGGACCTGTTGAGCCGTCATGGACGGTTGAGGGCGTGCGTGCGCGAGCTGAAATCGGGGGTGATTTGTTCTTGTCTGGGCCACCTACGGACTGACGAGGCGAAAGGGGAGAATGAGGGAACGAAGTTTTTCGGGAGCGTCAATGGGGTACGCTGCAACTTGTTGTTGCTGCCGCATATAAAGAGAGCATGCCCGGGCGAGCCCGAGCCCGAGCCCGTGCCCGAGCAGCCCGAACCCGATCCTGAGCGCGTGCGTTTGCGCGTGCGCGCGCATGGCGTGTCCGTGTGTGCGCACGCGTGTGCGTGCGAATGTTTGTCCGCCTGCGCGTGTTCGTGCGACCTGTGCAGGCGCCTCTGCGTGCGCCTCTGCGTGCGCGTGCGCGCGCGCGTGCGCGCGCAGGCTCGGGCGCGAGCCCATAAGCCCGAGCGCGAGCCCGACCCCGAGACCGAGCACAAGCCGAGTCTGAGCGTTCGCGTGCGCTTTCGCGTGGGCGTGCGCGTTCGCGTGTGCGCGTGCATGCGTGCGTGCGTGTGCGCTTCCGATCGGTTAACATGTGATCCAACAGCTCACGATATACAATACTCACCTGATTTGCTAGTCAGGCAGATATTTTGCCAGCGACGTGTCTGACGGGCTTCAGGTGGGTTCGTGGTTTGAGCGCAGGTCGCTTTAACTATCCTTTCAACCGACAGCCCACCCCACTGTCGGCATAGCATTCTGGAATTACTTTCTTTGCCAAAATTGTGTGCTGGAGCCCACGCCGTCGGCTGCTGGAACCACTGCCCCTCGTAGAACTGGGCGCAGGAACCCACCCTTGTCGTCATTAGCTGCTGGAACCACTTCCACTCGTAAGAAATTTGGTGCTTTTAACCTCACCCCGCTTAGGCCTTTAAACTATGAAAAGGGCGAGGGTGCGGGGGATGCGACGGGGCCTGGGGGTAGGGGGTCCTAGCATTGTGGTCACGCCTCACTCCCAGACAGGGGGGGGGGGGGGGGGGGGGGGGGGGGCACTTCGCGCGCGCGTGCGCGCGCGGCGCGCGAGAGTGCCTTGGTTGCCTTGGCGAGCCCAGTCCCGAGCCCGAGCAGCCCGAACCCGATCCTGAGCGCGTGCGCGTGCGCGCGCGCGTGTTTGTCCGTGCATACGTGCGCGTGTGCGTGTGCGTGTGCGTGTTCGTGCGCCTGTGCGTGCGCCTGTGCGTACGTGCGCGCGCAGGCTCGGGCGCGAGCCCGAGCCCGACCCCGAGCGCGAGCTTCAGACCGAGCCCGAGCCTGAGCGCGTGCGTGTGCGCGTGCGCGCGCGTGTGCGCTTCCGATATGTTAGCATGCGATTCGCCTCCGCATCCTTCCCAAATTCCCCCAACCCTTTCACCCCCACCCTTCCTCTCTCGTCTCTCCTGCTCCTCTTTTGTTCGGCATCCGCATGCGCAGCACCGCGGCGGGGCCGACAGGTCCTGGCCGACGCGCGCGCCAAGTGGAGTTGACACGGCAAGGTAGAGGGCATCGACGGGGCACACCTCAGATCACTCGCCCGCGGAGGACCACGCAGGGCCAGTAGGCGCCAGAAGACTTTCGTCCTCCCCCCCCGAGGCGACGTTCGTCCTTCCCCAGTAGGCTTAAGTCGGGCATGTCCCCCTACAGGGGGGATATTCGACGAAAAGCTTCAAAGTTTCAAAAAAATGGGGCCTATGTGTTGAGTATTGTTGTTGCCTGTTTGGGGTATGTTTGGGGTACTTTTCATGTTTCGTCGAAAATCCCCCTGTAGGGGGACAGGCCCGACGTAACAGTGGGCACACCCTCACGCCGCTCGAGGCGACGGTCGGCGAGCGCGCGCGCCCCGCAGGCCAGGGAGGACGGCGCCGCGGCCGAGCAGGGCGGCGCGGCCGAGCAGGGCGGCGCGCCCGCCGACGAGGGCGGCGCGGCCGAGGAGGAGGGCGCAGCGGCTGAGCCCGCCGCGGTGGAGGCGGGCGTGGGAGGAGGGAGGGGGGCATGGGGCGGGGGCCTATGGGCAGTGAGGGAGTACGCTTATGTCGGGCGTGTCCCTCTACAGTGAGATTTTCGACGAGAAATAAAGAATACCCCAAAAATACACCAAAAAGGTCTTAAAATGCTCAAAAATAGTCCCCATATTATGTTTGGATTATGTTTGGACTATGTTTGGGGGCATGCTTTATTTCTCGTCGAAAATCCCCATGTAGGGGGACAGGCCCGACTTGAGAGTACGCAGGTGAGCGCAGATCGTATGCGAAGACACCGTGGAGCAGTTTCATGCAGCCCGTGGGGGAGCACGTCGCTCCGGGCCCTGGCGTCGACGTCCATCGGCGGCGAGCGAGGGGGGAAGTGAGACGGAGAAGGCCTTCTCGGAGGGCGGCGAGGCTTCCCGGAAGCCCTCGCGCCTTCTGAGAAGTCGTTTCTGTCCTCGGGGAAGGCTTCGAAAACTGCTCTGAAGGCCAGGAGACGTCCGAGCCTTCTGAGAGGGCTTCCTGAGTCTCACTTCCCCCCCCCTCGCTCGCCGCCGAGTCCAATGACCCAGACTGTGCGCCGACTTGGTTTTGCTAAGCTCTAGGGTAAGCATCCACGGTGTCGATCTTGATTGGCCTGTGATAGCGATCGTCGGAGACCCCGTTCTGCAATCGATTACCCGGTCAACCCGCTCGCTGCGTCGTTCTCGCGGAGCGCCCTCGGCGACGGCAGTCAGGTAGTGTGCATTTCGGCGCGCGAGGACGGAAGAGGCCACAGTGGGCCGCATTGGGACTTGGGTGGTACCCCGAGGGCCGCCTTCAGGAGGTACACGGCCGCCTCGGCAAGCCAGCGCTTCAGAGTCAAGAGTAAGTAGTGAGTCACAGAGAGGAAGCCAGGTTGCGGCCTCAACGGGTTGTGCGGCCACCTCGGCTACCGTGAAAGTATGAGAAAAACAGTGTGTCTGACTTGCGTTTTAGCCAAAATGGCCGGCAGAGTCACGCCAAGGGCCAGTCCGCATGCTGGCTTTGTTTCGCATTGCATTGGGATTGATCCCCGCTCCCAAAGTCATGGAGGCGTGGGTTCGCACCGAATTCCTTTGAGAGCTGGACGCTTAGTTATGCTACACGACCGTTGGCTCATATACTCAGCTGCGAAGTGTTGTCTAACTGTTGTGCAATCGTAACTGCCAACAGTTACGCCCCATGCGGCAAGGTTACATGCACAGGTTTGACTCAAGGCTGGCTCCTGCCAGACGTCTGCCTAAACCTAGAAAGGGTCCACGTTGGCGATCTGCAGATGCGTGATCCACGCGAGCTGTGGGGACCTCCATCCGTAGCTGCATCTATTGTGCTTTCCTTGGCAGAATGTCTGGCCCGTGACTCGTCAAGTCACCGAGCGAGCGTCGCCGCATCTACCCACACGCACACGCTCCCCATCGGGAGCCGCGGCTGGACGCTGCGATCGTCCGCACCTCGCGTTGGCGTGCTCTACTCAGGTTCCTGGGCGCGGCGTGGTGCCTCCGCGGGTGCAGGTGCAGGCCACCTCGCTGTCGCTGGGGCGCGTCTGCCAGTCCAGGGTGTATCGGTGCCGTTGCATGGACCCAGCCAGATGCCCCTGCTTCTGCGTGGCACCTGCGCGCCAGCCCCGCACCGCATGCAGAAGACCACAGCGTTCTCGTCGCCGCAGGGCCCTCCTGCTATGGTATAGCTCCCCCGCCTCCACGGCACTGCGTGGGCGGAGTGGCCCTCTGCGCCGTCGCCCAAGTTTCGCCTCGGACCTCCTTGGCCGATGTTGCCAGGCGATTGCGGGGTCGCAGAATCGCCGCCAGCGTCACACTGGTCTCCGTTGCACGCAGCCTCGTCGTCCCCTGCGCTAGCGCTCAAGCCCACGGAGTTGCTGACTTACGATTCTTGCAGGTACGCATGGAGGTCTCCAAGCCAACTCGACATCTCTCTCGCCCGGCGTTGGCACGCCGCGGCGGAGAGGCGCGATTCGGCGGAGGAGGAGGGAGAGAAAGACGAGGCGGAGGATGAGCGACCATCTGATCAGAGATCGTGCATTGTAGAAAGGCGGAGGAGGAGAAGGAGGAGGAGGAGGAGGAAGAGGAGCAGGACTCAGGACTCAGGACTCAGGTGTCCGCGGAGCGATCCCATAAAGGAACCTCTGCCAGTGGCGTGCCGCACTCGAAATCAGGTTGCAGGTCATAGAGAGCCCGCTCAAGGCGGGCCTTAGACGTTGCGAAAAGTCGGGAGCCCGAGAATCAGCGATTAGCGTTGGACCCATCTGTCGTCTGTCTGGATCAGACGGCTTGTGGCTCAGGGCCCACCGCGGACCCAACTCAGCAGGCAGCCCCGCTTCTGTGTGTCTCTCAGAGTCTGCTCCGACGGCACCAGCGACGGTAGCAGCAGCACGCATGGACGAACCCAACACCTTCGGCACGCCCGTCAACTCGCCTCGCGGAGGCGACCGCAGTCGCAATCAGTGGGGAGCACGGCCGTGGTGACAATGACCGCCGCGGTGCACAGCCGGCAGCCCGAGCAGCAGTAGCCGAAGGTCGACGTCAAGCAGTCCAATCCACAGCCAGCCGTGGCAGACGCTCAGCAGTGTCAGGTGCGACGGGTGGCAGCGGCACACCATCAGCAGTGCACCCTCAGCGTCCTCAGGGCGTTCACGTTCCTCCTCTTCCTGGTGGTTAACATCATGACGGGCAGCCCCAGCATGACCCTGACATCCGCACTTACGTCTATGCCGCCAAGCAGACGCTCATGGAGGCCATCGGTGGCATCCAGGCCTCTTTGTTTGACCAAGCCACCATTGTCCAGTTCTCCTGCACCACCTTCGGCGAGCAGATTGAGCGAAGGATTGCTCGGCGGAAACCACGACCCGCATGCAGGGCGAGCGCGTCGTTGTTCTTGAGAACAAGATCAAGCGTCTGGAGGAGATTCTCGACATCACGCAGAGTAAAAGACCAAGAGTACAGCCGATTCCCGACGAAGGGCTCTCTCATTAGACCCTGACCCGACCATCATCGTCGCCCGCACGAAGACTATGGTGCAGCAGCAAGCGGTCGCGCAGACAGCCAGTGCTTGGTTCCAGCAGTTGCAGGCCCCCAGTGAGGAGATCAGAGTCGAGATCGACACGTCGGACACAAAGTTCAAGATCCGCTTCCTGGACAACGGCAACCTCGCAGTCAAGCGTGTGGCCAAGGCAATGTCTCTCCTTCGTGGTCGTGACGGCCCGTGGACCCGCTTATCCGCTCCAGATCGGATGTGCAACCAAGCGGAGGTCTACGCCTCGCAACAAAAGCTCATGCATGGTCAGAACGGAGATATCTCTCAAGAGGGCGAAGCGTGCCATGGACTCTATCCTCTATCTACGGCGTGGCCCACCACAATATCATGATCTGCACGGACAAGAACCAGGGCGCGATGTCAGCGAATTGGAACCAGTTGCCCATGATCACCGTCAGCGGTCCAGGTGTTTCACCATCAGCCCATTACGCGGACGACCATTTGCACGGGTTTGGCATTGTCAAGGAAGCTATCACGACGTGCTTGGACTCAGCACTCTCGAGCAGGTCGCAGCCCACACGGCGGTGTGCCTAACGCTTCTTTGTCCCAACCCTCTTTGGGCATTCGCTTTGAATAGAGCACTGCTCGCGCGTCCTTCTTTCCTTCCTTCCTCCCGCCTCCTGCCTCCTGCCCCCCGCCCCCCCTCCTTCTCTTCTCTTGCGCCTGGGGGCTGCGATCTGCGAAATTGTCGCCACTTTCGAGGGCTGTTGTTGGGTCCAGCGGAGTGGGGCACCGGGCAGACCTGAGCGGTAGCTCGCCGTCCTTTGGGGGCTGCGGTCTGCGAAGCTGTCGCCTTTTTTCGAGAGCTGCTGGCGGGCCCAGCGGAGTGAGGCACCGCGCAGATCTGGGCGATCGCTCGCCGTCCCTGCGGGGCTGCGATTTGCGAAATTGTCGCCATTTTCGAGGGCTGCTGTTCGGTCCAGCGGAGTGAGGCACCGCGCAGACTTGAGCGGTAGCTCGCCGTCCTTGGAGGGCTGCGATCTGCGAAACTGTCTCCACTTTCGAGAACTGCCGGTGGGTCCAGTAGAGTGAGGCACCGCGCAGATCCGAGCGGGACCTCGCCGTCCCTGGGGGGCTGTGATCTGCGAATTTGTCGCCACTTTCGAGGGCTGCTGGCGGGCCCAGCGGAGTGAGGCACCGCGCAGATCTGAGTGGTAGCTCGCCGTCCCTGGGGGGCTGCGATCTGCGAACCTGTCGCCACTTTTGAGGGCTGCTGGCGGGTCCAGCGGAGTGAGGCACCGTGCAGATCCGAGCGGTAGCTCGCCGTCCTTGGGGGGCTGCGGTCTTCGAAAATGTCGCCACTTTCGAGGGTTGCTGGTGGTTCCAGCGGAGTGGGGCACCGCGCAAATCCGAGCGGGACCTCGCCGTCCCTGGGTGGCTGCTGTCGCCACTTTCGAGGGCTGCTAGTGGGCCCGGCGGAGTGAGGCAGCGCGCAGATCCGAGCAGTAGCTCGCCGCCCCTGGGAGGCTGCGATCTGCGAAACTGTCGCCACTTTTGAGGGCTGCCGGGCCCAGCGGAGTGAGGCACCGCGCAGATCTGAGCGCTAGCTCGCCGTCCCTGTGGGGTTGCGATCTGCGAAATTATCGCCACTTTCGAGGGCTGCTGGCGTGTCCAGCGGAGTGAGGCACCGCGAAGATCTGGGCGGTAGCTCGTCGTCCCTCGTGTGCTGCGATCTGCGAAACTGTCGCCACTTTTGAGGGCCGCTGGCGGGTCCAGAGGAGTGAGGCAACGCGCAGATCTGAGCGGTAGCTCGCCGTCCCTGGGGGCTGCGATCTGCGAAACTGTCGCCACTTTCGAGGGCTGCTGGTGGGTCCAGCGGAGTGATGCAGCGCGCAGATCTGAGCCGTAGCTTGCCGTCCCTGCGGGGCTGCGGTCTTCGAAACTGTCGCCACTTTCGATGGCTGCTGTTGGGTCCAGCCGAGTGAGGTACCGCGCAGACCTGAGCGGTAGCTCGCTATCTTTCGGGGGCTGCGATCTGCGAAACTGCCTCCACTTTCGAGGGCTGCCGGTGGGTCCAGCTGAGCGAGGTACCGCGCAGATCTGAGCGGTAGCTCGCCGTCCCTGGGAGGCTGCGGTCTTCGAAAATGTCGTCATTTTCGAGGGCTGCTGGCGGGTCCAGAGGAGTGCGAAATCGTCGCCATTTTCGAGGGCTGCTGGCGTGTCCAGCGGAGCGAGGTACCGCGCAGATCTGAGCGGTAGCTCGCCGTCCCTGGGGGGCTGCGATCTGCGAAACTGCCATTTTCGAGGGCTGCCGGTGTGTCCAGCTGAGCGAGGCACCGCGCAGATCTGAGCGGGGCATCGCCGTCCTTGGGGGGCTGCGATCTGCGAAACTGCCGCCATTTTCGAGAAAGGGGTGAGGCGCCGCGCAGATCCGAGCGGGACCTCGCCGTCCCTGGGGGGCTGTGATCTGCGAAAGTGTCGCCACTTTCGAGGGCTGCTGGTGGGTCCAGCGGAGTGAGGCACCGCGCAGATCTGAGCGGTAGCTCGCCGTCCTTGGGGGGCTGCCAGCCTCACGAATGCCGATCGCAGAAGTAGATGCGCCCATGTCACGTCATCACCTCCGCATAACGTCTCCCAAGCTACTCATGCCCCAAAACTGCGCAGGGGTTGGGTACGTCGCCAGGCTAATTTTCATAGCATGGTCAGGTCGTCGGGAACTGCAGCCCGCGCCGCGCACGCTTATTAGGTCATGGAATGATCGTGCTCTCTTTCATCCTCGACAGGGCATATCTGCTTAAATTGCCCATCCAAGAGGCATGGCTCGCAATTTGGCGTTGGTGATTGCCTCCACCATCTCCATCGCCCCTTCCTCGCTTTCATTTCCTTCTGCGATTCCGCCGACAGCGACGACGACGTTTCAAACCGCGCCGGGGGCGTCATCACGTTCGCTCCCGACGCTCGGCAAGATCTCCGAACCGAATCGACCTCAGATCGTTTCTCAGGTTTGGGCCCTAGAGCGCGTTCGACCAATTCAGCGCCAAGTTCTTAATGGTGCATGGGCGACTCATTGGAATATCAACAATCGCGATCTCCCCGCGCATCGTCGAAACCTCATTTTCCAGACTAGCCAGGACGATCTCGCCGAAAGCTTCACGGGACCCAATGCACTCGTTCGTTATCGTAGCGGGTGATTGAAACGTTTCGCATATTCTTCCTCGGCATCTGCACGACCACCCGCTAGCGCAGCCGCAGTTGCAGGGATGGCGTCGACAGCGTGAGTCCGCGTGGCGAGTGGAGGTTGGGGATCACATTCATTACCACAAACATAGCCACGCGACTTATTGCTTGGACCGCCTCTGTGCAAGTGTTCCAGGATGGGCGGCGACCCGACTGAGCACCCCTGGTCAGGTGCATGGCCCCCCCGAAGCAGTGCACCAGCTCAAGCTGTCCGACCACGCAGCTGCCTCGACGGAATCCCAGGGAACCGCTCAAGCCCGAGGATCGCCCGATCCCTCCCGACATGTTCAAGCTCCCCGAGAATCAACGGCTTGCGCAGGTAGTTGCGCCGGTCGCCTTCGCCACCTCTGTCGCTCGCTTTCCAGGAGAAGGCGATGCGGGCGGCGCCCCAGCATGCGATAAGCATCGTGATAATCATATCAGGACACCAGGCTCTGCCCTTACTCATTTCATCATCTACGTGCCCATCGCCAGGGCCCTATGGCAACAGAAGATGTGTTCGGGACGCCCTCTAGTTGCTAGTCCCCATCTCGCTCGGCACTAGCTTGAGATTGACGAGGCTAACAATGTTCTGCGGCTACGCCACCCCTTCGAATTCCAGAAGGCGACGAATGTCATGCACCACAAGACGGCGGAACAGAAGCAAGCTGCGCTTCGCTCAATGTTGAACGCCGACGATGCCGCCCAGGTTCAGAAGAAAGTTCGGCGCCGTCTGTGGGGGCCAGCGACACTCGCCCAGCTATAGCCGCCTTTCGACCGCGGGCTCGTGCTGCAGGGGATACGGCACAATGGCCAGGCCCGCACTGCTCCAGACGCTACGCTGGCTACCCTGTCTCACTGGAGTCAGATCCTCAGCGCCAAGACGGCACCGCAGGCTGCCGGGCCCAGTGGAAAGCGCGGCCCGAAGGCGGACCTCATGAACCTCACCCTACGTCTCAACATACTATCTCGAGGGTGCTGCAGAAGGCCTCCAATTGCGACCCTGGCCCCGATGGCCTTCCATATGAGCCCTGGCTTTACCACCCCCGTGGAGCCCAGATCTTGACAGCGGTGATGTGGCGGTGCCTTAATGGTCAGTATATGGGGCCTACTGGGGACGGGAGGAAGTCACAGACCAAGGGCCAGCAGCCCAAGAATTGCACACGGACTGGCGACTTCTTCTCATTGCTGAGAGGACACGTGCGCAATCTGCCCACGAGGGAAGAGCCCCCACGCGCCTGCTGCTACAGCAACACGCTTTGCCAGTTCTGGTCTTCCAAACTCGCACCGTGACCTGCCGAGGCAACACTTAGCCTCGACATCGCAGCGTTCAGCCGCTTACTGCACTCTTCTCGCCCGCAGCATGCACCTAAAATACGAGGGGATGGGGGCACAGCGAGCATTCCAGGCATTGACTGGCACACCAAGGTATATGCTGCCATACCTGGCGGGCACCTACTCTCACTGCTACCCCTGTCACCACGCTTTATTTCGTGCATGTTCCGCGGCGCCCGCCAGGCACCCTTTGAGCCGAGTCATTAGGTCCGCTCAACGTCAAAAGAAGGAGGAGGAGGAGGAGAAGGAGGAGCAGGAGGAGGACGGAGGAGGAGGAGGGAGGAGGGGCGAGGGAGGAGGGAGGAGGAGCAGGAGGAGGAGAAGGGAGGAGGAGGAGGAGGAGGCGCCCCCGAAGACTCCGAAGACGCACGAAGGATTCGCGGCCGAGACATCCACACCACCTCCCACACGACACGCAGAGGACCAGAGCTTCGACGACCCCAACGACCACGACCTCGGCGACTCGACACACACTCCGACAGTCCGAACATCGCCGACCCCCCCCCCCCCCCGACGAGCAACCGACACCAATGGCCTCCTGGGGAGCAGGCCCCTTCCTGCCCCCCCCCCCCCCCCCCCCCCCCGACACCCATGGCCGCCCCCCTACAGAGGGCACAGTCCTTGCCGCTCCCCGACGATCCCATTTCCCCACGACATTTCCGACCGCCCCACGCACAGACCACCCTATTGGGGAACCCTGACTCCCCCCTACGCTCCCCCATTACGCTCGAAGCCGGCTCCACCTTCGCACCCACCCAACCATATTCCCCGAAGCCACTTCCAGCAGGATTCCACATCGCCACCCCCGACCGTGCCAGATCTGCACCACCATCGGCACTCCGAAGGGCAAGCACTCACAGCAGGCCCGCGCGCAAGGTACGGATCCTGGATGACGGCGACGGATTTGACAACCCAATGGACCGCAGGCGCTTCAACCCCGAGAGTCAGGGGGGCAGCTCGGGCTCAAGCTCAGACACGACAAAAAACTGAGCAGGACTTTCCCCGCTGGGGGGCAACTGGCCCAGCGGGGGAGCCCCACCACAACCTCACCAGAAGACCGAGCACCTAGCCCGCTCAGAGTGGCTACACGTAACAACCAGCTCGACGGAGCAACCACTGAGCCCCAGCAGACGTGCTGTGCGACCCGTGCGGCGCCAGACACTCAGCGACAGGCCCAGACGCCTTTACAGCCACATGCCCCACTTGGGAGGCCGCCGACCGCCTCAGCGGCGTTAGCTTGTGGGTTAGCACACCGCCTGACGCCAGCGGCCGCACAACCTAGCACTCCACAACCAGCGACTGCGACACAAAAAAGCAAACCAATAAAAACATTAGCTTCAACATTATCAGCGAGCGGGTAATCTACTCAACCGCGGCGCCTTGGGACCAGCACTACGACCTTGGCAGCGCGCAGGCACTAGCAACCACGACTGCACCAACCGTCGGACCGAGGGCCATCCCCTCGGCCGACCACCGCAGTGCACCAACCACCCCACCTAGGCGGCCAGCGAGGCCAGACGGGGCAAGCCCCCATCGACCCGACCGACCCGCCCCCCAGAGACGAGCCCAGCAGAGGGCGAACCAGGCGACCAGCCACTTTGGCCCAAAGGCGCCGCATCACTTTTCTCCTGAAGCACCTAACGAAGAGCCCCTTCCAGGAGGCCAGCCGACGTCAGCAGCAGCAAGGACAGCAGCTGCCGCAGCAGCAAGGAGCAGCACCAAGACTTACTCCACAGGCCCCCTTCGGCTGGACCTCGGAGACTCCCCAGGGCCGGCTTCTCTGCATCGCAATGACCCCCCCCCCCCTAGAGAGTCCCACGGGACCTCCAACGGCCCACCAGAGGCCAAGCCAGCCAACGCCACGGGACCAACAGCGGCGCCACTGCAGATGCCCTGGATGCGCAGCCAAGCGGCGCAGACGCCCAGAGGAGCCGACGCAGCACCACCCGCCCCTGCGGCAGCCAACTGCATAGATCCACGAGAGATCCACGACATCGAAGCCACATACCTCGACGCCAAGCATACCGACAGGGGACGCGCCATGCAACCCTTCCGCTCTCGAACCTCTGCTACTCCCCCCCTCCCAACATCGCGCGCCTGTCTGACGCCCAAGTACAGCCACATACTGCGGGCCAGCGTCTACATCGAGCAAGAGGGAAGGCCATTCAACCCTTCAGAGCTACCAACGTCAAGCCCCCAGTACCACCCAACCAGCCAACGACAACACCCGACATGCCACCCGCGCTGCTAGAGCAGCGCAGAGTACAATTCGACGAGCGACCAACCATCCGACAAACGATATAGCAATCCCCATCCCCCCACATCACCTTTGACCTATGCGACGAGAGCCTCAACGAGACAGCCGACTACATGTTCCGTCACCACCCACAACGACCACTCCAGGAAGGAGCGAAGATCCATCTCTTCACGGACGGCTCCAAAAATCCGAAGAAGCCGAGCGACGATGCCTGGTCCGTTGTGATCGGAGGCGACGACAACCACGGTTTCAGCTTCCAGGGAGCCATCATAGGGAAGCACAAGAGCGGCACCGATATCGCCCTCAAGGACAACGTCGAGCACGAGACCACTTCCACGACTGTCGAGATCACAGCCCTTATATGGGCCTTCGCCTAGGTGATACACTACAACCCCCATCACATCACCACGACATCAACGGACTCGCTCGGCGCCCTGCAGCTCGCGAAGAGGCTCGCCTTCACCGACCACGACCCCAAGCTCGTCAGGACACTCTGCGTCCTCTACGACATGATCAGCAACAAGATCGACCTGCAGCACGTCCACGCCCACGACTACAACCCGTGGAACGAGGTTGCCGACGCCGCCGCCAACCACGGACGCCTGCAAGAAGTTACACCTCCTCAGCCAGAGTGGGCAAGCGTCATGGACGGCGCATCCCAGCGGGACTGGGAGATCCTGATCGACGCGGATCCCAACACTGGGGAGGCATACCCCGCATTCGGCCACGGCAACCTCACAGCTAACAGGGTCGAGACGACCGCCGAGGCCCGACACTTTCACAACCCCACCGAGTTCAGCGACAAGAAGATTCTAGTAGAAATAAACATCGCGACCTTCAACATCTAGTCGGGGAGAGAGCCAAAGGAAGGATCGAAGCGTCGGAAAGAAAAGATCAATAAGCTTTAGTCCACGATGGCCTGCCTGTACAACGAGGACCTCCACGCCATTGGCATTCAGGAGGCAAGGACGCCTTGGGGTGTCCGCGACGCAGGACACGACGACGACGCCAGATGCGCCAACGCCAACTGCTACCACATCATCTCCAGCGGCCACAAAGGGTTCAACTACGGCTGCGAGCTGCATGTTCTACTCAGCAAGCCCTACGGCAAGAGCGGTAAAAAGGAGCTCTTCTTCAAACCCGACCAGTTCACAGTCATTGTCAAGGACCCCAGGTTCCTCATCGTTCGCGCTGCCGCCCCTGGATTCAACCACGTGCCTGCCGTCGCCCACGCCCCGCACTCGAAGGCCCTCTCGACCGAGAAGGATAGCTACTGGAAGAAGCTCGCGGTGACCACCGAAAAGCACCAAGTGAGCATCATCTTCTCCGACGCAAATGCCAGGACAGGCAACATCACCAGCACGGCCATCGGCGACAAGGGCTTCAAGCAAAACGAGGACCCAAACGGACACCGTCTACATGAGCTTCTCCTGACCAACCACCTGGCGGCCGCCAACACCTTCGTCAGCCATGGACCAGGGCACTACACCTGGCACTCGGACAAGGACCTTCATCGCATCGACTACGTCATCACCCCCAAGGGCTACATCGCCTCTATCGAAGAGTGCGCCGTGCTCTACGGCATAGACAGCGGCCAAGACCCAGAGACCAAGGACGACCACTACCCAGTCAAGCTGCAGCTTGCCTACCAGATCGCCTCGTCCGTCGCCAAAGGAGCCCCGAAGTTAGACGAGAGCAAGCTAGCCGACGAAGGGTGCCGCGAAAAAGTTCAGCCAAAAACTCGACGAGGTCAAACACCCGCCCTGGGACACCAACCTCAACGAGCACCTCACCATAGTCACCGAGGAGATCACGGAGGCTGCGCACGAGTGCTTCCGCTCCAACGGCCGCGCTCCACACAAGCCCTACATCACCAGGCGGTCCTTTGCACTCCCGCGAGTTCGCCCCTCGATATTCAAGACAACACGGATCGCCAAGAAAAACGGGATTGCCAGCCATTTCGGCGACAAGAGGTTACGCTACACGGCCAAGATCATAGCGAAGGAAGCCCTCTTGCCCGACCCCGCCGACTTGAGTGCCCTGGCCGATCTCAGCGACTACGCGAAACTTGTTGTGGACTCTATGGTATTCAGCACTCCCAGCCTAGCGACCTCTGTCGTGGAACCCGACGAAGCCAACACCGTGCACAGCGCCCAGCACTACTTTGACGCCCTTCTTCAATTTCTCAGGACGTCTAAGTCGACCCGACAGAAGTGGACCACGACAGACCGCTACGTTTTCCTCGAGAGGACCGCCGACGAGATGGGCACAGCGATCGACGACCACGCCCCCTGTTTGGAGGCCCTGTACGCGAAGTGACCACTGGCCTTCGGAGGACGAAAGTCCAAGAAGCCGCCGACGCCCATCACCCGCATCAACGACGACGGGGAGCCCCTCACGACGAAGAGCGAGATCGCCGACCACGCCCTGGCCTTCTACGGCAAAGTTGAGCAGGCTACAGCCACGGACTGCAGACGGTCCAGGACCTAAGATCCAGAACGTAATACCCAAGCACCAGCTGACCAGCCAGCTCGCCGCCGCCAAGCGAGGCCGCCGAGGCGGCCCCGATCAGCTCACCGACGACATGTCCAGAGCCAGCCCTGAAGGGATGGCTCGCCTGCTCTACCCCGTCCTAGTCAAGACCCACTTCGAGAACACCGAGCCGATCGCCGCCAAGGGCGGGTACCCCACGTATTTCCACAAGGGACAGGGGGCCATGGAGCTCCGGAAATCCTACCGCGGCATCCTGCTCAACAACACCATCGGCAAGATGCACAGCAGTTTCCTCCGCTCCCGCGTGAAGGGCCTGCTACCTGAGCACCTAGAAGCAACCCAGTGTGGCGCCCGACCCAAGATGGCCTCGGAATTCATCACTCACACCAGCCTCGCCTTCATCAGCGACTGCCAAAGGAGATCAAGATCATGCAGCATCACCTTCCTGGACCTCAGGGAGGCCTTCCACTCCGTCATCAGGGAATTCAGCATGCAATTGCCGACCACCGCCGACGAGCTTAGCGAGCTCATCGAACGGATCGACATCCCCGACTTCATCAGACCAGCGCTAAAGGAACGACTTCAGCAGCCCGCCTACGACAACCAGCACATCGACGACGAGCACCTCTGCCACATGATCGCAGATCTCCACACCTCCAACTGGATGACAGCCAAGAGCGCAAGGCACTACCAGCGGCCTCGGACCAGCACCCAACCTGGAGCGCCATACTCGGACGTCGCCTTCAACATACACTTCGCCATCATGCTGAGGGCAAACGACCAGGCAGTCCGAGAGGAAGAGGCCCACGGCCAGCAGATAGGCGGACACGAGATGGAGGCCTGCAGCGAGCCTCTCTTTTCACTTACCCCTCACGAAGGAAGCGCGCTCAGAAACATGTCCTTCGCCGACGACCTCACAGACTACAACTCGACCGCAAATGCCAACGAACTGATCAACACGACCGCTCTGGCAGCTACCAGGCTCTGCACAGCAGCGTTCCAGCACGGCCTGAAACCACGCCCAGAAAAGACCAAGGCCATGCTCATGCACTACGGCGAGGGGGCCAAGAAGGAGAAACAGCGGATCACCAAGGAGGGCATCACATACTTCGAATTGGACGGCCTTTCTGTCAAGGTGCAGCTAGTAACGCAACAGAAAGCCCTCGGTGCCATCATCTCGGCGGGCGGGGTCATGGGGCCAGAAATCTGCCTAAGGGTCAACCGCACGCTTGGCGCAGCCCGGCCTCTCGAGAAGCAGATCCTCCGCCGCAAGAAGCTCTCGAAGAAAGCCAAGGTGAAGTACGCCCACTCTTTTCCGACATCCTCGCTGACATACAACCACCACGTCTGGAGCGACCTGACCCTGAAAGACCTGAAGCACATATCCGCCAAGTGCACGGGCCCATACCGCGTTGCAGCCTCGCTACCCAAGACCAACTCACCCGACCAGCACATCTCCGAAGCCGAGGCAATCGCCAAGACAGGAGTGCCCGACTGCATCACTCACCAGTCGATAGCGCGGCTACGATACTTGTCAAGACTCCTGAATCATGCTCCAGCAGTCCTACTCCAGCTACTCGACGGCCAGCGCCAACGAAAGGGCACATGGAGCCGCCAGCTCAAGAAAGACTTCGACTTCCCACGAGCTTACTTACCAAAAGAGAGGTGGCCCAGCCAAACCCAGCACGACCGAGACATCATCAACTGGGCCCGACAGAAGCCGAAGCTATTCACCAACGCAGTCAAGGCAGCTTCGAAGGCCTACATTCTCCACATGTGCGACCAAGCTCAGGGCCATAAGCTCCAGAAGGACATCCAGATGACCTCAGCAGCTCACCCAACTGAAGGGCTGGACCTCTGCGACGACACCAACAACCAGAAGTACGCCTGCTACGCCTGTGGCCGAGTCGCCTCCAGGCAAGGCATGTTAATCCATATGGGCAGGGATCATCCAGACCACGAAGACCCGCGCTTCTGGGCGACAGGCACCGCGTGCCGATGTTGCCAGACCGAGCACCACTCTCTTCCGAGGCCCAGCAAGCTCTTATCGGTGGCTCACCGCTGCCGCAAATCCTGGCATGCCTGGCACACCCAGACGATGGAGCCTCTGACGGAGCAGCAAATAGCAGAGAACCTCGCCGCCATCGCCGAGGCCACAAACGCCACCAAGAAGCAAGGACGACACCCAACATTCAGCGACAAGCCAGCCCACCCGTGCGACGTTACGCCGCTGCCGCTCCTCGAGACGTCGCCCGTCGTACTTAAAGTATTCGCCAGACTTGAGTCATCGCCAAGCAGTCCACCCTCGAGCTCGCCTGCAGAACCAGCCGAGCGCCAAGAGATCGTCTTCATCACCAGCCGCCCTCGCCAGGCCGCCGACCTCCAGCAGATCATGGCCAACAACGGGATCACGAGCATCAGCGGCCTGGACTACACCCAGATCGCAATCCACAGCGATGGCCAGACCTCAGGACAAACGCCAGAATTTCGGCGAGTACAACGCAGGATCCTACAAGGCGAGATAGCGGCCATCTACGTAGAGCTCCCACGGCGAACCTGGCACCTACATGGTGCAAGCGACGTTCTATGCAGCAGAGCAAGCAAACGGCGCACCCCAGAGGCACCCTGGGGAACGCCTCAAGTCTCCGAGACCATCGCCGACGAGATATTCGCCGCCAACAACGCCACACGAAAGGTCTTGCGCATGCTCTTCATGGCGACCACAACCAACGTACCATTTGTCGCAGCCATCTCGGCGGAGTCGATCATCAGACAGACTCCCGAATATCGGTACATCGCCAACCTGATGACTGTCTACGAGACCCCGACAAATCACTACGACCTCGGCGGCATACAGATCCTCGACAACGGCACCCGCGACGACCTCCGCAACATAATGACTACGGCAAACGAAGAGGAGATTGACTTAGCCATCGCCGACCTGCTCGACGGCAACATTGCGGCTAGATGGGGATTCAGAACCGCAGCCGTTGTGCCCGCCAGCCAGAACCTGAACACCAACGACGCCTACTACATAGAACGAGAAGACGAAGTGCCGCTCCATGCCGAGGACGATCGCCACGATGGGTGTCATCGACGACAAGCTCAAAGGCGTTAGGACGCAAGTCCTGAGGAAGCCCCGAGCGCGAGTGAACACCTCAGGCAGCGTCGCCAAGTTTTGCAAGAGGCGTTAGGACGCAAGTCCTGGGGAAGCCCCGAACGCGTGGGAACACCCCAGGCACAAGTCGCCACGTTTTGTAGTATTGCTGGAGGCAGCGGCCGCACGAGCACGAGTTCAGCGGCTACCTGTGAGCCGCATTACACACTCCCTCCACTCTGACCAAACACCACCGACCAGCTACAACCCACGACCCAAAGGACGTCATACCACACCAACTCACAAGTCAACGCTGCCCTGGTGAGGCAAGGATCAAACTTCGAGACGGGCCCGAAGGGTGGGGGGGCAGGACGAGTACTGCCCGCGCCTACCAGGGGGGATGGTGAGGGGCAGGGGGGGGGGGGTAGGACGGCCACTACCCGCGCCCCCGCGGTCCGCCCTAGCTCGCCACCCCCACCATCCCCATGGCGAAGGTGGTGCTTACCGATCGCCCAAGCGGTGAAGCGGAGGGCAGCCGAGACATTCCTCACCGACGACAGCAGCAAGCACCAGGCCTGGGGTTCGCCCCCACCGAGGGCACCGTGACCCCTAGCCATAGCGGGACGAGGTGGGGCCGCCACGAACCCCACTTGAAGTCGGTGCATGGAGGCCTCCCAAGTGCGCCTATGACCCATACCATAACCCCAGCAACAATCCGACCTCCCCACGACCTACCCATAGACATTCAAGACGACCAACCACAACTTTTGGGACTCACCACCGACCGACCACCCACCCCGCAACCACCATCCATCCAACAACAACCACCACCTCGATACAACCTGCCCGCTGAAAGGAGGACAGGAGAAGGGTCCTCAGCAGCGCGGCACGACGCAACCATGACGGAGCCTGCTGAAAGGAGGACAGGAGCAGGGTCCTCAACAGCGAGGCTCGACGAGCATGCCCTGGAGACGTCGAAAAGGAGGACAGGAGCAGGGTCCTCAGAACCGACCTCTAGCAGGCACGCCCGCAGGAAGGAGGACAGGAGCAGGGTCCTCAGCTGCGAGGCAGAACAAAGACAAACAACCCTAGAACCTCCACCCCACCAACAACAACCATCACCTCGACTTGACCAGCCCGCTGAAAGGAGGACAGGAGCAGGGTCCTCAGCAGCAAGGCGTGTTGAACCTACCTCGATTTCAGCTGAAAGGAAGGCAGGAGCAGGGTCTTCAACAGCTCTGAAGATAGTGAACGCATGGAGGCCGCCCATCAGGAGGACAGGAGCAGGGTCCTCAGAAGCGGTGTTCAGCACGCACGACATCAGAGAGGAGTTCTCGCCAAGAGAAGGAGGCGGCGCACCGCGCGCCGCGGCGAGGCCGCCCCCAGCCCACGGGCCGAAGGGGGGCACGGCCCGCCCCCCGTGCAACATACGGGGGCCGCCAGCTCAGCCGAGCTGCCACGCGGCAAGAGAAGGTCGGGCGCCCCTCAGCTTGCGAGCAAAGGAGGGGCGCCCGTCGCAAAGAAGATCGGGAAGGACGAGTTCGGGGGCCACCTGAGGCCGTCGGACTGACGGGCCACGCCGCGCCGCCCGTCGGCGCGGCACAGAGCCTTCACTGAAAGGGTTCACTGAAAGGCGGAGGAGGCGGAGGAGGAGGAGGAGGAGAAGGAGCGATAAGGCGAGGAGTGGTAAGGAGGATAAAGAGGAAGAGAAAGAGGAAGAGGAGGAAGAAGAGGAGGAGGAGGACAGGGCACAAGGAGGAGGAAGAGGAGGAGGATAAGAAGGACGAGGAGGAGAAGGAGGAGGAGGAGGAGGTGGGGGGGGAAGGAAGAAGAAGGGGAAGGAGGAGGAGGACGAGGAGGAGAAAGAGGCCCGTTTCCTCCCCCATGGCCGCCCCCCCCCCCCCCTGCGCTCTGCCCCCCCCTTCCCCCCTGCCGAGAGGCGCCCGCGGAGTCGTGAGCGGCGGGAGGCCCGAAACCCGCTCTGTGAGGCCTCCTCTGAGCGAGGCCGCGGCCCTCCCCCCCCCCCCCGACTTCGCCCCGGTGACGGGCAGATCGGCGGCGCGCCCTCGGGACCGGGGGGGGGGGTCCCGCATCTCCGAGGATACATTTTCAATCTCCTCCTCCTCCTCCTCCTCCTCCTCCTCCTCCTCCTCCTCCTCCTTCTCCTCCTCCCCCCATCCTCCTCCTCCTCCTCCTCCTCCTCCTCCTCCTCCTCCTCCTCCTCCTCCTCCTCCTCCTCCTCCTCCTCCTCCTCCTCCAGGCGGCGCCGTGATATTTCCCCAGATTTCATGGCGCCTCTTCTTATTTCGTGGCGCCCCTGGCCCCCCCGCGGGGCCGCGCACATGCCGCCGGCCATGATTTGCACCCCCCCTCTCTTGGACACCCCCCTCTTGGCCGCTCCCGATCGGGACTCGGGGGGGGGGGGTCACATCTCCGAGGATACATCTTCAATCTGGGCGGACCTCTTCGATTTCGGCCTCCGCGGCCCGCTAGTGGGCCCCGTGGCCATCAAAAGTGGGTCTGGGGCGCAGGGCTGCCCTGAGGGAAGGGGCCGGGGCCTCGGGGGCCGCGGGCTGGGAAGATCGGATCGGAAGACGTCAGGGCTCATTGCAAGCTGAAGGGTCTCGGGTTTGCACTGGTCCTTCTCCTCCCTCCCCCCCCTCCCCCTCCCACCTCTTCACGGGAGCGCAGGCGCCGATCGGCGGCGCGCGCGCAAAGGCCGACGGCAGCTCCTCTGCGCCTCCCAGGTGCGGTCGGAGTGGACAGGGTCGAAGGGTCGCGCCGCATCGCCGATGCATCGGCGATGCGGTGCAATCGTCCGACCCCATCTACTCGGACCACATCTAGGAGGGGAGGCCTCTAAATCGGCACAGAGACCGACAGCAGTTCCTGCCCATTTCGAACCGTTTTCGTTGTTGACAAGAGACGGTGGTACTTGGCCCTTGGGAGGGGGTGGGGGCCTCGTGGCCACGCTTCGACGCAGCTCGGGAAATTGATGCGTTCGGACCTTGGGAGGGTGCGAAGACCGATCTTGAGTTGCTGTTGTCTCAACTCGCCCCGCTCCGAGAACCGGGTCCTGAGGGAGAGGGGTCCTGAGGTTTTTCGTTGTCTTCGGCCTCTGCGGGCCGTGCCTGGGCCTCGGGGCGGTCAGAACGCTCCTCGGGATGAAGGGTTTGTCTCGGACCCGTTTCCGCCAGGACCCGCCTCCTGCACGGCAAGCCAGGAGGCGGCGCGATGGGGGGGCAGCTTTCCAAGAAGGCGAGGTGTTTCTGGGAAGGCGGGGCCCTTCCGAGGAAGGGCCTGGAGGCTTCGCAGAGGGCATCCTGGAAGCCAGAAGAGAAAGGCTTCTGAGAAGCCCTTGCGGATCGTCAGAAGGCTCCGCCCTCTGAGAAGGCCGCCCCGATCGCGCCCATCTCTTGTGCGCGCCGCCAGAGAGAAGCGCCCGGTGAGAGATCCTCCTCCACCGATCTCTGGCGATTCGAAGAGATCGCGCTGGGAGTTGTTCCCCGTCTTCACTGGCAGAAGTGCCCGCTTGAGGCCGCGGCCATGGGAACGCCCCGGAGCGATCCGTGATGAAAAGATTGTCAAGGGGAAGGGGTCGAGAGCTCCAAAGGCCGACGAATTGGAGAAATCTAGTCGTCGCGAGACTGGGAAGGTCTTTCTCCTCCGTCCTGGTCCCTCCTCCTCATCCCGCCTCCTCCTCTTCCCTTCTCTTCCTCCTCTTCTTCCTCCTCCACTGCTACTTGCAATTGGTGAAAATGCTTCAGGCGAGTTCACGTCGGCGGCGCTCATGCTGGAAGTGCTGAGGCGCATGTCCGCGGCGCTAAGACGAGCGCCACCTGTTGAAAACGGCATGACATCCATCCGCAAAATTGCTGAAACATGAGACGAGTGTCAAGGGCATAAAAAAACGCCCCTACCCTGGTTTACGAGGCGCTGTGCGCTGAAACTCCTGTGGGTTGACAGGGCCATCCCTGCGTGATGTGCCGCGTCCTGGCGGCTCTAGGCTTTCGGGGTTCCCAGGAGGTTTACAGACCGCGCGCTTGTAACCCAGGGTAGGGTCGTTTTTGATCCTTCAAGAGTGTGCACGGTGCAGATGTTGCAAATGCGACAACCCAAGCTGAAAATCGCCCGCCCTCCGTCCGTGCATCCGTGGGGAATCCCAAGCCTCTGGACGACAGGTTCTGGAACAGTCTGTGAAAGAGCGCGCTCGCGGCACACTTCTCATTACAGGGGTGGCCCCAGCTTCAGGCTGTCCCCCCCTCCCTGAGAAAAGGGGGGGGCTTCCGAAGATATCCCCACCCTCCCCCCGTTTGTGGGCATGTTTGAGCTAAGGGGCCCTAGCTAAAGGGGGGGGGGCTTGGAGGCTGGCCCCCCCCTCCCCCCCTTCCATTTGTTTGGAGTTTGTAGCGGGGGGGTCCCTGCCTAAAGGGAGGGGGCTTGGAAGCTACCCCCCGCCCTCCCTTGGGCTCCCCTTTTCCAAAGGGGAGGGGGAGCGCTTCCGAAGCTACCCGCCCCCTTCCCTCCTTGTGTTGGCCTTTCCAGCCGGAAGGCACTGGCTGAAGGGGGTCTTCGATATGATTTGTCCTGTTTGGTTTTCGGCGACCCGTTGGTTTTCAGCGCGCTTGTCGTTTTCAGCGTCTCTTTGGTTTTCGGCGCCTCATTGGTTTTCGGCGCCCCTTGGGCCTTTGGCGCCCCTTTGGTTTTAGTCGCCCTCTTGGTTATCGGTGCTCGTTTGGTTTTCTGCGCTCCTGTGGTTTTCGGCGTTCCTGTGGTGTTCAGCGCTCCTTTGGTTTTCGACGCCCCTTTTGGTTTCCTGCACACACACTTTTGGGTTTTCGGTGCATCCTTGGTTTTCGGCCCCCTCTTGGGTTCTGGCGCCCCTTTAGTTTTCGGCGGCCTCTTGATTTGTCTGACTTTCGGCGCCGTTTTGGTTGTCGGCGCTGTTTGGTTTTCGGCACCCCTTTGGTTTAGGGCACCCTTCGGATTTTGGCGCTCCTTCGGTTTTTGGCACCCTTTGGTTTTCGGCGCCCTTTTGTTGATCTGCGCGTCTTCGAACTTTCGGTGCATCGTTGGTTTTCGGCGCCCCTTTGGTGTTCGGCGCCTCTTTGATTTTCGGCGCCCCTTTGGTTTTCGGCGCTCCTGCGGTTTTCCACGATCCTCTGGTTTTCGGCGTCTTGTCCGTCTTCGGCACTTTTGTTGTCAGCGCCCTTTTGGTTGTCGCGCCCCTTTGGTTTGTCGGCGCCCTTTTGGTTTTCTGCGCATCATTGTTTTTTTGGTTGTCAGCGTTCCTTTCGGTTTTCGGCACTCCTTGGGTGTTCGGCGCCTCTTTGGTTTTCGGCGCCCTCTTGGTTTTTGGCGCCCCTTTGGTTTTCGGTGTCCTTTTACATGTCGGCGCCCTTTCGGCTTCCTCCGCATATTCGTTTTTCGGCGCTCCTTTTTGTGTTCGGCGCGTTTGGGATCCTTTTGGTTTTCTGCGCCCCCTTTGTTTTCGGCGCATGCTCGGTTTTCGGCGCTCCTTTGGTTCTCGTCGCCCTTATGGTTTTCGGCGCCCCTATGGTTTTCGGCGCCGTTTTGGTTTTCGGTGCCCTTCTGATTTTCGGCGCCCCTTTGGTTTTCGGCGCTCCCTTGGTTTTCGGCGCCATTTCAGTGTTTGGCGACCCTTTGGTTTTCGGCGCCCTCTTTGTTTTCTGCGCCCCTTTGGCTTTCGACGTCCTTTTCAAGTTCGGTGACCCTCTGGTTTTTGGCGCCGTTTTGAGTTTCGGTGCTCTTTGGTTTTCGGCGCCCTGTTGGTTTTCGGCGCCCTGTTGGTTTTCGGCGCCCCTTTGGTTGTCGGCGCTCTTTTGGTTTTCGGC
This sequence comes from Prorocentrum cordatum, assembly GCA_963575745.1. Lineage (NCBI taxonomy): Eukaryota > Dinophyceae > Prorocentrales > Prorocentraceae > Prorocentrum > Prorocentrum cordatum. The sequence goes on from CAUYUJ010017753.1 coordinate 107,064, forward strand.
ACCTCCTTGGTTTTCGGCGCCCCGCTGGTTTTCAGAGTTTATTTTGTTGTTTGCCCCTCTTTGGCTTTCAGCGTTCGCTCGGTGTTCGGCGTCTTTGGGTTTCCGGCGCCTTTGATTTTCGGCGCTCTTTTGGTTTCTAGCGTTCCTTTGGTTTTCGGCTCCCTCTCGGTTTTCGGCGCCCTCTTTGTTTTCGGCGCCCCTTTGGTATGTCGGCGCTCTTTTGGTTTTCGGCGCTCCTTTGGTTTTCGGCGCCTTGTTGGTTTTCGGCGCACCTTCGGTTTGCGGCGCTCTTTTGGTTTTCGGCGTTTTTTCCGTCTCCGGCGCGCCTCTGGTTTTCGAGCTCTTTCGGTTTTCGGTGGCTCTTTGGTTTTCGGCGGTGTGTAAGTTTTCGGCGCTCTTTTGGTCGTCGGCGTTCCTCTTTTAGCCAAAGAAGGGGGGGCTCCCAAGCCCCCCCCCCCTTTTAGTGTAAAAGGGGGGAGAGTAGGGGAGCTTCCGGCAGGGGAGGTTCAAGGGGAGGGGGTAGCTAAGCCCCCCCGTTTGGAAAGGGAAAGGGGGGTGGAGCTTCCGGAGCGCGAAGGGGGGAGAGGGGGGGGGTAGCTTCCGAGGGACGGAAAAAGAAGGGGGGGGGGGGAGGCTTCCGGCAGAGGAGGTCCAAAGGGGAAAGGGGTAGCTAAGCCCCCCCGTCCCTTTGGACAGAGAGGGAGGGCAGGGGGGTAGCTTCCGGAGCGCGAAAGTGAGAGGGGCACGGGGGGGGGGGGGGCGGAGCGGGGGGGGGGGGGTGCATCTTCCGAGGGGGGCCTTCCGGCAGGGGAGGTCCAACGGGGGGGTGGGGTAGTTCAGGGAGGACCCCCCTTTGTTGGGGAGTGTACCACGGGCGCGCTCTCTCGTCTGTTTCCTGCGACATGTCCAGCTCGCCCCACTGACACGTCTGGTCGCGCGACGAGGACGCACTGTTTCAAGGAAGAGCGGGAGGAGGCGGACGAGTAAGGGGGGGTTCTCCCCGTTTGCTTCCCCCATGGGCCTCAAAAACAGAGGCCGTAAAACGAATCGGCCCGTTTCAGCCACAGGTTAGATGCGATGTAGACTACCCCCCTCCTTGTCCGAATCATATCTGATTATAAACTTGTGGCGTCCACAACCTGGATAGCGGATCGGTCCAACATGACACCAGACGCGCTCGAAGTCTTGTGGGAGACGCTTGCAAGAGCGTTTGCAAAGATGTCTGGGGAGCTTGCAAGTTCGAGGAAAAAGCTTCGCAGTAGCCCAGGAAACGCTGCGAAGGAGCTGCGCAAAGGTTTCCAGCAAGTGTATTGTGAACAAGAAGGAAAACGCTTCCAGAACACGCTGCAAGTTCAAGGGACCTGCTGCGGGGATGTCTGCCCAGCAGCCTTGAAGAAGAAGCTGGCATACCCTGTGCTGGCGGTTTCTAATCTGAAACCATCTCAGCTTTCCAATAGCAATTTGGGAAGATAACTGTATAGATGTTCGCATATAACTGTATGTAGATATGTATATGTGTATGCATACACATACGTATATGCATATAAGTGTTTGTATATATATACAGTTTAATATTGAATCGTTTCGCCCACTCCGCCGGCCCGTATTGTGCCATCGCGGGCGTTTGCTTGCGCGGTCGCGAGCCAGGCGGCGCTGGATGGCCGTGGTCGTTTTCCATAGGCTTTGCGGCAGAACGCATGGGGATGAAGCAGTTTGTTTGGAGCTTGTTGTGGGGGCTTCGGCCTCTACTGTCTTACGATGGCTATCTAGTGGTTTTCTAGTGGTTTTCGGCCCATCCCGCCACCGCGCCTGGGTTGTAGGTCGGAGGCCTCTTGGATGTTCGTTGAGATATCTTGGCAGGCCTTTTCGAGGGTTTCTTTGGAGGCAGTTTTGAGGGCTATTGGGGGCCGTCGGGGGGGTTCTTGGGGCTTCTGTTTAGGCCTCTTGGGGTCTCTTGCAGGCCTCTTGGGGCCTCATGGGGGCTGCTTGGGGCGGAAGTCTCGAATTGTCGGTTCGTGTTCCCTCTCTTGGGTCCCTTTGGGGCCCTCTTGGGGCTCTTTTGGGCCGTTCGGGCGTTTCGTGGGCCGTTGTGGAGCCCTCTGGGGTCGTCTTGGGGTTCTTTTGGGGGCCTCCTGGGCTGTCTAGGGGTGGTTTTTGAGGGCTCGTGGTCTGTCTTGGAGCGTCGGAAGCTCGAAAAGGCGAGAACCCCCAAAACCATTGAAAACACCAAATGGAAATCAATGATCTGGGTATATTGCAGCCCTCCTGGGAGAATGCTTGGGGCGCTATTGGGGCCTGTTCGAGGCCTATCGGGAGCGCTCTCGGGCCGTCTTGGAGGCCGTTTTGTTGCTGCTGCTAGTGGTGGCGGTGGTGGTGGTGGTGGTGTTGATGCTGCTGGTGATGGTGCTGGTGGTGTTGGTTTTCGAGCTGTTGGTGCTGCTGCTGGTGCTGCTGCTGGTGCCGTCGTTTCTGTTTGTGGTGGTGGTGCTGTTAATGCTGGCGCCGCTGCTGGTGTCGATGCGTATCGTGCTGCCCGGCCGTGGCGACGAAGAGGCCCCCCGAAGGCGAACCTCGAGGCTCGAGGTTGGACCTTCGACGTGTACTTCTCCCCTCCCACCTAACTCCATTTCCTCCGTCGCGTCCCTCTCCTCCGTCGCCCCCCCGGTCCGCCCCACCCCACTTTGGGAGGAAATATGAGGAGGAATAGGAGAAAATGGAGGAGAGGGAGGTGGGGCAGGGATATGAGGGAGAGAGGGACGGATAGAAGGAGGTGGAGACGGAGGATGATGAGGCCGACCACTTCGAGGAGGATGGGGCCAGTCGTGCTTGACATCTCACAGCAGATACATACATAAACATATACATATAGTTACATACATATATATATGTATGAATATACATATACATATACATATGCATATGTATATGCATGTGCATGCTATGTGTATATGTATGAATTCATATGTGGATGTGGATGTAAATGGATATGTATATATGTTAATGTATGTGTGTACAAACCGTACGTGTATGCACTCAAACATACATACATGCATACATAGTTACATCCCTGTATATAAGCAGACCTACCGACCTACATGCATGCAGTTTTGCCTACCTTTTTTACCCACGTACATTCAGACAGACAAATAGGTTTGTATGCATCCATGTATGCATACATACATGCATAAATACCTGTATGCATACACACATGCGTGCATACCTACAAACTACCTACATGCAAGTGGGCACATATGTATATATAAATATGTGTATGCATGCACACAGACATTCGCACATGCATTCCGACATACACGTATACTATCATATATACAGAAATGTATATGCACACAAACGTGCATATAAATTGGCAGATCTGCATACATACATACATGCATACATGCATACATGCATGTTTACACATATACATACAAGCAATGGAAGACAAATATACAAACATGCATGCATGGGTGTATACATGCATCTATGGATTCATGCCTACATTGATACATATATATAGTATACACATGTGTACGTACATGCATGATTACGCAGATGATTGAATACTGATATGCATGCATACATACCTATGTGCATGCGTACATACATACATACGTACATGCATGCATACGTACATGCCGAAATAGTTATCCTGTGTTGCTCTCCCCTCTCTCTATCGTTCTCTCTCTCTCTCTCTCTCGGTTTTGCTCTCCATCTCTCTCTCTCTCTCTATCTCTCTCCTTCTTTCTCCATATCGTTCTCTTTGATTGACAGTGCATGGCGGCTTCTGTAACAAGCCTCCCGCTGCATGCATCACTCTGCGAGTCCTTGGGACCATCCGCCAGACTTCTGATGTTCCTTCGCACGCTTTCAGCATCAACCAGGCTTGATGGTATAGCCCTCAAGCTTTCAACTCCCGCTGGCGCCCGCAGCTCTGGTGGTTCCCGAGAGAGCCTGGCGAGACCGCGTGGCGCGAGGCGGTGTTGCATCAGGTCGCGAAGACAGAAACCGAAGAGCGAGGGTGGGGGGGAGGTGAATAGACAGGATGGGGCAGGGACGTGACGGTAGGAGAAGCGGAGTGGGGAGCGACGTGGGTCGGGGACGGGACGGCAGGAGAAGTGGAGCGGGGAGGCGGGTGGTAGGGGAAGGGGAGGGGGGGGGGTCGGGGAGGGGGACCCGCGGGCTGGTAATTTTGCCTCTGAGCGCGTGCGAGGGTGTTCGTTGGCCTTGAGCTTCGAATTCACGCTATCACCACCAGAGCTTGCCGCGCGTGCCGCCTCGCGCACCTTGTCTTTCCCGTCGGTGTGAGACCCGCGTATCTCTTGAGAGGGCATGCTGAGGCTACTTGCACGCTAATTTGCTTCGGCTGTTCCTGTACCATCCAGGTGCAGCTGCCCCCAGGTCACTGCAGCCCACAGCCCGCGCGCCAGGATTCCACTCGAGAGCGGAATTTCTCCAGACCGCCGAAGTCCAAATTGCACTCGCCGGGATCCCAGCGAGACGTGGGTGGGAGAGCATCCAAAGTGTAAGGGATGAAGGTCACAATCTCAGGAGGAGCAGCGTTTGTTCTCGGTCCCGAAGTCGTTTGGTGTTGATTTGTTGGTCGCCCAGTTCGATCACATAAGATTGCCGCTTCAAAACCAAATCCGAACACAATAAAGTTACCCATTAAGCTTTACCCGTCTGGGCAACATGAGTGCGACAGCGGCGCAGCATGTCTTCCAGAGTGCATGTGTTCCTTGGATGCCGCCCTCCGACTCGGAGACAGTGCCAGCGTGTGAGTGGGTGGCAAACTCGCCCGCTGGAGGGAGGGAGTGTACGAGGTGCGGAGGAAGAAAGACGATCTGCAGCAGGGCCCACAGCTCGAGCAGCATGGGGGACCCTATCGGCGCCCTGTGGCCCTTCCTGGCGCTTGCGGTGCTGGGGCCTGCGGGAGCCGATGGGTTGCTGCTGGAGGGCTGGGTGCCCCAGGAGGCCCGCGCACGGTTGTATCCGAATGGATCCACCAAGCGATCGATCGACCAAGGCTCGATCGTCCTGCGACCGATCGCCGATCTGGGCGAACGATTGACCAGTCGCTCAAGAGACCATTCGGTTCGACACGTCGGCTCGGGGGGCCTCACCCGGGTGCTATCGAGGATGATCAGGAGGACAGAGGAGGGGGTAGGAGCACGTGGAAGAGGAGGAGTGAAAGTGCGGGGTCTCGTGGGTGCAAGCGCGCGGGCCGCATGGCTGGATGAGGTCCACCTGAGCGCACAGTGGGCAGGGGGGGCGAGAGCGGGCGGCGGCCAGGTCGAGCGCGATGGCTTGCAGAGACCGGTTGTTGCCGTGGCCTCCGCATCCTCATCCTCCTCCCCAGACCTCCGTCGACTTGAGAAGTTCGCGCAGGAGGTTTTCTCCCGACCATCCCGTGGTGTTTTGCCCTCGTTCTGAAGAGACAGCGCCCGACGTTCCTCGCCTCCTCCCCTCTCCTCCCTCCTCTGCTTCTGCTTTTCCCGCATGTCCGCCAGTTCGGTGCACCTCTCGCACGCTCCGTGGCCCCACATGGAGCTCCACCGAAGGCTGCAGTGGTATGTACGAGCCGCACGGCGTACCCGCACCCGATTCGGAACCCCTCACACGTTGCGTAGCACCACAGGGCACTCCACCCGAGGCCCCGTGGCACCAGCCGCGTGGCATACCCGCACCCGACTCGGCACACCCCTCAGACGCGCCGTGGCCCCACATGGGAGCTCCACCGAAGGCCCCAACGGCACCGTCCGCATGGCGTGGGCAGCTCCACCAGAGGCCCCAACGGCACAGTGCGCATGGCGTACCCGCACCCGATTCGGCACGCCCCTCACACGCCTCGTGACCCCGCAGTGAGCTCCAGCGGAGGCCCCAGTGGCACAGTCCACATGGCGCACCCGCACCCGATCCGGCACACAATTCACACGTTTCGTGGCCCCAAAGAGTGAGTGATCCACCGAAGGCCCCAGTGGCGCAGTCCGCATGGCGCACCCGCACCTGGTTCGGCACATCCCTCACACGTTTCGTGGCCCCATAGGGGACTCTACCGAAGGCTCCAGTGGCAGCACCCGCATGGCGGCCCCGCCCCAGTGCTGCACACCTTCCACACGCTTTGCGGCCCCATAAGGAGATCCACCGAAGGCGCCACACACAACCACGGTACTCACAACTGCAGATGGGTGGGTCATTCGCCAGGATAGTAGTTCGTAAGTTTCGGCTTCAGGAACTGGTTTCAGGCCTCGGGGCCTTTTCAAAAATGGTTCAGGGTGAGAAAAGCATGCCCCATGGAAGTGATAGAGAAGTCCGAGGGCTGGCGACTCGAAGAAATGAAGTCGACGGTCGTCTGGGTGCGTAGGAGCACTTCCACAAGTTTCTGGGGAAGTTTGTTGTGGACTTCAACACAGCTGGGACAAACGTCGCCCAGGTCGAGACGCTGGTACATCCACTGGGCGACGTCAAAATTGGCGCTGGCAGGTTCTACCTTGCCGCCTTCGACGACGAGGAGGGCCACTGGCAGCGCATTCGGGACAGCTGGGAGACGACGAGTTGCCCCGAGTTGTTGAAAAGCGCGTCGTGGTCACAGACAATCGTGATGTCGTCGAACGGCGATTGGAACAACACGTTCGGTGTTCGTCAGAGGCCTGGGAGGAGGAACTACAGAATCCAAACTTCATCCGCTGCTCCGTTCTCGGTTCTTCGCCCTCTCTCCCCGCGGGGCCAGGGGGCCGTCTAAAAGTTATCCCCCAGGTTGCGGCCCCGCTTCTGGTACTTCGCGCTCTTGGGGTGTGGCGTGCGGCCCTTAGCTCGCAAGCGAGTTGTTGCGTTGGCTACAATTGCTACGATTGTTGTTTTCGCGAACACTGTCGGAGCACATTTGTCGAGCAGACAGACACTCGCGTTCATGTCACGAAAAGAGTGCCAAACACGTACGGGGGGAAGACTCAGAGCGCACTAAGGTGGAGACAACCGTGCCGCTGCGCTATTCACTTCACGTGACAAACACGAATTTTGGTTGGCAGAGCGAGGTGCCAGTCGATCACAAGGATATGATTATCATCAACACGCTGTTCGTAATCGCTTTCTTTCTCACCACCCTGACAACTGCGTGGGCGGCGCGATGGAGAGAGGTGATGCGCAAGAGTCCCTTGCGGGATCACCCATACCTGCAGCTGTTGCTCTGCTCGCAGGTGGCCACCTCCTCTGCTTCCTTCTTACCCTCCCACATATCCCCCCTCCGCCTCCTCATCCTTATACAGCTCGCGAGACAGGTGGCCTCCTTTGCGTCGTGCGCACTGTGGGTGTTGCACGACTGCCTGTACCTGCGATCTGGCATGGGATCCATGCGACTGGGGTTCCTCGCGACCATGTCTGCGACGGTTGCTTCCAGCACCGTGTTCTTGATCGTCATTTTGGCGAGCACCGGGTGGGCCATCGTCACAGCGACGTTGCCATGTCGGCGGGTTTTCTTGGGCATGGTCGCCACTGTCGGGGGGCTGTCAGCTCTATGTGAGCTCCACGCAGACACCACCACCACCCAGTCGTCTGAGCTCTACGCCTACCAGAGCCTTCCGGGATTCGTCGCGTTGGCGCTGAAGGTGTTCATTTTTTGGTGGTTTTTGTTCCAAGTGAAATCCACCCACGAGGACGAGTGGGACAAGCGGCGGCGCAGGTTTTATGCGCGACGCTCAGGCGGCAGACCGCCGCCCCCTGTGGGACATCGCTCTGGGAATCCAATGGTCTAGATGCGGAGGTAGACGGAAGCATTGTTTCAACGTGGGGATCCAAAAACCACAAAATGGATGCCCCACTCATAGCCGCAAGGAGCCAGTCCAGCCTGTCCATGTGTTGCGACGATCAATTTCAAGTAGAGGGGGGGGTCCCACAAGCACGAATGGAGATAGCAGGCAGGCAGATTTCACAGTCCGCTGAAATGCAATCGAGCAAGACAGCAAACAAGCTCTATCATGAATCTCCAGTCCAGTTGCAAGCAAAGGGTCCGAACGCATTAAGCCCCACCGCGCTTTCTGACAACTTTGAACCCATTTTGAGCCTGCACAACGAGAGGAAGAAGAGAAACCGTAAAGCGGATCGCGACGACTCGCCCCCATGTAAATTGCGGGCCAGCGGACGAAGTGCTCGCCATTTGCACGACACTTTTGGCTTTACACTCACCTGTCAGCGTCGTCTTGTCTTACTCTATTGCTCCATGGTACCGATACAGGGTGGTGGCGGTCGTGGACATTTGCACTCGGTGGATTGGTCAAGCAGCTCTATCGTGGCTCTTCCTTGGTAGCCACAGCCCGATATCCTTGGACAACGCCTTCTCTCCTCAGGGGCCTGCGGCTGCGAACACCGCCCATGGTGATTTTGGAGCCAACCAGACTGAGTTCCAGAGCCTTGCGGATGACGTCGGGCGCCCCAGCCTCTCTATATGAAAACGCTGGCTAGCTTGTCTTCAAGCCTAGGTTCACTGAACAGTCAGTGCTGCAAGGCTTCTTTTACACAGCCGCTGAGAAGGCACACAGTGAGGCACCAGCCGCGTCGGTGGACCTTGGGATGCTTGGCGTAACCAATGGCGCAACCTATGGCGAAATCCTACACCTCCAGGAGCATCGGCCGATTTGGTGGCCCGCAGGGTGCTGGGCGCAACCTGTAGTGCCAACCTATGACGCAATGGCACCCTCACTGAGGCATGGGACGATGTGGTGACCCGCGGTGTGCCTGGCGCAACCCATGGCGCAGCCTGTGGCGCAATGGTACACCTATTGAGGCAGAAGATTTCTTGGCCCCCTGGGTGTCTGGTGCAACCTAATGTGGCGCAATGGTACCTCAATTGAGGAAACGGACGATTTGATGGCCCGCGGGGTTGTTCGGTGCAACCTAGCGCGGCGAAGTGATACACTCATTATGTGGGGAACAGACAATTTGGTGGTTCGCGGAATGTTTGGCGTAACTTATGGCGCAAACCATGGTGCATTGATATACCCATTGAGTCAACAGACGATTTTGTGGCCTGCAGGGTGGCTAGCGCAACATATTGCGAAACCTATGGTGCAACGTATGGCAAAATGGTACACACAGTGAGGCAACGAGCGATTAGGTGACCCCAGCGGGGAGCCTGGCGCAATCTATGGCGCAATGGTACACTCATTGAGGCATAGGAGCATGGGACGATTTGGTTACCCGCCGGGTGCCTGGCGCAAGCTTGGGCACAATGGTACACCCACTGAGGCAACGGACGATTTGGTGTCTTGCGGGGTGCTTGGCGCAACCTATGGCGCAACCTATGTCGCAACCTATTGCGCAATGGCGCGCTTACAAGGGCATGAGATTTGGTGGCCCGCGAGGTGCCTGGCACAACCTATGGCGCAATGGTGCACCCACTGAGGCTTGGCGCAACCCATGGCAGATGATGTTGAGGATCTCTCGGAAGGGTGAGTTTGTTTGAGATACGACAGGATGTCGTTCTCCGAGGGGCAACTACAGATGTTGCATCTTGCGTGCACCTAGTGAGCCTGCGTCTGGCGCAATCGATTTGAATCCACTGAGCCTCACGAGTGTGACCTTATGGGCGCTGGTTTTCGCAGAGAAAAAACCGCGGTGTTTGCTGTCTGGGAAACCGCCCAGGAATCGATTTGTTCTGCCATGGCACGACGATCCGACTTTTCAGTTTGGCCGACAACGCCATTGCAAGAGCAACCCGCGACAAGGTCAGTAAGGACGAGTATCAAGTAAGTCCCCAAGTCCACCGAGGGCAACCGGAATGCCATGAACAGTAGCAAAACGGTAAGTTGCCGCTGGCAACACAAACATGTTTTGTTTTGTCAGCGGGCTCAAGCGAACCGAAGCAGGTCCAGGCGCAGGTGGGGCTATGGGTGGGGCGCGCCAGAAGCTAATTGAGGCACGGCGGAGCGCAGGAACAGCAGAGGAGAGGAGAAGACAGAGCCGTTCAGACAATGTAGACCTTCACAGGCGTGCCGACGACGTGCAAGGCCGGGGCCGGAAGAACAAGAGGCGGAAGACTTGGTAGAAGTCCACGATCGGTTGCGAGCGGCAGAGGTCGACTAGACGTCAGAGTGACCTTTCGCCAGAGTGACCTTGGGTGCGGGCACAGATGGATCCCCAGATGGCTGAAAACGAAACACTAGCAGCTGGTTGCGCGCCCAGGTTTGGCCCCCCGCGGCCCCCAAAAAGCCGCGCACCAAAGGTCGCTCTTACCCAGGGTCACTCTTGCGTGTAGCCGACTGGTAGAAGACCACGATCGGCTGCGAGCAGCAGAGGGCATGCTGGGGCCCGGGGGCCGTGAGGCCGTAGACCTTGAAGCGGGAACCCAAGGAGCAGGGGAGGGGCCGGAGGTGCCGTGGCGACCGCGCTGCGGAAGTACCAGGCCCGGAGAGCGCAGAGCGCCCAGGTGGACGAATCGATAAGCAAAGCCACGCTCAGCAAAAGCATGCAGTCAACGATGCCTGCCCCCCTGCCCTCCCATCGGAGGCACCAACTATCCACCAACACCGATCCTGGCCAGGCCGCTCCTGGGCCCAGGATCGGTGCATACTGTTTCCTGAGAAAGGCAGGAAGGCTTCTACACCATAGTCATAAACGCGCCTCAGCCGTTTGCTGCGTCCGCCCACCGCGATCAGCCCAACACGGGCCCACAAGGGGCCAGCACCACCGTGCGGTTGTGGTTCCGATGGTCCAACAATCCATGGCAACAGGTCGATCTGAAGGCTCACGCATGCGAACTTCCCAGCTGGCGGACAGCACATCTTAAATTCGTCCTCCCTCTGCCGACCCCATGTGCCCCATCGAAGACGCCTACGTCGAATCACCGCCGCCCCCTGCCTTTTGGAAGTGCCTGTGCGGCAGAACGTTGTGGCCAGAGCTCGGCCACGCTATCGACCTGCCCCCCAGCCGTTGTGGGAACCTTTCGGGAAACACTTGGAGGAAGAAGGGGAAGAGGACGAGGGAGGAGAAAGGAGAAAGGAGGAGGAGGAGGAGGAGGAGGACTCTTTGGAGCTTTGGGGCACTCGGCACTCGGGGCCTCGTGGGCGCCTCCTGGGGGCCTCTTGGGGGCCTCTTGGGGGCCTCTACTTGGGCCCTTTGGGGGCGCTTCGGGGCCGTCCTGGAGGCCATCGTGGGCATCTTGGAGGTCTCCTGGGCCGTCCTGGGGCCCTGTTGGGGCCGTCTTGGGGGCCTCTTGGGCCGTCAGGGGGGCATCTCGGAGGCATTTCAGGCGCTCTTGGGGCCACCTTAGTGGCCTCTGGGGCCGTCTTGGACAGTCAGAAAGCCGAAAACGACCAAACGCCGAAATCTTTCAAAGCCATACGCTGGGCCTTCCTGGAGTGATTTGGGCAACGAGGGGTGGATGTTCGACGGCTTCCTGTGTGGCCAACGGTTTGGGCCGAAGCCCCAGCGGGAGTTCTTCAGAAAAGAACCAACAATAATCAACACGCCGTGCAACCCCTTGTTGCAAGCCACAGGGGGCGGCGGATCGAAGACGCTTACGGCGAATCACCGCCGCCCCTTGCCGTTTAGGATACGCCTATCCAAGCGTTTGGGCGAAGTTTGGCACGCTACTGGACCGTGCGTTCCCCCAGCCGTTGTGGATGCCCTTCGGGGAACGCATTGGGGAAGGAAGAGGAGGAGGAGAGGGAGGAGGAGGAGGAGGAGGAGGACGAGGACGAGGACGAGGAGGACGAGGACGAGGAGAATGAGGAGGAAGAGGAGAAGGCCTCTTGGGAGCCACGTGGGTCATTCTTGGGGCATCATGGGGGCTTCCCTGGGGCCTCTTCTCTTGGGGACCTCCTTGGGCCTCTTGGGGTCCTTTGGGTGCTTCTTGGGGGCATCTTTGGCCGTCTTGCGGCGTGCCGGGCCCGTCTGACGCCGTCTGAAGCCGTTTTGGGAGCTTGCTGAGCCCTCTTGGGGCGCTTCAGGGCCGTCTTGAAGACCATCATGGGCATCTTGGAGACCTCTTGGGCCGTCCTGGGGCCATCTTGGAGACCTCTTGGGCGATCTTGGGACAATCTTGGGAGCCTCGTTGGCCGTCTTGGCCATCGGAAGGCTGAAAAAAAACAAAAAGTAAATTCCTTCGAAAACCTGGGGGACATCACTTATTTTGGCCTCTTCGGGCCATCCTGGAGGACCTCTTCAGGGTTGAGCCGTCTTGAAGGCCTCTTTGAGGCCTCTCGGGCCGTCTTGGAGGCAATTCTGGACCATCTTGGGCGAACTTGGAGGCCATCTTGGCCGTCTTGGAGGCCATCTTGGGCCCATCTGGCGCGGAAAAACGCTTGCCAACCGGCTCCAGGCAAGCGTTCCGGGTGGCCAGCGCAATGGACCGAATTCCATGGGGAGTTGGAATCACGCTACCGAGGAACCGCACATACTTTTTCCCCAACCATCCTGTGGTGTTGGGCCCTCGTTTTGAATTAACGGTTCCCGCGTCCTCTTCCTTCTTCTCCTCCTCTTCCCCCTCCTCCCACCTCCCCCTCCTCCCTGCGTTTCACCCACCCAGTACAGCGCTTCGTGGCCCCATATGGAGCTCCGCCGAAGGCCCCAGTGGCAGGGATCGCATGCGGTTCCACCCCAATTTCGGCACACTCTTCACACGCTTCGTGGCCCCATGGGGAGCTCCGCCGAAGGGCCCAGTGGCAGGGTTCGCATGCGGTTCCACATCTATTTTGGCACACCCCTCAAACGTTTCGTGGCCCCATAGGGAGCTCCACCAACGGCCCCAGTGGCAGGATTCGCATGCGGTTCCATCCTAATTTCGGCACGCCCCTCACACGTTTCGTGGCCCCATAGCGCCAAAGGCCCCAGTGGCAGGGTTCGCATGCGATTCCACCTCCATTCCGGCACACCCCTCACACGTTTCGTGGCCCCATAGAGAGCTCCGCCGAAGGTCCCAGTGGCAGGGTTCGCATGCGCTTCCACC
>CAUYUJ010017753.1:125000-127500 GCA_963575745.1 Prorocentrum cordatum
GGTTCGGAAGCCCATTGATTCTAATAGTACACGAAGAAGGGGTTCGGAAACCCACCGTGCCGCCGTTCGCTCGTAAGAAAACAATACAGGGGCTATAGAGCCAATAGTACACAAAGGTGAGGTTCGGAAACCCATGTTGAAAGTCGAGAAAGCAGCGTTCCTCTTTTCCTGCTCGATTTCCTCCTCCTCCTCCTCCTCCTCCGTTTCCTTTGGTACGGCCGTTTCTCTTCCTCTTCCTCCAGTTCCTCTTCCTCGTCCTCCACCTCCTCCACCTCCTCTTCCGCTTCCTGATCCTCCTCCTCTTCGTCCTTTTCCTCCTCCCCCTCCTCCTCCCCTTCATCCTGCTCCTCCTGCTCCTCCTCCTCCTCCTCAACCTCCTCCTCCTCCTCCTCCTCCTTCCTCCTCCTCCTCCTCCTCCTCCTCCTCTTCCCCCCCCCGCCCCCCATCATTCCTGTAGCCCGTCAGCCGACCCGCCGAGAGTCGGAGAAGGTTGCTATGAGGCGCAGGACATCCAAGCCGAATCATCATTAAGTCAACTGCCCCTGATGGGGCCCAAGCGCGCCGCGTTTGGCAGTGGCGACGGAGATGGATTCCAGCGAAGGCAAACTATCGGAAGGCACCCTGAAAGCAGAGAAGGCAGCGTTACGCTTTTCCTGCTCGCTTTCCTCCTCATCCTCCCCCTCCTCCTCCTCCCGCCCCTTTTTTTTTCCTCTTCCTCCTCCTCCTAATCCTCCTCCTCCTCCTCCTCCTCCTCCTCCTCCTCTCCTCCTCCTCCTCCTGTCCTCCTCCTCCTCCTCCTCCTCCTCCTCCTCCTCCTCCTCCTCTCCTCCTCCTCCTCCTCCTCCTCCTCCTATTTCCTCCTCCTCCTCCTCCTCTCCTCCTCCTCCTCCTCCTCCTCCTCCTCTCCTCCCCCTCCTCCACTTCCTCCTGCTGATCTCACCCTCTCTCTTCTCCTCCTCCCTCCTCCTCCTCCTCTCCTCCTCCTCCTCTCCTCCTCCTCCTCCATCCTCCTCCTCCTCCTCTCCTCCTCCTCCTCCTCGTTTTCCCCGCCCTCCTCCCTGGCCTCTCGTCCTCCTCCTCCTCCTCCTCCTCCTCCTCCTCCTCCTCCTCCTCCTCCTTTCCTCCTCCTCCTCCCTCCTCCTCCTCCTCCTCCTTCTCTCCTCCTCCCCTCCTCCTCCTCCTCCTCCTCCTCCTCCTCACTCCTCTCCTCCTCCTCCTCCTCCTCCTCCTCCTCCTCCTCCTCTCCTCCCCGTTCCCCTTCCCTCTTCACCTCCTCCTCCTCCTCCTCTCCTCCTCCTCCTCCTCCTCCTCCTCCCTCCTCCTCTCCTCCTCTCTCCGCCTCCTTCTCTCCTCCTCCTCCTCCTCCTCCTCCTCCTCCTCCTCCTCCTCCTCCTCATTATCCTCCTCCTCCTCCTCCTCTCCTCCTCCTCCTCCTCCTCCTCCTTCTCCTTCTCCTCCTCCTCCTCCTCTCCTCCTCCTCCTCCTCCTCCTCCTCCTCCTCCTCCTCCTCCTCCTCCTGCGGCGGCCGCTTGTCTGCCGCGCGCCGGGAGCACATTGATCGGGGGCTGGCGCAACCCCCCAACCCCAGGACAAGCACGCCGCTCAGCGGCGAGCAAGCCCCGGAGCCGAGGGGGTGCGCCGACCGGGGCCTCTACCTCGCATACATGGGAGCACGGCGGCGACGCCCAGCAAGGTGTAGCCGAGTGCGAGCGCCGGTCGCCCGCCCCCAGCGCCGCCCGCAGCTCTGCGCGCGCCGGCCGCCGTCGGGCCCCGGTGACCCGGCGCCCCAGGCCCCGCGGCCGCGGCCCGCCCAGTTCCCCGCTGGAGCAGCAGCGGCAGCGGCGCCGCGCCTGCCAGCGCCCCTCCGAGCCGCGCGGGCGGCGCTGCGCTGCGCCGTGCCAGGCCGCCCAGCGCCGGCGCCGCTGGCGCCGCGCCGCAGTTGCCCAGCCGCCTCGGCACGCGCCCAGCGCCCGCGGCGCGGCGCCCGAGCCGCAGCTGCAGCGGCGCGCCCGCCAGCCGTTCGGCGCGCGCCCCCAGCGCCAGCCGCTCAGCTCGAGGCCGCGCCCCCGCGCTCAGCTCGCGCGCGCGGCGGGGCGCCGGCTCGGCGCCGCCTGCCCCGCGGCGCGTCACCCCGCGCGCGGCAAGGCACGCGGAGCGGAAGGCCTCCGCGCTCCCGCACTGCAGCGTCGCCGCGAGGCTCTGGCGAGCCGCCGCCAGCACGGCGGCGTCGCCGCGCGCCCAAGTGCGGAGGAGCGCCTGCGCCTCCGCCCCAGCGCGCCCCAGCGCCTCCAGCGCGAAGGCCGTGAGAGCTGGGCCCGGGTAGCGCCTGTGTTTGCGCTCCTCCCCAGCCGCCGCGGCCGCGGCGTCCGTGACCACCACGTCGACGTAGGACACGCCGGCCGCGGGGTCGGTGAAGACCACGTCGAGGCGGGCTGCCTCGACAGAGCCATCCGCCCGAGCCCGGCCCCAGGCGGGCACGAACTGCTCCGTGCCCACGCCC
>CAUYUJ010017753.1:130000-177500 GCA_963575745.1 Prorocentrum cordatum
TAGGGCTCTGGGGCTATAGGGCTATAGGGCTATGGAACTATAGGGCTAAGGGCTTTAGGTGCATAGGACTATGTGGCTATAGGGCTACAGAGCCATAGGGCTATAGGGTTATGGGGTTACGGGGCTATAACGCTTGTGGGCTATAGGGCTACGGGCCTATGGGGCTAGTGGGCTATTGGCCTATATGGCTATAGGGATACAAGGCTATTAGGTTATTGGGCTTCAGGGATATTGGGCTATAGGGATACAGGGCTCTTGGGCTGTAGGGCTGTTGAGCTATGGGGCTACAGGGCTATAAGGCTATAGAGCTACAGGGCTATACCGCACCTGGGCACCGCGGCATCCGGGTACCCGGGCGGGCCGCGGAAATCGGTGACAAATTTGATTTAACCGTATGAATACATTAGGAGCCTTACAGAGGCAAGATAATATTGGGCAACTACCCTTACTACGACTAGTAATTCTATTACCACTACTACTACTACGACTACGACTACGACTACGACTACGACGACTACCACTACTACTACTACTACTACTACTACTACCACTACTGCTACTACTACTACTGCTACTACTACTACTACTACTACTACTTCTACTACTACGACTACTACGACTACTACTACTACTACGACTACTACTACTACTACTACTACTACTACTACTACTACTACTACTACTACTACTACTACTACTACTACTACTACTACTACTACTACTACTACTACGACTACTACTACTAGTACTACTAAAACTACTACTACTACTACTACTCCTTCTACTAATACTACGATTACTACTACGACGACGACGACTACTACTACTACTACTACAACTACTACTACTACTACTACTACTATTTCTACTACAACGATCACGATCACTACGATTAGTACTACTAGTACGACTAATACTACGACTACGACTACTATTACTATTACTACTACTACTACTACTGCTACTACTACTACTACTACTACTACTACTACCACTACTACTTCTACTACTACGACTACGACTACGACTACGACTACTACTACTACTACTACTACTACTACTACTACTACTAGCACTACTACTAATATGACTACTACTACTACTACTACTACTACTACTACTACTACTACTACTACTACTACTTACTACTACTACGACTACTACTACTACTACTACTACTACTACTACTACTACTACTACTACTACTACTACTACTACTACTACTACTACTACTACTACCTCTACTACTACCACGATTACTACTACTATTACGATTGCCATTGCTTTTACGATTACTTCTACGACCACGATTTCACTATTACTACTACTACTACTACTACTACTACTACTACGACTACTGCTATTACTACTACTACTACTACTACTACTACGACTACGATTTCTGTGTTCACCACTAGTACAACTACGATTACAACTACCACTACTATTACTACTGCTGCTACTACTACTACTACGACGGCGACGACGACTATTACTACAACTACTACTTCGTTATTACTAGTACTACCACTACGACGACTACTACGACTATTACTACTACTACTACTACTATTACTACTGCTATTGCTACTACTACTACTAATAATAATAATACTACTACTACTGCTACTGCTACTACTACTACTACTACTACCACTACTACTACTACTACTACTACTACTACGACTACTACTACTACTATCACGACTACTACTACTACTACTACTACTACTACGACTACGACTACCACTACTACCACTACTACTACGACTACTACTACTACTACTACTACTACTACTACTACTACTACTACTACGACTACTCCTACTACTACTACTACTACTACTACTACTATTACTACTACTACTACTACGACTACTATTCCTACGACTTGTACTACTACTACTACTACTACTACTACTACTACTACTACTATCACTACGACTACTACTACTACTACTACTACTACTATTACTACTACTATTGCTACTACTACTACTACTACTACTACGACTACTATTACTATTACTACTACTTCGACTACTACTACGACTACGACTACTATCACTATTACTACTACTATCACGAGTACTAATACGAAAACTACGACTACTACTACTACTACTACTACTACTACTACGATTACGACTACGACTACTACTACTACTACCACCACTACTACCACGAGTACTATTACTACTACTGCTACGACTACGACTACGACTACTAGTACTTCGAGTACCACGACTACGACTATTATTACTACTACTACTACTACCACCACTACTACTATTACGACTACTACTACTACTACTACTACTAATAGTAATAATAATAGTATTACTATTATTATTAGTACTACTACTACTACTACTACTACTACCACTACCACTACTACTACTACTACTACGACTACTACTACTACTACTACTACTACTGCTACTACTACTTCTTCTACTACTACTACGAGCGCAATCCGTGGCTTATGTCAGGATTGCATGGACCTTGGAGGCTTTTGGATTCTTCGGGATTCCTGAAAAGCGCTGCGAGATTATTGGGGTGCTCGGGGTTCTCGGGGTGTCTTTCGGGCGTTTCAAAATTATTCAGGCTTTGTTGCGGTTCCTCGGGACCCCTTCGGACTCATCATCAGCACGCACAAGGATGCATCATGATTACCGAAGATTCTGCATGATCCATGAAGATATTGTAGGAATCCCTTAGGTTCCTTAGGGTACCTGAGGACTCGGTCTCCCCCAGGGCCCCCCGCGGTTCCGCGGGGTCAACTCAGGACCCCGGAGGAGCCAGGGCTTGGGGCTAAAGCCTGGAGGATCCAGGATTCAGGGGCTAGGGCATAGAGCCCAGGGCCCACAGCTCAGTGCTCAGAGCTTATGGCCCAGGGCTCAAGGCCCAGGGCACAGGGCACAGAGCTCAGAGCCCAGGGCACAGGGCGCAGGGCATAGGCCCAGGGCTCACCGCACCGGGCGCAGGTTTTCGGGCATAGCGCTCGAAGTCTCAGGGCTCAGGACCCAGGGCCCAGGGCTCAGTTCTCAGGTTTGAGAATCCTATCGGCGAGCAGTTTGGAATCTGACGCATGTCTCTGCCGACTGGGATCTGCTCCAAGTGTATTGGAATATTGAGGGAAAGCAGTTCGGGATATGGGAAAATCCTCTGGCGGCTGGGGTGTGCTCCAGTTGTTATTGGGATCATGTTGGAGAGCAATGAGGAGTCTGAGGAAATCCTCTGGCGGCTAGGATATATTCCTGTTCTATTGGGGTCGTGTTGGGGACCTTTTGGGGATCTGACGGATTTCTCTGCTGACTGAAATCTGCTCCTGCTTTATTGGAATCTACTAGGTGGCAAGTTGGAATATCAGAAAAATCCTTTGGCGGCTGGGAATCGGCCCAGTTCTATGGGGAATTTATCGGGCACCAATTTGGAGTCTAAGGCGTCTTGGGGCGTCTTGGGTTCCACTGGAGGGCCTCTTGGGGCCCCTTGGAAGTCTTTCAGGAGCCTCTTGGGGGCATCTTGGGCGCCTCTGGCCACTTTTTGGGGCCCTCGTGGGGCACCCTTGGGAGCCTTCGAGGCCATCTTAGATGCTCCTTAATCAGGGTCCCCCTCCACGAGGCCAACATGTGGCCAAAACTTGATTAAAATCTGATGTTGGCCTTCTCCCCGAGGCCACTTGGGGCGTTTTGGAGATCTCTTGGGAGCCTTTTGGGTGCAGTTTGGGCGCCTTGAGGGCCTCGTGAAGCCTCCTGGACTTTGGGGGGCCCTCTTGGGGCACCCTTGGGAGCCCTCGAGGCGATTTTGGAGAAGATCGATCAAAGGAGGGGAGCTCATTCAGTCGGGTCCCCTTCCAGGAGGCCAGGGTGTGGCCAAAACTCTAGTCAAGAACCTTGCGCGACCCGTGCTGTCTGGGCGCAGTGCTTGGCATTGCTGGGAATTGCTTGGCATTGCTTGGCATTGGTTCGCATTGCTTGGCATTGCGTGGCGTTGCTTGGCAATGTTTGCCATTGATCGGCATTGTTTGACATTGCCCGAGAAACCCGAGGAACCTCCGCGCAACGGACAAAGTAACATCAGGACGAACCAACCTTTATCCAAGCATTGCTTGGCATTGACCGAGGAATTGGAGGAACCTTGACAGTGCTCTGCATTGCCCGAGGAACCCGAGGAACCTCCGAGCAACGGCCAACGTAAGAATACGAGGCACCAAACTTCAACCAAGTACGAACCCGTTAGGCAAGCCGAATTGGGGAAAAAGGAGGGGAGCTACCCCATCAGGGCCCCCCCCCCCAGCAAGCCAAAATGTAACCCAAAATCTTAGTCAAATCGATGATGTTGGTTTCCTCGCCGAGGCCGTTTTGGACGCTTTTACCCTTAACCCCTCCCTCCAAACCCACGGGGAGAGGGGAGGGGGGGTCAAGACACTTTCGGCGCCCGCAAGCTGTGTCGCTCATTCCCACCCGCTCTCCCAATGCATAGGAAGCATGCTCAACATGCGCAGCGGTCGACTATCGATGGGCAATTACTGGGGAACCAAAACAGACCCCATGTGCGCGATGAGGCGAGCTGCGCCACGCGTGCCAGGCGCCCCAAGTGCGCTGGGCACCCCTGGGGCCCAAGTGTGTCAGGCACGCCTCCCGTGCCAGATGCGCCATGTGTGCCGCATGGTCCGGCCGCGCTCGGTGCGACATGTCCGGGGCGCGCGCAGGGTGTACCAGGTGCGCCCGCGCACGTGACAGCACACATTGGGAAACATGTCGGCCCCCACCATCGCTTTCGGAAGCCAGAACACAATCGCGGCGGGGACGCCATCATGGTGTCTGATGGGCCTGCGCACAACAGGCAATATGCGAACACCCCCGTGGTCTTTGTCAAACACCAATGGAGAGTGATCGCGGGGTGGCCGCGCATGATTTAGATTTAGCCGCGAGGTGCATGTTGTAATGTGTTTTGAAGGGGATGGTGGCCTTGCGCAAAACAGACAGTATAAGGGCAACCCCGCCGCGGGGGTCAAAAAACAATGCAACGTGCTCGCGATACGGACAGGCATGACCCAAGATTTGGGCCCAAAGTGTGCATCGTATGTTTCTTACAAGGATGGGGGGGCATTGGTCTTAGTTGGCTGCCGATCGCCTGCGGGAGAGGGTGTTTTTTTTTGTCATATAAGAAAGGGAAAAGTGGAAACGATCTAAACCACGAACGCCCCAAAGGACTGGTGAGATTAATTTCGCTTTAGCCTTGGACCAATGATACTCCACCGAGACGAATGGATAATCGTAAACTAGATATGCGTTGGTAAAACCCCAGAGGCCGGCCTGAACCTACAAGCAAAGCAAGCACTTGATCTATAACGTCGAATTTGGGACCATAAAGCGGGGACGCCGAGGAGATTGAAGACGTGTTCGGGCACAGACGTGCAACCACCAGATTCGAAACGCTTCGCGTTCAACCGGGCGAAGGAAGGATTCGCCTGGTCTCAGTGTATCTGCCCCCTACCGGGAAGGAGGAGACCCTAGTCGAGATAGCTGCTGCAGCGGAACATTGGGAGCACCTCGACACATACTGGGGAGGCAATGTCAACCTACAGATCGATCAGCCAAGAGACGGAGAGGTGGAGGCAGCCGCCCTCCTCAGGGACAGTCTGACCAGCTCCGGCTCGACTGCGGTCCACATGCATGGCCCCACCAGAATCGACAAAGACAGCGAGTCACAGATTGACACGTGTGCCTGCCCAGTCAGCCACATATACGCATACGAGCCTCGGAAGTCGTGGAGACTCACGCTGTCAGACCACGCCCTCATATCGCTCGAACCTCAGGGCGCAAAGAGAGCCAGAAGGGATGACACCATGAAAGCCGGAGACCTCAGGAGCCTTCCTACTGCGGCGCACGTGGAATTCCGGCAACTTTACGCTCACCTTGAGCGTTTGTTCGGAGTCCCGCCCGTCAACCTAAGTGGCCTGATTCAACCCACCGACTGGATTAGGCCCGCACGCCCACGGGGATTTCCCGACCAGCAACCGGATAACGACGATGGTGACCCCTCCCGCGATCCCTCCGACTCGACACAACACGTGCCAAGCGAGCCTCGTGGTGACGACCCCCCCCTTCCCATCGTTCCCACCCTAATGAGGTTCGGCAGGCACGCCCTCTCCTCGGCTTTGCACGACTGGCGGAAGAAGTGGAGGTCACACAGGGAGCGAACTTCCCCAGGCCTGCTGCTCGTGGCGGCCAACCAAAAGCAAGAGGCGACGCGCCCCGTGGGGGTCCTTGCGGCCTGGTTATACGAGTACGGATGGGACGAGCAGGACCTTTCCCCAGAGGATGCGGGTCGTTGGCTCGGAACCTGGGATGCCGAGGTCTCTCAGAGAAGGAAGGGCCCGACTTACCCCTGCACAAAGAGGCCCAGGAGCCGAACGTTCCCCCCTTGCGGCCCACTACAGAACTGGGCGGGAGATATACAAGAAGACCCACGCCATCCTGGGCGTCAGTGACTGCAACGGCACATTGCATGACAGGCCCAACCAGATTGACAACGTCCTATGGAACAGTCGCAGTGAGATATGGGGCTCCGCCCCCCCCCTACCGGGTTCAGCTGGCAGGCTCCTTGACCACTATGTCCAAGGACACCCCGGGGTCGACATCCCCGACAGTCCCAGACCCAGGTGGGCCAAGCTCGCGTCTACCGTCCTCACACCCTGCGGGAGCGCACCGGGGGAGGACGGGATACCCTATGAGGCGTACCAACCCGGGGCGAGGTTCGTCGGCTGCCTCATTGCCCAAGCCTGGTACGCAGCCGACCTCAACCCATCACTTATCGAGGAAGTGTTAGGGCCCTCCGTGGATCTCTTGGCATGGATAGGGAAGAAGCCTGGCGCAGAAGGCCCCAACGACATGAGGCCGCTGCAGCTCCCCACATGCATTCGACGACTGCACGGTGCATCCCTGGCCGACCTCCTCGGCCCAGTCGTCGAGCCACTTTTGAGCCCAAACCAGGCTGCCAAGCGGGGTGGCCAGTGCGGGCCCAACATTACCAGGGCCACCCAGCACTTGAGCTCTCCCCCAGGCCACCAGAGGCGCCCGGCCCTGGATGGGCTGCGCCCCTCGGACAGCACGCAGCAATTGTTGAGGACTTTGTCGAGCAGGCCGCGTCTGAGGTGGGTGGCGCCCCGGGTACAGCGGTAATCTTCTGCGACCAGAATAAAGCTTTCGAGCGGATATCACTCCAATGGATGGACAGTCTCCTCCGGAGATGGGAACTCCCCTCGTGGCTGCTGCACTCGCTCGACTCCTTGGTATCGGAGCGAAGGGTGATGACATGCAAAGGGAAATACAAAGGCCCCGAACGACGCCTGCTGAGGTCTGTGGGCATGGGGGGAACCGCCCCCCCCTCCTGTGGAGCCTGGGGTACGACCCACTCATCGCCGTTATCTCGTCCATCACTGGGGACGACGACCCGACCTACGTGGATGACCTCGCAGACGCTACGCGCCGCCATCGCCCCCCCTGGGCTGCCAAGGCCGCCGGCCTCCTGGTTGAGGCACACAAATGCAGAGGTATACGCACCGAGGACTCCCCCACCCTCCGCGCCGCGTTGGAAGAGGTACCCGTTCACTATGAGCAGGACGGGGACGACGTGCTGATCTCAGGGCTACCAGGAAACTTGATCAAGGCGCTCGTGGAAGGACATGCTGGCAACCGGAGGCCGATCCGGTGTTCGCCCTATCAACACGGCTGTAACTGCACCTTCAAGACAGCACTCGTCCCAGCAGGCAAGCAAGAACGGTGGCGCACCCTTATGGAACACACCCCCTTCGGAGGCTCAGCGGTTAGAGATCAATGGCCCTACTTGGGGGCAGTGGTGGCATCCCGCGCGGCAGAAGGCGACGTCCCCCCACAAAACGGGTGGCTCACCAAGGAACAAGAGGAGGCCTTCTGCAAAGGCACGTGGAACCGCCCCTTTCCCAAAATTACGGAGAGAGCCCTCGCGTTGCACATTGCCAAGACGTCGCCATCCCGCACGGCTGCCGCCTGGAACGCCTACCTGATCTCCCTGGCCCCCTATGCAGCGAACTATGCCCCCCCCGACATGGTGCAGGAGCGCGAGCTACTAGCCCAGCTGAGGACGGCTCTTGGGCTGGCGGGGGCATCCTGGGTCCCTGACTTCGCACTGACCGGACTTGGCATCCGCTTCCAAGTACCGGGCGCCCCCAGGTGCCCAGTTGCGACGGCTCGCGCGGTCGCCGCTAGAGCATTCGCCCTCAACGACTTCTGGGGCCCCAGTACCGTTCGGAAACGAGCGAGCATCATATGGAACAAGCTACTGAAATGGGGAGCCCGCGCAGCACGGACGCCCGAGGCAGTTCCCCTGCGTCCTAAGATGACCACCGAACGAAAGGCCGCACGGGCCCTGCTCCTCGCTGAACAGCAGCCCCACCTCTCGCAGGGCAAACGCTTCGGCAGGATCACCTACACTGCAGCCTGGGCCCAGATGAACAGCCGACACCTCACTGCATGGCTCCAGAATACCAGCCAAGGAAGAAGATGGCAGCCCTCCAGAGGGGAAGAGTGGCAATTGCTTCGCCATTGCCCCACCTTCACGGCGGCGCACCACGCGATGAGGATCCTTTGCAACGGCCTCCCCGGTTCGGCAAGACGCCGGGGCGGCGGCGAAAGAATCCCCCACAGGTGCACCTGCGGGGCGCCGGCCAACAGAGCGTGGATCACTGCCGGACCGAACGACGAGGGAGCGGCCTGGTGTACAAGGTGCGTTGGCGCGGGCCCGCGCACCTCCGCCCTCTGGCAAACCTTACCCCCCGAGGTTCTACCACTCCCTCTCAGTGGGCATGCTGTCTCATACGCAAATGCGGGTGGGCAGTTTCGGCCACCTGTCAGAGTCGGACCCTATGGACGCTGCCCGCTCTGCGGGATGGGCGACGCGACCACTGAGCATGTCTGGCACTGGCGCCCTGCAGCTGCCTTAGTCTGGCACACCATACGGGGCCCAGACGACCCGGCGACCCTCGCCCAAGCCATCACCTGCGAAGGCGAGCACCAGCCATTACTCTCCAAGATTCTACACCAGATCTCCTTCAGGCATTGCGTCAACCTCACAGCCTCCGACGAGCCCCCAGGGGCCAACGGTCCCAACGAGACCGCAGTGTGGACTGTCCTGAGAGACGCATGTCGCACGTGCAACCCCTGTCCCGTCCCAGCTGGGTCGGTCTGTGGCGCTGCGAGGCCCCACTCACAGCGACACGCGGGCAGGGCAGGAGGCGAGATTCGCAGACTCCCGGTGGTCACCAGGCACCATGAGCCAGAGGATAGAATCGTGGTATTGCAGTCCCCGCACACGCGGGCTGCTTGGATGCCTCCAGGCAGAAGCTGGTTCCCTTGCCCAAGAACCGACAACTTCCCCACTGCCTACTGGACGTCCAACTACTGCCGGGAGCGCAGGCTCCACACCACCACTCTTACGGCCAACTCTAGACTCGAGCCAGGTGACGAGATCACGGTTCGTGATTCCCCTTTCCCCGACTCCGACTCCAGCCAATGGCCTTACGAGGTCACCTTCGACGGAGGGGCGAGAACCCTCGGGAGCGCAGGAAAGGTGTCGGGCGCCGGAGCTATCCTCTGGCACCACAACCCCAACACCGGGGCACCCCGGGTGCTCGCCATAGCCATGGCTGCTCTTCCGGATTGTGCCAACGCCCAGATGGCCGAGGTAGCAGGCTGCCGAGCAGGACTAGCACTGCTTCCCCACATTGACAGCCTTACCCGCACGGCCCGCATTGTGGGCGACAACCTTGCCGCTGTGAGTTATGGGGCTGGCACTGCCAGGTACCGTAGGCTACATCTGGCACAGCAGATGGAGGACGCCTTAGGGCAGGTCGAGGGCGCGGGTTGGGTCCTCACTTGGCAGGCTGTTAGGCGTCGGTTGAACAAAGCCGCTGATAGCCTGGCCACCATTGGGGTCTACTGGGCGAACTCCCTCCGCAGGGAGGGCGTTTCCGCTGTCACATCTCACATACAGTGGAATGGCAACACCCCCTCCCCGCCTCCATACTTCCCGGGGATCGACGTTCGGGAAGTCAACCTCTGTGACCCCATCGCTGCAGCGGAAGCCGCTCACCTACTCATGAACCCCCCCCCTGCCCCCCACTCTGGCCCGCTCCGTGCCGATCGACGTGCGTGACTGCCGCAGCATCTGGGTCCGTTGCGCTGGCTCAAGTTCCCCCCACGCGCGCATTTCTACCAGTGACGCAGCTATCAGCTGCATTTCCCCCTTACGCGCCAGCTGTATGGTGAAGAAACGGAAGTGCAACAACGGGCCCACGAACAGATGGCCTTCCCCCCTCCAGCACTGCGAGGACGGCCCAACCGCAGAAGGTTCACTCCTACCCTTCCGCGCCAGGGAATGCACATGGCTCAGGTGGGCGCACTTCAACCACGAGTGGCGCTGGTGGTGCGGGATCCGCCAGAAGCTCTGCGCCGGCAAAGAGCGCCGCGAAGCAGAGGGGCACAGGCTGGCCGGACCCCAGATCGCACTCTGGGCAGGGCAACCCCTGGGCCAGGACCCGGGGATCGACCATGGACTGCGTGACAGGGCAGCATACTGACAGACCCAAGTGGCCTGGCTGGGAACTCCCCGGCACAGCCAAGGACGGCAGCTGTGCGCATATTCCAGGCTGGTCCTTTCCAGAGGACTGGGACTACGTACCAGTCAACTTCCCCTACCGCGACGACGTGTTCGACTTCACAGTTTTTGTGCACTCAGCAGACCTCCGCCCCTCCAGCCTATACCGATACAGTTGGGGAGTCAGCGCGGGGCGCACTTCAGGGGCGCGCGGCAGCACCGACCTGCTTCCCCTTAACCCAGCCGCAGCAGGCACGCTGTACGCAGCACCTACTCAGAGGGAGAGACACGCGGGTTCCAGTAGGGCTTCGTCGTTGGACCCAGTGGACCGCGCAGGACAGCCTCTGGCGGACGAGAACAGCTGGGCAGGCGACGCTCCCCTCCAGACCAACCTAACACCTGATTCCCCTGCAGACGAGGCGGCCAAGGCCGTCATACGGCTGTTTAACATACCCCAGGACAGCCCAGGCGCGCAACTCTGCTTCCATACCCTCCTTGGCGCGGTCCCCGATGCAGTCAACCTGCCAAAACACTGTGAGCAAGATCTACGACAAGGGGGCCACACTCTCTGCAGGCTAGCCTGGACCGAGCACATGGCAGCCGCTGAGACAGCATGGGACGGCTCCGCAAAGACCAGGACAGAGCTGGCGCGCAAAAAGAGCTGTGCCCTGGAGGTGGCTGTCACCCCCATCAGCTGGCGGTCCTCCTGCCTCATCCTGGACAAGTACAACCTACGCAGCGCTTTCCCCCCGCAGGAAGGGAAGCTGCTGTTGCACCTACATTGGCCAGTCGAGTTCAAGCTGATGCTACGAGGAGTGGAAGGCGGGATGGACGCTCTGTCACGCACATTGCTGCTCAGTCTCACCGGCCCGACGGAGGACCACATCGCCACCCTCAAGCTCGTGTGGCCACCGGACCTCGGGGGCACCATCCCCCGCAACGAGTGCGACGTCCTCAAACTAAGGGCTGGATCCAAGTACCCCCCCAACCAAGCCCTGGCATGGTGCGACTCCAGCAAGGCCGAGGAGCTACTTTCAGACGGTGTGAACGAGAAGGCTGGCAAGGAGGGCGACGTTGTGTATCGTTTGGACAAGGCTTCATCTAAGTTGCAGTACTGGCGAATATACGACGCCGTCAGTAATATCTACAAGCTGCAGCAGGATCCAGACGACCTGGAGGGCGCACCGCTCGACGTCCTCACCTTTCTATGCAACCACCGCGCCATCGACGAGAAGGACAGGACGCGTGCGAATGAGGTGGAGAATACCAAGAAGGGCAGCAGCCCCCTTCTTTCCTGGGCAAGAGCCACCATCGAGGCCAAGGTCCGCACCCCCCCGCAAGCAAGGCGGACGACGCAACACACGGGACACAGCAGTGTGATGGGGTCCCCCGACTCCCCCTTCACTGACGACGAGGTTGAGAGCGCTGTGGGACAGGTGCTCCAGAGGGTCAGGAACCTTCCCCCCCTTTTCCAACTTGGACGACGCCGCTCTTCGACATCGGCTCAACGCGGACGCTAGCAAAGCCCTGGTCGCCACCACACGTCACCATGTCACAGTGGTTCACGGGCCCCCAGGGACTGGCAAAACATTGTTCTCAGTGGCCACAGTGGACGCCTGGGCAAACTCGCCCCCCAAGGGTCAGGCAGCGGCCCTCTCGGCTGGGTCAAACACAGCCGCCGACCAGCCCGCTATCGGCCTAGGGGAGGCGCGCGAAGGTGGCAGGCTGGCGCCCGACACCTGTTTCCCCAACAGGTGCGGCAGGTTGGCCAAGGGCACGCGGGTTGCACCCAAGCTCTCCCACCTCACACCCGAGGGGCACTTCTACAGAACGCAAAACCGCCACCCCCCCCTGAGTGGTCCTTCCAAGGAGCTCACCACCTTCCGAGCGCAGTTGTTGAGGGACGCCAAGATGATCATTGCGACACACGAAGCGGCAGAATCCCTCAAGCTCGCCCCCCCCGTTGCCCTGCTCATAATCGACGAGGCAGGACAGGCACGCGAGCTGATGGCCGCAATGTCCCTAGTGAGCGTCATACGCTCTGGCGGGCACCTACTGCTAATCGGCGATCCAAAGCAACTCCCCCCGACCGTCCTCTCCAGGAAGGCGGCCGACCGCGGGCTGTCTTTCGATCTTCGACCGACTGCACAACGCGCTGGGGGGGGACACCACTGCGGTGGTGCAACTGACCCTCTGCTACCGCATGCACCCTCTCCTGTTGTCCTGGCCCAACGTGGTCTTCTACAACAAGGCGATCAAGACTGGCCTCACCGACCCCCATCAGACAAAGGCCGCTGGTGATGGGGCTACCATGGCAGCAGATTCTGCCCTGGGACAGCGCCCGGCTCAACAAGCTGGCCAAGGCTACCAAGACCACCCAGCAGGACCTGGAGGACCTTCTGAGGGACCTGCAGTCCCCTACACAGCCCCAGGAGGAGAGGCATCGGTTCCTCCTAGTCGACAACCCCTCGGTCGAGGTCTCGTCCAACCTCCATGCAGGGTTCGCTAATCTCCCAGATGCTGCGCAGACAGTGGACATCGTACGTGCGCTACGGCCGGCCATGGAGAATGGGACCACAGTCCTCGTGGTGGTTGGCTATCAATTGCAGTGTGCGGCACTCGAGAACGGCTGGCCACAGTCAGGTCGCAGCATCAGCGGCACCTTGGTGCAGTCCAAGTCCAGGGGGAAAGGGGTTGGCAAAGGTGAGACGATCGGGGCAAATGATTGCACCTCTATCCCCCCCGAGCGCGCAAGTGACCACAAGGGGTACGAAAGCGTTTTCGAGCAATGGAGTTCCCCCCTCAATGGAATTGACCTACGCTCTCAAGGGCTACGTCAGGTTGCGGAGGAGTACCTCGCCAACGGCAGACTCACCATTTCCACCATTGACTCGAGCCAAGGTGGGGAGGCTGACGCGGTGATCTACCTCACCACACGCTCCAACTTCTGGCACGACTGGGGCTTTATGGACAGCCCCAACAAGGTGAACGTCGCCATCACGCGGGCCACCTCCAACGTGGTCACAATCGGGGATGGAAGGATGTTCAGCACTGCCACCGGAGCACACCTTAGGGAGCTCTCCGAGCACGGGAGGATGGCCAAGCTATGGGTCCGCTTTCACGGAGACAACCTGGGCAGCAGAACCACGCTGCACACGGACCAGGAGTTTGACCCCATCTCTGACTTTGAGTCATGGATTCCCGCTGCCCCCACAAACACAGGAGACGACAGCGTAAAGGGCCTGGACGACGACCGCATTGCCGCACCGCTCGATCCCCAGTTCTCATGGGAGAAGTTGAGTGCCGCTCTCTCGGATAGCTTAAAGAAGTAGGTGGGCGACCCTATGATGGCCATCCTTCTTTACACCGTGTCCGGACTGCACCCCCACCAGTGGCAAATGGGGGCCACACCGAGGCAGCCCGGCAGCTTGGACAGGAAAGCCTGGAGTCACCTTGGCTATTGCATGGACGTGGAGGTTGGAATTGACGCTACCAACCTCGTGTACAACCTCACGTGGGCTGCCCTGGTTTGGTCTCTTGGACTGGGCACGCCGCGGTTCGACGAGCAGCTGGGCGTTGCCTACGAGTCTCTCCCACTGCTTCCCCACAAGGTCGGGTGCAACGGCCGCCCCAAGGCTTCCAGCCGCTGCACTCCCAAGGACACGGCCCCACAGTTCCCCGCGGCCTGGAGCAGCTCCACCTGCCGGTGCAGACGACACAGGGAGCACCCAGGAATGGAGAATCTGCATGCCCTGCTCCAGCCCGATAAGAGCGACGCTGATTTCACCCAGACACTAGTAGGGGACGACAAACAGCCCCTCAACCCCCCCGCGCTCAGAGTGCTGCTGGTGGTCATGATGCTACAGCTACGCGAGCCCCGCGCCACACTCTGGCCCTTCCCGTAACCTGAGGCCACAGGTGACATTCTGGAGGCCATGATGCGCCTGTGCCTTCCATGGCAGGAGGCTCACAAGGAGTTCCGCACCCAGTTCGCGGAGACGTGGGGGTTCAAGCTTACGGACTTTGCCACCCTCCACACCAAACTAGCGGAGGTCATGCACCACACTAGCACCTTGGCCACATTCGCACATCACCACGAGGTTGCTGGAAAGCACAATTCCCCCAAGACATGGGCAGCGATACAGGCGCACAACTTCACCCAGGAGGCTCCCCTACGCGTACTGGAGACTCTGGTCCGCCCAGCTGACGTCACTCAGCTAAGCAGGGGGGGGTGATCCATATGCCAGTTGCACACAAGCTTGGCGGGGTCAGAGATTGGACTGGGCAGCCCTGATACCATGGCCGACCTCCAGTACATCGGAGGAGGGATTGCATTTTCCAACCACCGACTCGACGAGGACGTCCCGGCCCCCCCAGCCCCAGGGACCCCACTGTTCCTCCCATTCGTGCGCGACGGGCGCTTCTGCAGACAGCAGGAGGACGCCACCTACAACTGCGACGGATGCAGCAGTGTCGGACTAAGTGGTACAGCAGGCACTTGGGAAGACGACTACACGAGGGAGCTTCTAGCTCAGAACCGTGCGCAGGCGCACGCGGAGGGCAAGAACTGCAGATGGCTCTGCCAGCAATGCTGGGTCAGCTCGCTGGAGAAGAAAGGGATACTCCTCCCCGAACCCGACGCGACAGAGCGCAACTGCAGGAAGTCCACGCAGTGGATACTACAGGAGCACAAGCGCAGACTGGACGAGATCCGCGCTCAGAAAAGGGCCAGGACACTCCCCTCCTTAGCCCGACTCCCGCTGGGAGTCAGAGTGACACCAGTTACTGCTGCCCCAACCCTCAAGGAGCTCGTCCTACGTACGACTCGCCAATACCGCCCAGCCAGCGCGGGTACCACACTCCCGCCACACAGGCCCACCGACGGCAGATTCGGTACTGAGGCGCACCTGAACAAGTGCTACTCAGCCACCTGTGACTTCCGCCCCCCCGCTTCCCCCTTGCTGGAATGGCCGGCAGGCACACCCGCATTGGGCTGTTTCATTTGGCGCGCAGAGTCGGACGCGGACTGCAATGCCGCGACAGGTCTCCCTCCGCGGGAAGCAATGCCTTCACTGTGGACCAAGAAGCAGTGGAATGCCAGCTGGTCCTGCAGGAGGTGCCTGGTGCACATCTGGGACATTGCCCCTAGCGCCCTTGACCGTACACTGGACCAATGCCCTAACGACATATACCCAGACCCCCCACCATGAGTGCAGCCACTAGCGAGAATTCAGAGGATTGGTACATCCACGACATGGCGGCGCATCTTCCCCCAAGCAGCCCAGTGCCAGCCGCAAGCTCCAACCCACCCACAGCAACGGCCGAGGGCAGCACGGAGCTTGCTCCGCCCCCGCAGGAAGGCACAGACGGAGGCGGTGCTCGCAGCCTCTCGCTACCGACTCTCCCACCACCTACTGCACCCCCACTTCCCACTTACTCCACCCGCCGTCTCGGTGGGGAGCAGTCGAGGAGCCCCGTCCGCGAGTTGGTCAAGTTCCTGATCGAGTGGAGCCACTCAGTCTACTCCGTCTGGGTGGCCCACACCCAGCGGTTGGGAAGGGAAGTCGCGGGAGAGGTGACAGACGAGTCGGGGTGGTCCCACGAGCACCTGGTGCAGTTCCTGCAGTCCATCCACGGGGACGATACACCTACGAACGGGCACCCCCCTCACATCAAGTGGGACGGGCGGAGGGCGGCCGCAGCCAACGTGGTCACGCACCTAGTGGAGCGCAGCACGAAGTACAAGGAGGCATGGCGACGCCACGTTGACAAACTCGACAGCCAGAGAGGTCAATGCCCACAACGACAGCCACTGGATACACTGACCACCTTCCTATCACAAACAAAGGACGACCTCACAGAAGGAACAATCAAGCTCCTGGCCAGCTCGCGGAGGGACGGAAAGACCTGCGGCGCGGAAGAGGAAGGATCCCCCAACGCGATTTGGCTCCGTCCCCGGCGACCTCACCCGACCCCACCCCCCCCGCCCAAGCTATCCCCCAGCCGCCTGCCGCACCAGGGCAGTCCAGCGGTGAGGGAGGGGAGGCTCCGCCCCCGCGCGATCATGGAAGTGGCGGCGGCGACGAGGAGCTAGCCTGGGACCCGTCAGAGTCAGAATGGCAGGAGCCCACCAAGACAGGAACGACTCCGAGGCCCGAGCCAGTCCAGCACGCCAAGTGGTCAAAGCCGACACCCCAGAGCACAGCGACAGTGATGCCTCCCACAGTCCGCCAGTCTAGTGGACCAATCCCCCACAGCGTGCCGAGTCCAAAGCCTGGTCGCCGTACGCCAGGGAGTACTCGCGTTCCTACCAGGCCGCAATGTGCGACGACCAGAGGCTCGACAGAAGGCTGAGGCTAGTTGAAAACAAGGCAGAACCCCGGCCGACCTCAATTCCCGAGGACGCCGCTCTCAGCCAACAAGAGCGCCCGCCACTGAGCCCCCCAGCCTCTTGGCAGCAGCGCAGCACAGGCCGAGGAAGCGAGCCACAGATTACATTCATCCCACAGGCGCGCCTTGACGACCTCATGCGCGGTCTCCCCATGTACCTGAGCTCCATCAGCGAAGCAGACACCAACAAGGAAGAGCCAGCACAAGACAAGATCAGCCGACTGCAGAGGACGCTGGGAGGCGCCTTCAACGGGATTTGGCCCGCCTGGGTGCGTAAGTCAGCCAGCAAGCACGGGGGCCCATGGGTCAGCATCAAGTCCGACCCCAAGAAGAACTCCGCGCAGCTTCGCGAAGACTTTCTTCAGGCATGGGGCAAAGCGGGCTTCGACGCCTACAGGATGGAAGACGAACACCAGCTCCGCGTAGACTGGCCAATCATTACGGACAGATCGCAAGCAGCTACAGCGTAACACCAGGACGCACCACGACGGCCCCAAGGGTGGCGCACGCCCATACCCATGGGCAGACGGCAGCAAGGCGGCGCCCTGTCCCCCCTCAGCGCCCTCCGACGACAGGGAACCCGCGCAGTTGGCTGCCTCAAGCGAGCCCACCAGGGATGACCGACGGCACCCATGGAGCAAACCAAAGGAGGCCGCCTGCTTCCCTCCAGTGTACACCGACTACAGGGTCGCCGAGCAGACAACCCCACCCAGTGCCGCAGCCCGATGGGAGACATGCCAGGCATGGGAAAGGTGGGACCACCGCCAGGACACGTGGTCCGGCTCCGACTGGAGGACCAGGGAGAAACGTTCGGCCCCCAGAGGAGACGCTCAGCATGCTGACAAACGACAGCGCGGATGGGACTCCGCCTGCAAGTGGGCCTGACGGCCCCACCCTGTCGGAGCGCTGCCCCACTGCCTCTCCCCAGGCCCAGGAAGGCAGCACCTCCGTGGAAGACAGATGGAGAGGGTTCCCCGCTTTGTCCTGCAGCTCATCTGCGGCTCAAGGCTTTTCCCCCATAGTCATGTCCATACTACGAGTCGCCACTCAACCCGTATCAGAGCGCCGCGCATGCTTTCTAGACGACAACGACCTCGGACAGCTGGGGGCTGCCCCCACCTCCATATACAAGGTTGTCTCCATTGTGCTGACCCTGTGGGCCATTTGGTCCCCCGGCGTGCCTTGCGGGGCCCAGTGGGTCGGCAGTCCGATGGTCCTCTACCGCCCTTTTGCCGCCCACAGGAGCAGAGGTCACGAGGATACAGAGGCTGCAGGGACTGTCCCCACAGGCCCCTCCGCGGATAGCCCCTACACAGCAGGGGCTGGTTTCACCGCAGTGGCAGGCCCCGGCCTTAATACATTCGTGCCACCTCTTGGGAACGAGGTGCGCCACTCCCACTGCGTCTAGACTCCCACGGCTCAGCGTGGTCTCTAGCCCGTGTGGTTACGGCCGCCATATTTCCGTCACACGGTTCACTTGGGCTCTTCTCTGGCATGGGCCCGAGGTGCCCGCCGCGCACCCACCTGGGACGGCTGGGGCTGCAGGACAAAGGCACCCCCCCCTCTCGCTCCATTACCAGCGCTTCTGACAGCAGCGACCTGGTTACGTTCCCTCAATGACAGGCCCCACCCTGGCCACCTTCCGACCACGCTGCGTGCGTCCATGGCTGATGCTGGGCGTTGGGCCCTCGGCGGTTCCCACATTTTCACTTGACCTGCGGCTATCGGCTGCGCCCCCCCCCTTCTTTTCACCGGCATCCACAGCTGGGCGCCCTTCGTGGTTGTTTCACTTCAGTGACATGTCGTGGCACTCCCTGCATTCCTCCCCTGGATGTGGGACTCCAGCAGGACCATGTTGCGACTTGCTTTCCACGGTACACCGTGGCTTAGCCCGTGCGACGTCGGCTGAAATAATCCACGCCCACGGTGTGACTTGGCCTAGCTCTCGCGAGCACGGGCCCGCCTCGCCCGCCCGGGCATTTGAGCGGCTGGGCTCGTAGGCTTAAGGCCCGCCCCTTCGCTCCACAACCACAACAGGGCGTTCGTCGTGGTTGTTTCAACTCAGCGACAGATCGTGGCTCCCCCAGCATTCCCCCCCTGGATGCGGGGCACCCGATGGCATGGTTGCGGCTTGTCTTCCACGGCGCACCGTGACTTAGCCCGTGTGGCGTCGGCTGAAATAATCCACGCACACGATGGGATTTGGCTTGGTTCTCGAGCATGGGCCCACCTCGCCCGCCCGGGCGGTCGAGCGCATGGGTACGTCGGCCTAAGGCCCGCCCCATCGTTCCACCTCTCCGTCCTTTCACGTCTCTGATGCGGCACCCCCCCAGTGGCAGACGCTTACTTCGGCTTCATCGCGGGCACCGTCTTCGGGCACGGTCTTTGCCCGCCTGGGCTCACCTCTACGCGGTGCTGTCGGCGGAAAGGTACACGCCCCCCTCGCTGCGCTTGTACTAATCCTACTGGTGACGTGCAGCTGTCCACGCGCCTCAATTGCTCCGTGAGTGAGGGTTCCTGGTCCTCGCATGTGCATCCGGCGTTGGCTTTTGGCCCGCTGGCAATTATCTCGCTTCACACTTGCACCCCAGCGTTGGCTCTTGGCCCGCTGGTAATTATCTCGCTTGGCCCCCCAAGCTCGCTACGCCTTCTCTGGCACCGGTGCTCTCCGGCGTTGGCTTCGGCCCGCTGGCAAGTAGTTCCGGCCCGCTCTCGGGGCTCGTCCTCGGGGCCGCGGTCTGCGCGTATTTCCCCCTCGCGCTCACTGGCGCCCGTGCACTCCAGCGTCGGCTTTTGGCCCGCTGGCAATTATCTAGCGTGCCGCCTCATCTCGGTTCGACCCGCTCTCTGGAACGCCGCTGCGTGCATTCGCTATTTGCATTCCGGCGTTGGCTTTTGGCCCGCTGGCAATTATCTTGCGCGCCTTCCCATGCTCGATACGACCCGCTCTCTGGAATCGCCCTTGGAGCCGCAGATCAAAAAGCACCCCCACCAGCCAGTCTTTCCCCGCAGGCACGGGCTCCTCCAGCCCCTGGAGCGGGCGCGGATCGCCCGCGTGGCCTACGTTTGGTTCGCGGCGCTCCAGGTGCTGGGCTTCGGCAAGGTGCAGACCTTCGCGCCTCCCCGCTCCGGCACCACCCGAGGCCGGACCTGAGGTGAGCGCTGTCCTGGCAAGTGGTTCGTCCTTTGGCAGGTCACCGCTGTTCCCCCAGCAGGTCCGCCCCTGTTACCTCGGTTGGCGCTCGCAACTTCGTGCCCCCGTCCCCCGTGACGAATAAGTTGCCCGCGTTGTACGCCGACGACGTGGACGACCCGCTTCCCGCGGCGGGCGCCGCCTTCGAGTTCTTGCTACTGCACAAGTGGTATATCCTTTGGCAGTTCATCTCGGCCCCCCCTCAGTTTCGTCCGGGGTACTCGACCAGTGCTTACAGCTGTACCCCCCGATTTTCAGAGTCAGGCAAGTTGCAGGTCGTGGACTCAGAAGACAGGGCCGCCGTATCCTTGCATAGGTCGGTCGCACATGCCCAAGTGCTTCCCATGAATCCATGTGAGTGAGGCCTCCTTCTGTTCCCCCCCTCCCCTGTCCTCGCCTCGCGCCCGCCGTGCCTTTCCCGTTCCTTCGCGTCCTCGTCATTTTGGACAGCGCGGCCACCCCGGCCCCTCCGTGCCGCCACAGCACGGCGTGATCAACGCCTTTGCGCGCTGTTCGGTACGGTCAGAGCTGGCGCCACTTGTGCGACTTCTCTTCCGTCAGTTTCTTTTTGATGCGTGCATCCCCGCTTCCGGGTCGCATGCGTCCAATGAGGGGCATTTTGTCCCTGGCACGTGCACCCGTTGTTGCGGCCTATGCGCCGCTGCCGCTAATTATCTCGCCCTGTGCCCCAGCCGAGTCCGTCCCGCTCTTTGGAGCTGTCCTTGGAGCCGCCAATCAAAAAAATCCTCACCAGCCCATCCAGAAACGACGCCCAGGCGAGTAGAGGGCCGTCCTGAGGGACTTTTCGGCGTCTTGGGTGCCTCGGGGGGGCCTCTTTGGGCCGCTCGGGATCCTCTTGGGGGCCTGCTGGCGGCCTCTTGGGGGCCTCTTGGGGCCATCTTGGGGCACTCTTGGGGCCTCCTGGGCGCTTCTCGGGGCCATCTTGGAGGAGATCGATCACAGGAGGGGGGGGCACTAATTAGCGTCCCCCCCTCAGGGGACCAAAATGGTGCCAAAACCCTAGTAAAATCAATGATTTTGTTTTTTGTCGCCGAGGCCGTTTTGGACGCCCTGACACCTCCCCACCCCTCCCGTCCAGGTCCAGGGGGAGTGGGTAGGGGGAGGGGAAACCCTTCCCCGAAGGGGAAGAGGGAGGGGTGGAAGATGAAACGCCCTGAACCACCGACGCCCAGAGGGCTGGTGGGATTGGCTTCGAAGCTCTCTGTTGGAGCAGAAAATGAGGTAGTGTAGACATAGGTTGAAAAAGGTCCTTGGCGCCTTGACCTAACAGCGAATCCACCAAAGTAACCACACGTCAGTTATTGTGGCGAGAAAGTATGACCACCGAGGCGATAGTGGGTCAGACATGCGTTGGAACGGCACCCATACGTCTGGACCAACAAGCAAGGCCACCGAGAGAGTTCAATAATCGTCGAATAGACATGCGTTGGAAAAGAAGCATTACGGCTTGGACCCATCAGCGAGCCAAGCCAGATTGATTAATCACGCTTCCACCGAGACGACTGAAGAATCGTAGTATTGATGTGCGTCCCAACGTTTGGAGCCAAAAGTGAAGCACCAAGTTGATTCGCGTTGCCTGTTGGACCAGGCATGAGGGCCTCTTAGACGATTGAATGTCCGTGGGATAGGCATGCGCTGAAAACGGGCCCGAACACGAAAAATGACAAGTTGTGTTGTGTCGCGATTGCTTTTAGGTTGTCGTGAGGCTTGTGCTACAATATCAGATTGATGTGATGCTGCCTATTGCGTGCAGTGTGCAATTGCGTTGATGCTTTTGTATGAGTTGAGTGTGCCTCGCTTGTCTTTCAAACATAAGTTGGACTTTCATTGTGCATATGTTTAGCGCGCCGATTAATTCAGACGAGGTTGCTTTCAAATTTGTCATGTGTTGGTCCCGACGTGGATGTTCGAATTGTCACGAGTTGTTTTGAAAGTTGGCTTTCAATGTACTTATGCTTTGTGCCTGTTGAGAAGGGTCCAAGGGTCCAAAACAAGCAACAACAAGAAGCAAACTGACAAAACAAAATGAGCAACCCTACTTAATGCTTGCTTGTATGTGTACCAACCCCAGAAACATGTTTCTCTATCTCTCTCGTTCTCCCGATTTCTCTCCAGAGGCCAGACGGCATTTCAATGAGATCGCATTGGATTGTTGTTATTGGACAACTGGTGAAGTGGACGATTCCGGACGAGCATTGATTCCGTATCGGTCTTCGTAGCGTAGGGGAAAGTTGTGAAGTTCGATGGATGGAACAGGATATGTGGAGTGGATGGACGGATTGTGATTGCTTTCTTATACATCTCTTTGGTATCATTGTGCGGGCAATGTTGACATTTTTCTACTTTGGATTGTTGCGGGAATAGTGCGTGCAGCGTCGATTGAGTAGATCAGTAGAGCATAAGTCCAAGAATAGTTTGCCACTTCATCTACTTTGTCGGGATAAGCATCCGTGTTCGCGCGATCGTTAAACCAATTGAATCGGAGATTGCGCATTGCATTAGAGCTTACCGCTGTCTGAGCAAAAAAAAATACACAAACACATATACCCGACGTTAGTCGGAGGGGGCCGGACCACGACCACGGGTTTGCATGGGACGCCCCGACCAGCCTTGGGATGCCAAAGATAGGCTCTCCGAACACTTGGACCGCAGTCGAGGAATTTCGCTTCCCGAGCCGTCCCCAAGACGGCCACCACGAGACTTTGGGATCTCAAAGCGTCCCAAGCGGCTTCAGAGGCCTCCAAGACGCCACAAGAGCACCCCAAGATAGTCCCCAAGACAGCCCCAACAGGCAAAACCCGTCCCATTCCTTTTGCGACAGTTCTTGGTTAGCATATTCGTTTCGGGCGTCCCAAGAGGCCCCCAGGACAGACCCAAACGGCCCAAGAAGCCCCCCAGGATGACCACCAGACGGCCCAAGGGGCGCCCAAGACGGCCCACACGAGCCCCCGGAGGGCGCCAAGAGGGCCCCAAGACGGAGAATTCCAACTGACATTTCGAGCCTTCCGCCCCTAGTGGGCTCCCAAGGACACCATCAGGCCCACAAGAGGCCGCCAATGGACGTCCCAAGAGGCCCCCACAGGACCCACAATAGGGCCCCAAGAGGCCCCAAAGAGTACCCGAGAGAATTCGGCGAGGCCCCCAGGAAAGCCCACAAGAGGCCACACGAAGCCCCGAGACCCCCAGATCTCCCCAACGACTCCCAGAGAGCTTCAAGGTAGCCCAAGACAGCCCAAAACGGGAGACGGCCCGATTTTCGGACCCATCGTTGCCCCAGCCATCCCCTGTCCTCTCTCTTGTCTCGCCTCCATGCCCTCTCCCACCTGGCTGGCTCATGATCACCCGCTTCTGTCTCGAGCGGTCAACTGGCGAGCCCCGGGGCCTGACTGTGCATTTTGACGATTCGGCCCCTGGGGGTTCGTGTACCCGCCCGCGGCGGAAAATCGGTCCTGGAAAGATTGAGAACAACGAGGATGCGGATCATCAGGGTGAAGCGAGAGAGGAACACGAGGGAGAGGGGGAGGACGATGAGGAGGAGAAGGGGGAGCTGGAGGAGGAGGAGGAGGAGGAGGAGGAGGAAGAAAGAGGAGGAGAAAGAGGAGGAAGAGGAGGAGGAGAAAGAGGAAGAGGAGGAGGAGGAGGAGGAGGAGAAAGAGAAGGAGGAGAAGGAGGAGGAGGAGAGTAGGAGGAGGAGGAGGAGGAGCAGGAGGAGGAGGAGCCCGGAAGAAAGGAAGCGGGAGAGGAGGGAGAAAGGAAGAGGAGGAGGAGAGAGAAGAGAGACGAAACGCCTCCCTGGGTGTGGCCACTTGGGCGCTTAGGGGCTGGCCCACCTTCACAGACGGGTCCGGCCCGAAATCTTGGTCAGAACGTTTCGCCTTGCGAGACGTCCAAGGAAAATCGGTCCCGGTTTGCCTCCACGTCTTTCTCTCCGTCGTGGTGAACGCGCACATCGTTGTTTTGATCGTCGTCGTCGTCATCGGCGATTCACAAAATTCGAGAAGGACTCTGCATCCCCAATCTCGTCTTTTCTTGTTGCATCGGTCGGATGTGAAGTACGATGCTTGTTGCGTTTTGGCAGGGAAAAACTGTGGGCCCGACTTCGGCTAAGTGAGAGACGAACTAGGCGGGACGTCCAGCCGCGGCGAATAAGAGGGCCCGAAATGCCTCTTGGGGCCTGTCTAACTAAGGCCGCCCTTGGAGGCCAGATGGACCGTATAAACCCCGGAGAAGAAGTAACATAAAATAGAAACCCCCAAGAAATCGACCATCCAGCCTACTTGAGCGTGCGTGGCCTAGCGTGGGTGAGTGTATATATACATATATATATATATATATATGTATCAGAGTGAGGGGGCTGAACCGAGCGGTCATTCACTGTCCCTGGGTGCGTGGCTGAAGTGGAATTCCGCGATGCGGATTCTTGTTGTTGTTTGTTGTTTGTTGTTTGTGTCGTCGTCCCGCCCGCGACCCGCCCCCCGACCCACCCGCGACCCGACCCGCGACCCACCCGCGATCCACCCCGCGACCCACCCGCGACCCACCCCGCGACCCACCCGCGACCCACCCGCGACCCACCCCGCGACCCACCCGGCGACCCGCCCGCGACCCACCCCGAGACCCCCCCGGCGACCCCCCCGGCGACCCACCCGCGACCCACCGGCAACCCACCCGCGACCCACCCCGCGACCCACCCGCGACCCACCCCGCGACCCACCCCGCGACCCACCCCGCGACCCACCCCGAGAACCCCTTTGGCGACCCACCCGCGACCCAAACCGCGCCCGCGACCCACCCGCGACCCACCACGACCCACCCGCGACCCACCCGCGACCCAGCCCGCGACCCACCCAAAATGTTCGGCGCTTGCGGGGGGGTTCTTTTGCATTCGCTCCAGGTGGAGAACCTGCGACCCACCCGCGACCCAAAGCGCGCCCGCGTCCCACCCCGCGACCCACCCAAAATTTTCGGCGCCTGCGGCGGGCTTCTTTTGCGTTCGTTCCAGGTGGAGAACCTGCGACCCACCCGCGACCCAAGCCGCGTTCAGTGTACAAATCAAAGTTTTCGGCGCCTGCGGCGGGCTGTTTTTGAATCTTTCCCAGGTGGAGGTGGAGAGCCCGCGACCCACCCGCGACCCAAACTACGTTCACTGAACGAGCCAAAACTTCGGCGCCTGCGGCGGGTTTTTTTTTGCATTCGTTCCAAGTGGAGAACCTGCGATCCACCCGCGTTCAGTTTTCAAATCGAAATTGTCGGCGCCTGCGGCGGGCTGTTTTTACCTAACAGCGTAGACTGATAGGTTTCTAGTTGATTCAAAAGAGCTCACAGATCACTCCACAGGGGGGTCCGGGCAGGCGTTGGGAGTTGCCGGCCGGGCCTGTGCCGGGCTCGTTTTTCACCAACAGTCACACACTTCGTGCTCGTCGACCTCTCAGAACCCCATTCCCAGGCCACATTCTGAATAACCGGATGCAACAGTCACACACTTCGTGCTCTTCGACCTTCCCAGAACTCCATTCCCGGGCCACATTTTGGATGCCCGGAGCCAACTGTAGGCCACTTCGTGCTCTTCGATTCCCAGAACTCCATTCCCGGGCCACATTTGGATGCCCGGAGCCAACTGTAGGCCACTTCGTGCTCTTCGACTTCCCAGAACTCCATTCCCGGGCCACATTTTGGATGCCCGGAGCCAACTGTAGGCCACTTCGTGCTCTTCGACTTCCCAGAACTCCATTCCCGGGCCACATTTTGGATGCCCGGAGCCAACTGTAGGCCACTTCGTGCTCTTCGAGTTCCCAGAACTCCATTCCCGGGCCACATTTTGAATGCCCCGAGCCAACTGTAGGCCACTTCGTGATCTTCGAGTTCCCAGAATTCCATTCCTGGGCATGATTTTGAATGCCCGGAGCCAACTGTAGGCCACTTCGTGTTCTTCGAGTTCCCAGAATTCCATTCCCGGGCCACATTTTGAATGCTGAGGCAGGCTGAGGCTGAGGCTGAGGCAGGCTGAGGCTGAGGCAGGCTGAGGCTGAGGCCGAGGCTGAAGGCAGACTGAGGCTGAGGCTGAAGCAGGCTGAGGCTGAGGCAGAGGCAGGCTGAGGCTGAGGCAGGCTGATGCTGAGGCAGGCTGAGGCTGAGGCTGAGGCTGATGCAGGCTGAGGCTGAGGCAGGCTGAGGCTGAGGCTGAGGCCAAGGCTCAAGGCAGACTGAGGCTTTGGCTGAAGCAGG
This sequence comes from Prorocentrum cordatum, assembly GCA_963575745.1. Lineage (NCBI taxonomy): Eukaryota > Dinophyceae > Prorocentrales > Prorocentraceae > Prorocentrum > Prorocentrum cordatum. The sequence continues at coordinate 156,471 of CAUYUJ010017753.1, forward strand.
CTGAGGCTGAGGCTGAGGCTGAGGCAGGCTGAGGCTGAGGCTGAGGCAGGCTGATGCTGAGGCAGGCTGAGGCTGAGGCTGAGGCTGAGGCTGAGGCTGAGGCTGAGGCTGAGGCTGAGGCTGAGGCTGAGGCTGAGGCAGGCTGAGGCTGAGGCCGAGGCTGAAGGCAGACTGAGGCTGAGGCTGAAGCAGGCTGAGGCTGAGGCTGAGGCAGGCTGAGGCTGAGGCTGAGGCAGGCTGAGGCTGAGGCTGAGGCTGAGGCTGATGCAGGCTGAGGCTGAGGCAGGCTGAGGCTGAGGCCGAGGCTGAAGGCAGATGAGGCTGAGGCTGAAGCAGGCTGAGGCTGAGGCAGAGGCAGGCTGAGGCTGAGGCTGAGGCAGGCTGATGGCAGGCTGAGGCTGAGGCTGAGGCTGAGGCTGCTGAGGCTGAGGCTGAGGCTGAGGCTGAGGCTGAGGCTGAGGCTGAGCAGGCTGAGGCTGAGGCAGGCTGAGGCGAGGCCGAGGCTGAAGGCAGACTGAGGCTGAGGCTGAAGCAGGCTGAGGCTGAGGCTGAGGCAGGCTGAGGCTGAGGCTGAGGCAGGCTGATGCTGAGGCAGGCTGAGGCTGAGGCTGAGGCTGATGCAGGCTGAGGCTGAGGCAGGCTGAGGCTGAGGCCGAGGCTGAAGGCAGACTGAGGCTGAGGCTGAAGCAGGCTGAGGCTGAGGCTGAGGCAGGCTGAGGCTGAGGCTGAGGCTGAGGCTGAGGCAGGCTGAGGCTGATGCAGGCTGAGGCTGCGGCAGGCTGAGGCTGAGGCGGAGGCTGAAGGCAGACTGAGGCTGAGGCTGAAGCAGGCTGAGGCTGAGGCTGAGGCTGAGGCTGAGGCTGAGGCTGAGGCTGAGGCTGAGGCAGTGAGGCCGAGGCCGAGGCTGCAGGCAGACTGAGGCTGAGGCTGAAGCAGGCTGAGGCTGAGGCTGAGGCAGGCTGAGGCTGAGGCTGAGGCAGGCTGAGGCAGGCTGAGGCTGAGGCTGAGGCTGATGCAGGCTGAGGCTGAGGCAGGCTGAGGCTGAGGCCGAGGCTGAAGGCAGACTGAGGCTGAGGCTGAAGCAGGCTGAGGCTGAGGCAGAGGCAGGCTGAGGCTGAGGCAGGCTGATGCTGAGGCAGGCTGAGGCTGAGGCTGAGGCTGATGCAGGCTGAGGCTGAGGCAGGCTGAGGCTGAGGCCGAGGCTGAAGGCAGACTGAGCTGAGGCTGAAGCAGGCTGAGGCTGAGGCTGAGGCAGGCTGAGGCTGAGGCAGGCTGAGGCTGAGGCTGAGGCAGGCTGAGGCTGAGGCTGTGACTGCGACTGCCGTTGCCACTGCGACTGTCATCCCGAATGCGACTACGACTGCGAGAACAGCAGAATTCTACAACTGGATTCTCATCCGAATCGTAAGGGGAATGCTTCCAGATATGCTTCTACACATCGATGTTAGGTTGCTTTGCCGGGATAATTGAATTCTTTACGCTTCGCGTACCCCCACCAGCCCATCTCACAGCAGCAATTCTTGCGAAGCATGCTGACAGTCGTGTTTTTCAGGCGTGCGTCCGCTTGGGCCCGCATATCTCCCCTGTTCCTCCTTCCTCCCGCCTCCTTGTACATCCTCCGTGTGGGGGGAGCGGGAGAAGGACGAGGCGGAGGAGGAGGGAGAGAAAGCGCTCCTCGTGAGTTGAGTCGTTTGGGGTTTCTCGTCCTGGTGTGAGTCGTTCGGGCCCTTCTTCCTGGTGTGAGTCGTTCGGGCTCTTCGTGGTGTGAGTCGTTCGGGCTCTTCGTCCTGGTGTGAGTCGTTCGGGCTTCTCGTGGTGTGAGTTGTTCGGGCCCCTCATCCTGGTGTGAGTCGTTCGGGCCCCTCCTCCTGGTGTGACTCGTTCGGGCTCCTCGTGGTGTGAGTCGTTCGGGGCCCGCGTCGTGGTGTGAGTCGTTCGGGCTCCTCGTGGTGTGAGTCGTTCGGGCGCCTCGTCCTGGTGTGAGTCGTTCGGGCCCCTCCCTTGAGTCGTTCGTCGTCCTGGTGTAATCGTTCGGGAACCTCCTTGTGGTGTGAGTCGTTCGGGCTCTTCGTGTGTGAGTCGTTCGGGCCCCTCGCCCTGGTGTGAGTCGTTCGGGCTCCTCGTGGGGCCTCTTGGGGCCCTCCCTCTGGGGCCTCTTGGGGGCCTCTTGGGGCCTCTTGGGGGCCTCTTGGGGCCTCTGGGGGCCTCTTGGGGCCTCTTGGGGGCCTCTTGGGGGCCTTTGGGGTGCCTCTTGGAGGCCTCTTGGGAGCCTCCTGGGGGCCTCTTGGGGCCATCTTGGGGCCTCTTGCGACCTCCTCAGAAGCGCAAATGAGCGCTACCCCCTGAGAAGGACAAAATGAGGCCAAAACCTTTGTGAAACCAATGATTCTGATATCAAGGAAGATGAGCGCTGCCCCCCAGAAGGCCAAAATGGGGCCGAAACCATAGTAAAATCAATGATTTTGGCCTCAAAGAAGAGCAGAGGGGGGCTATCTCCGCCCCCCCGTCGGGGGCAGAATCTTCGTGAGGGTCGTCGTTCTTTAGCCCTCCCAGGAGTCGAAAAGGACCCCCCTGACGACCCGCGAAACCCCCTCTCCAGGCACAGGGGAGGGGGTAGGGGGAGGGGTAAACCCCTCCCCGAAAGGGAAGAAGGGGGGTTGGACAGAGGGGGCTCCCTAAAGCACTCACGCCCAAAGGGCTGGTGGGATTATCCCTGCAAAGCAACCTAACAGCGATGTGTATGAGCATATCTGGAACCATTCCCCTTAAGATTCAGGTGAGAATCCAGTTGTAGAATCCCACCAGCCCTTTGGGCGTGAGTGGTTTAGGGAGCTCTCTCTGTCCTCAACCCCCTTTCTTCCCCTTCGGGGAGGGGTTTACCCCTCCCCCTACCCCCTCCCCCTGGGCCTGGAGAGGGGGTTTCGCGGGCCGTCAGAGGGGTCAATTTCGGTTCCTGGGAGGGCTAAAAAACGCCTACCCTCACAAGGATTCTGCCCCCGACGGGGGGGCGGAGATAGGCCCCTCTGCTCTTCTTTGAAGCCAAAATCATTGATTTTACTATGGTTTCGGCCCCATTTTTGCCTTCTGTGGGGCAGCGCTCCCTTTCCTTGATAGCAAAATCATTGATGTTACGAATTTGTTTGGTCTCATGTTGTCCTCCTCAGGGGGTAGCGCTCATTTGCGCTTCTGAGGAGGTCGCAAGAGGCTCCAAGATGGCCCCAAGAGGCCCCCAGGAGGCCCCCAAGAGGCCTCCAAGAGGCCCCCAAGAGGCCCCCAAGAGGCCCCCAAGAGGCCCCCAAGAGGCCCCCAAGAGGCCCCAAGAGGCCCCAAGAGGCCCCAAGAGGCCCCCGAGAGGCCCCCAAGAGGCCCCCAAGAGGCCCCCAAGAGGCCCCAAGAGGCTCCAAGAGGCCCCCAAGAGGCCACACGAGGAGCCCGAACGACTCACACCAGGGCGAGGGGCCCGAACGACTCACACCACGAAGAGCCCGAACGACTCACACCACAAGGAGGTTCCCGAACGACTTACACCAGGACGAGGCGCCCGAACGACTCACACCACGAGGAGCCCGAACGACTCACACCACGACGCGGGCCTCGAACGACTCACACCACGAGGAGCCCGAACGAGTCACACCAGGAGGAGGGGCAGCGCTCATACAAGCCACCACGAGGAGCCCGAACGACTCACACCACGACGAGGGCCCCGAACGACTCACACCACGAGGAGCCCGAACGGGTCACACCAGGAGGAGGGGCCCGAACGACTCACACCAGGACGAGGGGCCCGAACAACTCACACCACGAGAAGCCCGAACGACTCACACCAGGACGAAGAGCCCGAACGACTCACACCACGAAGAGCCCGAACGACTCACACCAGGAAGAAGGGCCCGAACGACTCATACCAGGACGAGAAACCCCAAACGACTCAAACCACGAGGCGCGCTTTCTCTCCCTCCTCCTCCGCCTCGTCCTGCTCCCGCTCCCCCCACAAGGAGGATGTACAAGGAGGCGGGAGGAAGGAATAACAGGGGAGATATGCGGGGGCAGGTGGAAACACGCCTGAAAAACACGACTGTCGGCATGCTTCGCACGAGTGGCTGTGGAGAGATGGGCTGGTGGGGATACGCCAAGCGTAAAGAATTCTGCTGTTCTCGCAGTCGCAGTCGCATTCGCAGTGACAGTCGCAGTGGCAACGGCCTTAGGACCCAATGGAATCCTACGGATTCCTAGGGATTCCTCAGGCATCCTTAGGCATCCTTAGGAATCCATCGGAATCCTTAGGAAACCTGAGGAACCCTTAGGAATCCGGAATCCTAGGGATTCCTAAGGATTCCTAGGGAATCCTAAGGATTCCTGAGGATTTCTGAGGATGCTGAACTGTGCCTACGGATTCCTAAGGATGCCTACGGATTCCTAGGGATTCCTGAGGATTCCTATGGATTCCTACGGATGCCTCAGCCTGCCTCAGTTCTAGCCTCAGCCTCAGCCACAGCCTGCCTCGGCCTCAGCCTCAGCCTGCCTCAGCCTCAGCCTCAGCCTGCCTCGGCCTCAGCCTGCGTCAGCCTCAGCCTTTGCCTGCCTCAGCCTCAGCCTGCCTCAGCCTCAGCCTCAGCCACAGCCTCAGCCTCAGCCTGCCTCGGCTTGCTTCAGCCTCAGCCTCAGCCTGCCTCGGCCTCAGCCTGCCTCAGCCTCCCATCCCCCCCCCCTCCCCCCCCCCCATTCAGCTTCACCTTGTCTCAGCTTCGGCTTGCCTCGGCCTCATCCTGAGCCTTAGCCTCAGTCTCAGCCTCAGCCTGTCTCGGCCTGAGCCTGCCTCGGCCTCAGCCTCAGCCTGCCTCAGCCAGCCTCAGCCTCAGCCTCAGCCTCAGCCTCTCAGCCTCAGCCTGCCTCAGCATTCAGCCTCCATTCAGCCTACAGCCTCAGCCCAGCCCTGCCTCGGTTTGCCGCGGCCTCAGCCTCAGCCTGCCTCGGCCTCAGGCCTCAGGCCTCAAGCCTGCCTCAGCCTCAGCCTCAGCCTGCCTCAGCCTCAGCCTGCATCAGCCTCAGCCTCAGCCTGCCTCAGCCGCAGCTTACCTCAGCCTCAGCCACAGCCACAGCCTCAGCCTCAGCCTCAGCCTGCCTCGGCTTGCCTCAGCCTCAGCCTCAGCCAGCAGCCTCAGCCTCAGCCGCCTCAGCCTCGGCGTCAACCTCTCAGCCTCAGCCTGCATCAGCCCCAGCCTCAGCCTCAGCCTGCCTCAGCCTCAGTCTCAGCCTGCCTCAGCCTCAGCCTGCCTCAGCCTCAGCCTCACCCTGCCTCGGCCTCAGCCTGCCTCGGCTTCAGCCTCAGCCTGCCTCAGCCTCAGCCTGCCTCAGCCTCAGCCTCAGCCTGCGTCGTGCCTCAGCTTCAGCCTCAGCCTGCCTCGGCCTCAGCCTGCTTCGTTTCGGGCATTCAAAATATGGCGCAGGACTGGTGTTCTGGGAACACGAAGATCACGAAGTGGCCTACAGTTGGCTCCGGGCATCCAAATGTGGCCTGGGAATGGTGTTCTGGGAACACGAAGAACACGAAGTGGCTTACAGCTGGCTCTGCGCATTCACAATGTGGCCTGGGAATGGTGTTCTGGGAACACGAAGAACACGAAGTGGCTCACAGTTGGCTCCTGGCAATCAAAATATGGTACAGGAATGTTGTTCTGGGAACACGAAGAACACGAAGTGGCCTACAGTTGGCTCCGGGCATCCAAATGTGGCCTGGGAATGGTGTTCTGGGAACACGAAGAACACGAAGTGGTTTACAGCTGGCTCTGCGCATTCACAATGTGGCCTGGGAATGGTGTTCTGGGAACACGAAGAACACGAAGTGGCTTACAGTTGGCTCCGGGCATTCAAAATGTGGCCTGGGAATGGTGTTCTGGGGAGTCCCCGGATCCTCCTCGGCACCTGCCCAGACACCCCTGGGCAGTCCCGGGGGGTCCCCGGATTCTCCCCGGCATCCGCCCAGACCCCCTTGGGGAGTCAAGATGCTTTATTTCGAGCCCACTAGAAACCTATCAGTCTTCGCTGTTAGGTAAAAATGTATCACGCTTGGCGTATCCCCGCCAGAGTGGCTGCCCGCTCGCTCGCTTCGCTTGCCCTTGTTTTCCTGCTGCCTGGTCGCGGCCCGACTAGTGTTCGGACGGTTTTCGACCCGCCTCGCGAGCCAGTTGACAAAAAATCCCCACCAGCCTAATTTAGAACGTTGCGCGGCTGTTTCGCTTTTGATAGCGCGCGGTTGTGCCGTGTCGCTCGCGGATCAAGAAAGTATCCCCATCAGCCCATTCAGAAGTCCTGCCCATGAGAGCTCACGGGAAAAGGGACGAAGAGGCATCTAGGGAAGCAAAGCGAGCAACCAGGATGAACCGAGAGACCTCTGGGAGCAAGGGTTGGCCTCGGAAGGCCTCTTCGGGCCATCCTTGTGGGCCGCGTGGGGGCAAGGGGAACAGGACGAAGAGGAGGAGGAAGAGAACAAGGACGAATAGGAGGACGAGGACACGGATGAGGACGAGGACGAGGAGGACGAGGACTAGGCTGTTGCTGCTACGGGGGCTCTCTGAAAGTTTCGGGGGCCCTCCTGGTAACCCTGGAAGGCTTCTTGGGATCATCTTGAAGACCATCGATAACAGGATGGAGGTCTGCAATTCAGCCCCCCCAAGGAGCCGGCAACCCGCTTTTGGGGTTTTCTTGGAGCGCTCTTGGAGCGGTTTTGGGGCCGTTTGGGGCGTCTTCAGGGCCATGCTGAGCCAGCTTGGGCTATCGGAGCCACCTTGAAAGTCATCTTGGGCTCTCTGAGGCCGCTCGGACGCCTCGTGGGGGCGTCTCGGGTGCCTGCCTCTCGGGGCCATTCTGAATGCTATCGATCAGAAGAGGGAAGCTCCCGATCGAGGCCCCCCCTCAGGGGCCACGATCCTCGTGAAGGGCGTCACCCTCCCCAGGGCTATGGCCCCTTTAATCCACCAGCTCTCTGGGCGCAAAACAACATACATACATGCATGCATACATACATACATACATGTACATACACATGTATATATATGTATATATTCATACACACACCTTTATATATATACATACATAACACATATACATATACACGTACATGTACATAGATCTACACAGACATTTACATACATGTGTGTATGCAAAATGTACGTATGTATGTCTGCATAAATGAATATACACATACATACAAACATACATACATACACACATGCATACACACCCGTGTGTATATATATATATATATATTCATTCATTAATTCATTCATTCATTCATTCATACATACATACATACATACATGTGCGTGTAAGCAGAAGGTACGTATGCATAAATGTATTCCCGGATAGCTGCTTGCAGAAGAAGGACTTGAGAGAAGAAGCCGGAAGGTGGTGAGTGGGGGACCAACCCTCAAGCTCGCCGGTCCAGAATCGCCGCAGGAGCCTGCTTGAGTTCCCAGCGGGTCCGGGAGCGTGGCTTCCTAGCGTTTCCCAACACGCGTGTCTCCAGGGTGCGCGAAGCGTTTCTGCAAAGCTCCGCAAGCGCCATGTGCAAGCTTCCCGAAGCGCCGTTTCCAAGCTTTCCGAAGCGTTTTACTCTCGCGTTCGCACGTTTCCCAGCGACCCACAGCTCGGTTGAACGTGTGCGATGTACCCCATCGCGTAGCGTAAACTCGGCTCCGAGAGGAAGACTCCCAGTCGCGCCAGGCCTGCGACCAGGGGAGTAAGACTCCGGATCGCGGCACTGGCACTGAGAGCCAGGATTGGGGCCGGGGGAAGCAGATTCCCGGAGAGCTCCTTGAGAGAGCAATCGGGTTTTTAGATTGGAAGCCGGACGGTGGTGGCGCCCGCCAGCAGCTCCTCCACAGCGGCCCAGACTCCCCGCAGGAGGTTGCTTGAGCCTCCAGCGTGTCCAGGAGCGTGGCTTCCTAGCGTTTCCCAACACGCGTGGTCCAGGGTGCGCGAAGCGCTTCCGCAGAGGCTGAGCCCATTTCCAAGCTCCGAAGCGTCGGCGCCAAGCTCCCCCAGATCCGCCATAGCTCCTCGAGACGCTATAGGTTGTTCCCCAGGAGGTAGCTGAGCCTCCAGAGTGTCGGGAGCGTGGCTTCCTAGCGTTTCCCAATTAGCGTGCTCCAGGCCGTGCGCGAAGCGCTCAGAGCTTCGCAAAGCGTCGTTAAAAAGCTTCCCCGAAGCGTCGGCGCAAGCTCCCCCAGACTCCCGGATAGCTCCTGAGGAGCTATAGGGTTTTAGATTAGAAGTTGGACGGTGGGTGACCGCAGCAGCTTCCTCCTCCACGGCGGTCCAGAATCTTGAGCCTCCAGGTTTGCTTCGGGAGCGTCGGCTTCCTAGCGGAGCGTGGTTCCCAATCCGCGTAGCGTTTCCCAATTGCCTCCCGAAGCCTCAGAGCTTCGCAAAGCGTCGTTTTCAGCTCCCCGAAGCGTCGTTTCCAAGCTCCCCCAGACTCCCGATAGCTCCTTGAGAGCTATAGTTTTTTAGATAGAAGTTGACGGTGGTGCCCTCCAGCACTCCTCCTCCACGGCGGTCAGAGCCCCCGAAAGAGGTTGCTTGAGCCTCCGCGTGTCGGGAGCGTGGCTTCCTAGCGTTTCCCAATTCGCGTGCCTCCAGGGTGCGCGAAGCGCTCAGAGCTTCGCAAAGCGTCGTTTTCAAGCTCCCCGAAGCGTCGTTTCCAAGCTCCCCGAAGCGTTGTTTCGCAGGTCTTCCAGCGGTCCACTGCTCGCTTCAATTCCCGGATAGCCCCTTGGTTGAGCTTGATTTCAGCGTTCCCATGGGTGCCCGTGGCTGCTGCCAGCGTCCGCCGCCAACTGCCGCCCAGCTGCCTCCGTTATCCGGGTTTTGGACGCCAACAAGTGTATGAATGTATGTCTGTGTGTATAAATACACACACATACATACAGACATACATGCATGCATACATATATATATACACATAGCTACATACATATATACATATACATATACATATACATATACATATACATATACATATACATATACATATACATATACATATACATATACATATACACATACATACACATACACATACACATACGCATGCATATACGTATACATATATACATATATACATATACATATATATATATACAAACATCCATACACATATACATACACATGTGCGTGTATGCAAAAGGTATGTACATAAATGAGTTTACACATACATACAAGCATACATATATATGCGGACACATATCACACACACGCGCACACACATGTATGTATATGTATATGTATATATACATATACATATACATATACATATACATATACATATACATATACATAACACATATACATATACACGTACATGTACATAGATCTACACAGACATCTACATACATGTGTGTATGGAAAATGTACGTATGTATGTCTGCATAAATGAATATACACATACATACAAACATACATACATACACACATGCATACACACACGTGTGTATATATATATATATATATATATTCATTCATTCATTCATTCATTCATTCATACATACATACATGTGCGTGTAAGCAGAGGGTACGTATGCATAAATGTATTCCCGGATAGCTGCTTGCAGAAGAAGGGCTTGAGAGAAGAAGCCGGAAGGTTGTGAGTGGGGGACCAACCCTCAAGCTCGCCGGTCCAGAATCGCCGCAGGAGCCTGCTTGAGTTCCCAGCGGGTCCGGGAGCGTGGCTTCCTAGCGTTTCCCAACACGCGTGTCTCCAGGGTGCGCGAAGCGCTTCTGCAAAGCTCCGCAAGCGCCATGTGCAAGCTTCCCGAAGCGCCGTTTCCAAGCTTTCCGAAGCGTTTTACTCTCGCGTTCGCACGTTTCCCAGCGACCCACAGCTCGGTTGAACGTGTGCGACGTACCCCATCGCGTAGCGTAAACTCGGCTCCGAGAGGAAGACTCCCAGTCGCGCCAGGCCTGCGACCAGGGGAGTAAGACTCCGGATCGCGGCACTGGCACTGAGAGCCAGGATTGGGGCCGGGGGAAGCAGATTCCCGGAGAGCTCCTTGAGAGAGCAATCGGGCTTTTAGATTGGAAGCCGGACGGTGGTGGCGCCCGCCAGCAGCTCCTCCACAGCGGCCCAGACTCCCCGCAGGAGGTTGCTTGAGCCTCCAGCTCCCCGCCAGCAGCGTCCACGCGCGGCCAGAAGCTCCCCGCAAGAGGTTGCTTGAGCCTCCAGCGTGTCCAGGAGAGCGTGCGCTGGCTTCCTAGCGTTTCCCAATACGCGTGCCTCCAGGGTGCGCGAAGCGCTCAGAGCTTCGCAAAGCGTCGTTTTCAAGCTCCCCGAAGCGTCGTTTCCAAGCTCCCCGAAGCGTTGTTTCGCAGGTCTTCCAGCGGTCCACTGCTCGCTTCAATTCCCGGATAGCCCTTTGGTTGAGCTTGATTTCAGCGTTCCCATGGGTGCCCGTGGCTGCTGCCAGCGTCCGCCGCCAACTGCCGCCCAGCTGCCTCCGTTATCCGGGTTTTGGACGCCAACAAGTGTATGAATGTATGTCTGTGTGTATAAATACACACACATACATACAGACATACATGCATGCATACATATATATATATATATGTACACATAGATACATACATACATACATATACATACACATATACATATACATATACATATACATATACATATACATATACATACACATACACATACACATACACATACACATGCATATACATATACATATATACATATATACATATACATATATATATATATAAATATATATACACACACAAACATCCATACACATATACATACACATGTGCGTGTATGCAAAAGGTACGTACATAAATGAGTATACACATACATCCAAGCATACATATATATGCGGACACATATCACACACACGCGCACACACATGTATGTATATGTATATGTATATATATATACACATATACATATACATATACATATACATATACATATACATAACACATATACATATGCACGTACATGTACATAGATCTACACAGACATCTACATACATGTGTGTATGGAAAATGTACGTATGTATGTCTGCATAAATGAATATACACATACATACAAACATACATACATACACACATGCATACACACCCGTGTGTATATATATATATATATATTCATTCATTCATTCATTCATTCATTCATTCATTCATACATACATACATACATACATGTGCGTGTAAGCAGAAGGTACGTATGCATAAATGTATTCCCGGATAGCTGCTTGCAGAAGAAGGGCTTGAAAGAAGAAGCCGGAAGGTTGTGAGTGGGGGACCAACCCTCAAGCTCGCCGGTCCAGAATCGCCGCAGGAGCCTGCTTGAGTTCCCAGCGGGTCCGGGAGCGTGGCTTCCTAGCGTTTCCCAACACGCGTGTCTCCAGGGTGCGCGAAGCGCTTCTGCAAAGCTCCGCAAGCGCCATGTGCAAGCTTCCCGAAGCGCCGTTCCCAAGCTTTCCGAAGCGTTTTACTCTCGCGTTCGCACGTTTCCCAGCGACCCACAGCTCGGTTGAACGTGTGCGACGTACCCCATCGCGTAGCGTAAACTCGGCTCCGAGAGGAAGACTCCCAGTCGCGCCAGGCCTGCGACCAGGGGAGTAAGACTCCGGATCGCGGCACTGGCACTGAGAGCCAGGATTGGGGCCGGGGGAAGCAGATTCCCGGATAGCTCCTTGAGAGAGCAATCGGGCTTTTAGATTGGAAGCCGGACGGTGGTGGCGCCCGCCAGCAGCTCCTCCACAGCGGCCCAGACTCCCCGCAGGAGGTTGCTTGAGCCTCCAGCGTGTCCAGGAGCGTGGCTTCCTAGCGTTTCCCAACACGCGTGGTCCAGGGTGCGCGAAGCGCTTCCGCAGAGCTTCGCAAATTTCCAAGCTCCCCGAAGCGTCGTTTCCAAGCTCCCCCAGATTCCCGCATAGCTCCTTGAGAGCTATAAGGTTTTCCCGCAGGAGGTTGCTTGAGCCTCCAGCGTGTCGGGAGCGTGGCTTCCTAGCGTTTCCCAATACGCGTGCCTCCAGGGTGCGCGAAGCGCTCAGAGCTTCGCAAAGCGTCGTTTTCAAGCTCCTGAAGCGTCGTTTCCAAGCTCCCCCAGATTCCCGGATAGCTCCTTGAGAGCTATAGGGTTTTTAGATTAGAAGTTGGACGGTGGTGCCCGCCAGCAGCTCCTCCTCCACGGCGGTCCAGAATCCCCGCAAGAGGTTGCTTGAGCCTCCAGCGTGTCGGGAGCGTGGCTTCCTAGCGTTTCCCAATACGCGTGCCTCCAGGGTGCGCGAAGCGCTCAGAGCTTCGCAAAGCGTCGTTTTCAAGCTCCCCGAAGCGTCGTTTCCAAGCTCCCCGAAGCGTTGTTTCGCAGGTCTTCCAGCGGTCCACTGCTCGCTTCAATTCCCGGATAGCCCCTTGGTTGAGCTTGATTTCAGCGTTCCCATGGGTGCCCGTGGCTGCTGCCAGCGTCCGCCGCCAACTGCCGCCCAGCTGCCTCCGTTATCCCGGTTTGGGACGCCAACAAGTGTATGAATGAATGTCTTGAATGTCTGTGTGTATAAATACACACATACGTACATGCATGCATACATACTACATTACATAAATATATATATATTATTATATATATATATTAATATATATATATATATCATAGATACACATACATACAACATACATACACACATAGATACATATACCTATATACATTTAGACATTAACATATACATGCACATGTACTATACATATACATACATATATACGATACACATACTAATATATATATATATAATATATATAGATATAATATACATATATACATACATACATACATACACATATCCATACACACTATACGTACCATGTGCGTATGCAAAGGTACGTCGTGTGTCTGACAAAATGGATTTACACATACATACAAACATATATATATAATATATTATATATATATGTGGAAAGAGGGCTGGAATCGGGAAAAAAAGTATTCTCGTAAATTAATATCTGTTTAATTACTATTTTGTTGATCGTTGATATACATATACCGATAAATAGAAAGTAAAAAAATTGCGAGTTAATTCTTTGGTTCGTGTCTATATATGTGCATTATATATCTATATATATATATATATATATATATATATATATATATATATATATATATATATATATAAGAGAATAGACATTATAACGATAGAATAAGCGATAGATTGTTTGGATTTGGTTGCCAGCTTGAGAATCAGTGTTCAGAGCATCGAATTATTAAACAGATTCTTCGAATCTGAGAGTGTCGGCTGGTTTTCCAGAAGTATTTCGGGAATTATCGGTTTTCGTGACAGTGGGGCCAGTGAGCGCGGCTTAGGAGGCCCACAAGGGGGCGGTGAGACGGAACTCCCTTTATTGTATTTCAATATATTGCGAAGATTCTCGAAACCTTTCTGTAGTTGATTTTGAGGCTCAAAGTATTTCAGACATGTTGTTTATTTTACATGTGTATTTTTTGTCTCGGTTCGTTTCGTTAGAGAGAGCACATATGCACACCATATATTTTGTTTGCGTGCACCGTGGCTATGTAGTTATTTTTACGGTGTAAGTCACTTGCACAGGACGCGCGTCGGTTCGATTGGAATTTTTTGGGGTCGTTTCGACGAGCCCGAGCATGATTCGAAAATTAATCGACGGAAATATTTTGTTTTTTTTTTTTATAATTCAAGCAGAAATTATGCCGTATCTCCATCATATTTGTTGCATTCAAGTTTTCGTGTTTCACGTATTGTGCAGATTTGCAGCAAGATTCGAAGCTCATATTGCAACAATACACCTTTTTGGCACGCGGAGATATAAGTTTTCGAATATTTGGCAAAATCCGGAAAATCAGAATGCGATTTTTTCTATTTTTGATGATCTATATTTTATTTGAACATCTTATTCGAGAGTGTTTCGATTTCTAAATCGTTTCATGTTAATAAGAACCGAAGATCATTATCAGACAAGTCAGCATTTTATGTGATGTCATGATAGAAATAGTTTATGGAAATCCTAGTAACATGCAAGCAATGTTCAAATTGTAAAGTAAATATATCAGACGTTCGAAGCGTGTATGTAGATTTGGAAGATGCTATGTATGATATTATTTGACACATGTTTCTACAGAATTTTATATTTACGTAAACGTTCAACCGAGGCATGTTGTTATGTATGTTTTATTCGGGCAAGCAAATTCGAGATCGGAGACAGGAAAAATTGTCACGCAGGGTGAGACATCAAGTGTATTCAAGATTGATGAAGAATTCCTTCCGTGCGTTGTTGCACCAGATTAGGTTGCGTTCCACGATTGCGATGACTTTTCGAATAAGATTAGTATAAGAAATTTTGGATCATTCATGTCGGGAAGTGATCGTTGCAGACCGGAACATGAGTTGGGTTGAAATTTCTGTACACAACGTGGGGGAATAGCACAGGGGAAGAGAGAATAGAAATAGAGTGTGCTGAATTATGCAAACAATGCACTCATTATCTAATAAGTTCGGTAATGAGTTGAATCGGGCGAAACCGCCAGTTTGATGGAATAATGTAAGAATACACAGAATTTGTTAGCGTTTTAGTTATTTTTAATTCAGGTTCAGAAAAGCGTAATCTCGAGTGTTTCGTTGTTTGTTGCCATCATTTTTTCGCTCTGCGTTCGTCCGTTTACTGTCTTTGTTGTTTTGTTCGTCCACCCCTTCTTTTCCCCCGGCCGCTTTGCGTGGAGCGCAGGGTGCGCGCGGCATGCGTTGGTTTTTCGAGGTTGGGTTTTCTCTCTCGTCCGTCCCGTCTTTTCTTTTTGTCGTTTGTCGTTTGTTGTTGCCCTTCGTCTTCTTCCTTTATCGCCCTTCCGTGTTCTTGTTTTTTTCCCCTTTCTTTCCCTGTAGCCGTGTTGTTTTCACTTACCTGAGCGTGCGGTAAGATTTATTTGTTGTAACGAGATGCATAGAAAACATAGAGAGAATCGAGGTTCCAGATGACGGTAATTGTTAGTTCTATGTTTTCTTAAGAGTTGATAGTTTCATGAGTTGCATTTGCTTCGTTTGGATGTAGTTACAAGCATATTTTTCGATGTTTGGATATTTTGAATGCAGTTTCAGTACTAATGAAAATTATCTTCAAGATATGAGGCAATTTGGTCAGTGGGATAACCAGTTGATTTAGTTGCCTTTGCATATTCATTTATACGTTTGATTACTGTTTCATAGGACAACGAGCATAATCCAGAGATTCATATTGTGTTTTTTTTTTTTTTTTTTTTTTTTTTTTTTTTTTTTTTTTTTTTTTTTTGACTTTTCTTGGGGACGAGTTGTTGTGGCACGGGCTCAGAAATTATCATTCCCTTTCGCCAGTTTTGTTTGTCGCCGGGGCGGCTAGCCATCCCATACATTTCGGTTGTCCTAGTTCGTAACTCGTAGAGCTTCCCTGTGCAAGTTATTGCTGGAAGCTTAAGAGTAATTCCGGGGAGCTGGAGAGCGAGTTGGCCAGAAAAATCTCGACGGACCTTTTGGTGACTTTTGGTCGGTTGAAAATTTTGTTCTTAAAATTTGACAATTCGTTTGAGCTTTAGTATTTTTTCTCATGATCTTCGATCTTATTCCCGCTCGCCATTTTGATCTCAGCTCGATCGGGTAACTTTGAAGGCCAACAAGCAGGCGGGCGGGAACGGCCGTTTCGAGTCATCTTGATACGTGCTGTCGGTTTTCTCAAGATAACTCGAGTTTCAGGACAACTACAGAGCTGGCCAGCACAGCTAATGCATCCAGAATGACCAGGCGCGTTCGCCTGTTGAATCCAGAGGTCTGAACTCGATCTGCTAGCCGAGCTAGGGTCGCAAACAAATTCGTAATCATTCGAGTCATTGTAGCAGACGCTCTCGGTTTTTCGTACTGAACTCGATATGCAGGGCAGCCACAGAGCTGATAATCAAAGAAATCGATTGAGAAGTATCAGGCGCGTTCGTCTGTTGAATCAAGAGCTCTGAACTCGGCCTGCTCCCCGAGCTACGTTCGCGAATCTATTGGTATTGCTCGAGTCATCTTGAGAAGTGCTCTCGGTTTTCTGTACTTAAATCGCGCTGGGGGAGAGCTACTGTGCTGCTGGCCACAGGAAACGATTTCGAGACATCAGGCGCGTCCGTTCGTCGAAGCGAGAGCTCGGAACTCGGTCTGCTGCTCGAACGAGATCCGCGAAACTGTTGTATTATTCGAGTCATCCTGAGAGGTACTCTCGGTTCTCTGCACTTAACTCAGACTGTATGGGGGCCTGCAGAGCTGGTAATCACAGGAATCGATTTGCAGACATCAGACGCGTCCGCCTGTCGCATTCAGAGGTCTGAACTCGGTTTCATACTCGAGCTCCATTGGAAAACTGTCGTTTATTTTGTTAGAGTCACCTTGAGAGGTTTATAATCGCTTGGGCTGAAAACATAGTTGTTCTCTGAAATTCTTTTCCGCATTATATATTGTCAGGAAGTCTACGAGTCCCCCGGCGGTAAGAAAGGTTGACGGTTTACCGCCGGCGCCCAGTTCCGGCGCGCTGGAGAGCTAGTTGGCAAGAAAAATCTCGACGGAACTTTTGGTGACTTTTGCTCGGTTGAAAATAACTCGTAGAGCTTCCCTTAGCTAGTTATAGCTGGAAGCTAAGAGTAACTCGTAGAGCTTCCCTTAGCTAGTAACTCGTAGAGCTTCCCTTAGCAAGTTACTGCTGGAAGCTTAAGAGTAATTCCGGGGAGCTGGAGAGCTAGTTGGCAACGAAAATCTCGACGGACCTTTTGCTGACTTTTGGTCGGTTGAAAATTTTGTTCTCGAAATTTGACCATTCGTTAGAGCTCTAGTATTTTTTCCCATGATATTCGATCTTATTCCCGCTCGCCATCTTGATCTCAGCTCGATCGGGTAACTTTGAAGGCCAAAAAGCAGGGGGGCGGGAACGGCCGTTTCGAGTCATCTTGATACGCGCTGTCGGTTTTCTGAACATAACTCGAGCTGTAGGGCAGCTACAGTGTTGGTAAGTACACGTATCGCTCTCAGAATGATCAGGCGCGTTCGCCTGTTGAATCCAGAGGTCTGAACTCGGTCTCTCAGCCGAGCTAGGTTCGCAAACCTGTTTCTATTATTCGAGTCAACTTGATACGCGTTGTCGGTATTTTCAACTTAACTCGAGCTCTAGGGCAGCTAGAGTGCTGGTAAGCACTCCTATCGCACTCAGAATGATCAGACGCGTTCGCCCGTTGAATCCATAGGTCGAAACTCGGTCTGCTAGTCGAGCTAGGTCCGCAAACCTATTCGTATTATTCGAGTCAACTTGATACGCGTTGTCGGTATTTCCTACTTAACTCGAGCTGTAGGGCAGATACTGTGCTGGTAAGCACACCTACCGCAGTCAGAATCATCAGGCGCGTTCGCCTGTTGAATCTAGAGCTCTCAACCCGGTCTGTTGCGTAATCCAGAATCACGAAACTGTTCGTATTCTTCAGTCATCATGAGAGCTACTGTCGGCGTTCTGCACTTAATTCGGGCTGTAGGGAGGCTGCAGGGCGGGTAATCACAGGAATCGATTCGGCGAGATCAGACGCGTCCGTCTGTCGCACTCAGATGTCTGAACTCGATCTGATACTCGAAATCGGCTGAAAAACTATTCGTCCTCTGCAATTTTTTTCCGACAGTATATGTTGTCAGGAAGCTCTACGAGTCCCCCGGCGGTGACCAAGGTTGACGGTTTACCGCCGGCGCCCAGTTCGCAATGTCTAGCGCTGCTGCTGCCGCTCACCTTACCCAGAGTTTTTTAAGACGGATTCAGTACAAGTGTCGGGAAGGGGCCAGTTAAGTCGATTGTCAGATCGTGTTAATGCTGTGAAAGTTGCCCTGGCTCGTTTCCGGCAGCTCTGGCGGGCCTGTGACACAGGCGCCGACAGCGTTCTGAGCGCGGCAGAGATCCTTGAACGCCCGGCTCCCGCAGGCAGACAGGATTGCGTTCGACGCCAGCCGGTGCAGCGACCAGCGGGGCCTCCCAAACAAACTAGAAGCCGCCAAGGCCGAACTTGGGAACGCGCCGGTTTTGCCACCAGGACCCACCTCTCGCTGGTGAGCGCAAAGGGCGCCTGCGGCTGGCAGGCGCGGCCCTGCTGCCGAGGTCGGCACGGCTTTCTCGCGCGGCTTGATGCAGGTCGCGAGCTCGAGCGGCGCTTGCTGCAGCCCCGCGAGTGAGGGGAGGGCTCGCCCGGGACGAAGGCCAACGGCGGGGAGCTCGACGAGAGCAGCTGGCGCCCAGCGGACGTGTACATCCCCCGCTGGCGCAACGGCGTCCCGGCTGCCCTTGACTTCGCGGTCACCTCCGGGCTGCGGGCCGACCTCCTTCCACACGGCGGTGCCTGGTGCAAGAAGGCACGCTGCGCGTTAGCCGTCCTGGCGAAGCGCGCGGCGGACGCCACGGGGGAGGACCCCGCCATCGTGGCGGCGGAGCATAGGGCGACGCAATCTATACATATCCACTGCTCCCTGGCCAGGCCCATCCTGAACACAGCAGCTGTGTATACGCCACGCCCTCCTGGTTTGGCCAGGAGGGCGTATACACAGCTCCTGGGTTCAGGAAGGGCCTGGCCAGGGAGCAGTGGATATGTATAGACTTCGTCCCCCGAGGAGCACGCCCAGCGACTCTCGCTTCTCTTGCACAGGGAGAATGCGCGGGCCTGCGCGGGCTGCAGGGCCGCACAGGGCGCCGGCAGCCCGGCTGGCCGCGGCGACGGCGGCGCGGGCGGCAGACGCCGCGTAGGCCGCAGGCCTGACGCTCAACGGCGACCACGAACACCCCCGACGGCGACCACGACCACCCCAGACGCCCTGTCCCGACGATCCCCCCCCTGACCCAGACCACGACCACGAGCACCTCCGACTGCGACCACGACTACAACCGCCCCCGACGCCCTGCCCTGACGTCCCCGCCTGATTCAGACCACGACCACGACCGCGACCACGACCACGACCTTCCCCGACCACGACCGCGCCCAAGGTGGTCGGGCTCCTATTGTAGCACGCTGGAAGGAGATGACGCGTCTCATGGGTGCAGTTGACTTCGAACCGATGACATGATGGACGCGTGTGAGAGTCAATCGAAGGTGGAGTTTACTCCCGCGCCCGCCTTTCCAGGCGTCGGGAGCGGGAGCGTAGAGCCGAGCGCCGTTGCATTTGCAGCGGCTGCTCCCGGAGCCGGCCTATTGGAAGGCAGTTCGGGTGCATGCAAAGGCCCCTTGGGTGGCGTGCATGCGGCTCCCGGGACTTGCATGGGAGGCAGTCCCGGTGGTGAGCTGAGCGCTGCTACTTTTGTGGCGGCCGCTCCCGGATCTGGCCTTGCGGGTGGCGGTTCCGGTGCGTGCAATGGCCCTTCGGGTGGCATGCATGCGGCTCCCGGGACCAGTTTTGCAGGTGGTCCCGGTGAGGCCAGGAGTGGGTGTTATCCTCCTGGCCCCGGGCGCGGGTTCCGTCCCCCCGGGTGGTGTTCCTGGTGCGGGGTTCGTCCCCCAGCCGGCACCGGCCCTTCCTGCGTTCCCGGCAGAGGCATCAGGTGGCGAAAAGGCGATATTCGATGCATTGAAGCATATGAATTCCAATATGGCCACCAATACTTCTATGATTTCGATGTATAGCAGAATCACAAACGAGACTAAAGAGGCCATTGCAGTGGCCGTCGATCCATTGAAAGACGAAATGCAGGATTTGAGGGATCGTAAGGAGCGCCTTGAGTCTTCTTCCGGAACTGGTTCGAGCAAGAGACACCTTTCATTGTTGAGTGCAATGGATATTTCCAACCGACGCGTCGCCTTTATTGGATTTGATGGAGATGATTTGGCGGTGCGTGGTCAGGAGATAAATCGCTACGTTGCTTTGCTTCAGAATGTTCTTGTCGGGGTTGTTGGTCACTTCTTCTCTGGGCCAAGGAATAGCCAAAAGGCCACGCGTGCTTCATTCATGGAATTCTCTTCGCCGCAGGATGCCTCGAAGTTCTTGGACGTCGCAAAAATGCATCGGTTCGTGTTTCCTCAGCTGTCGGGCCGGGCCATCGTCATCAAGCCCGCCAAGTCGCAGGTCAATTTGGCCAGGGACTGGGCTCTACGTAAAGCAGCCGAGTTGCTGAAGACAGAGACCGGCCAGGATGCGAAGATCGAGTGGCAGACGCGCATCGTGAAGGTGGGCGAAACGGTTGCGTTTGAGCAGGGCCCAGGTGATTTGCGAGGTTTTTTTAAGCATCCGTTTTTGCGCCTCTCGCTTCCTCAGTAGGGAAGCGGGGGGGCCAGCTCAGATAGTGACGCATTGCTCGCACTGAGATCCGCGCACGTGATTCTCACATTCATTTGTTCTCCCCTCTTCCTCCTTCCACCTCCGCTGAGATTGCATGGTTTTTATTCCATTCTGATTGCGGTCCGGTCTTGCGTGCAGGACTGTACCGGCCACCTTGTTACGGAGACGTGCAGAGCTTGGAAGCCCTAGCTACGGAGTGGGCCAGCCTCTCTCACCTCGCCATTGGGGCCGTTTTTGTAAGAGATTTCAATGTGCATCATCGCGAATGGTTGCGTTCTTCGAACAGGACAAGTCCAGAGGGCAGATTTCTTCGAACGTGGTGTGTAGAGCACGGATTCGTCGAAAAAGTTCGACAGCCTACGCGGCAGCAGCATTTGTTAGATCTTGTTCTCACTGACATGCCTGACCTCATCTCTTGCTCTGTCGCGCCACAAATCGCTGATCACAGTGTTGTTCTTTGCTCTGTCACGCTGCCGGCACTCACTGTTTGGAGTGTTCAGCGGGAATGTTGGATCTACAGTCGTGCTAACTGGGGCGCTATACGGAGAGCTGTCCGGAATTCGCAGTGGAGCTGGATCGACGGATTTGCTCCCGATGCAGCAGCCTTAGCTCTGACTTGTTTTTTGCCTGATTTGATGCGGCAGCACATCCCTAGGAGCACGATCTCTTTTAGGGGTTCGCATCCCTGGCTGGACGAGCCGTCTTT
>CAUYUJ010017753.1:182500-197500 GCA_963575745.1 Prorocentrum cordatum
GTAGTATCGAGATCATCCCGTTTTTTTTTACGAGCGTTGGCAAAAGACAAATTGCACCACAAATGGGTTTCACACGCACGAATATACGTCGAGACACGTTTTCAAAAGTGAAACGATAAGCAGAGCAGAAAACACATTAAAAGTACACAAATCAAATTTGGTTACAAATTCCGCCACCAACGTTGTTCTCTAGAGAGGAAGAAGGGAGCAACAAACGACTGACGACGGGGAGAGAAAGGAATGCAAGACGAGGAAAAGAACTCAAAGGAGGCAACGCGCGACGCGCGCACTCAGCATTTAAAGTCTAGTTTTTTTTTTTTGAATTCATATCATATGAATCAGCGCGTTTTCCACGATTTTCATTTGAATGGAGATGTTCTGACCATGTACATATTATAAAATTTCTAGAATTTATCATGTATTTTTTAGGAATCCAAAGAAATTTTGCTTCAACATAAGAATTAGTGAAGCGATCGCGCAAACGAATTTGTAGAGATATAAGATCCGTATGGTTTTTTCATGCAGTTCCAAAATCTGAGTACCATTCAAAGGCAGATGTTTTTGCAAGTTTCCATTGCTTGGAATATTGGATCTCGAGTTAGAGCAGTCGCGTTTCAAGTTAAGTGTTACGAAGCAGAACACGATCGTTTGTACAGAGAAGTGTAAGAGTTGTACGATAGAAGAAAGCGTGTTAGAGTTCGTTTGGTTGGCGAAATTGCGACAGCCTAGTAAGTAGATAGTTTCATGAGGTCATTTGGTTTATGGAGAGTGTTCATATTACATGCTCACGATCCATACTGAAAATCTAAGTTTCGAGCCGCATTTCATCGAGCTTTTTTGCCCGAACATTTCGAGCCGCCAAAGCCCAAATTTTGGAGGCGCCTTAGACCTTTTTCGAGCCGGCTTATCTTTGAAATTTGAGCCGCCTTATCCCGATTTTCGAAACGTTTTAACGAGCGGGTTTAGTATGAGTTGTGTCTGCCGCGTTTGCGCCGGTGTTCTTGTGTTTCGGCATCCAGATTGGAAGATTTTTCAGGTTTTGTGGGAGACCGAATTCGTTTTCAGCCGAGATGTTGAGATCGCTCAAAGTATGGTTTTTTTTTCGGTTGCATATTTGTTTTTATTTACATTTATTATTATTGGGATCTTTTTCTTATTCTTATTTTTCTTTAGTTTTTTTTTAGCAGCCTTGGACATGCATGAACACCTCACCTCAGCCTTCTTCAGACAGGCGAACAGACAGCCGCTGATCGAAAGAGAGACCTTTTGGACTAAAAAATCAACAGGGAGGGACGGGGACTGGGCGCGGGCGGTAAACCGGCAACCTTTCTTGCCGCCGGGAGACTCGTACAGCTTCCTGAGCATATATAAGGAACAAAATTGCAGAGAACGAATAGTTTTTCAGCCTGAGCGGTTTCAGACCTTTCGATGCAACAGCTGAACGCCCCTCATGCTTCTAGACTGTTTTGTGTGCGCATGAGCTCCGTAGCTCTCCTGCAGCCCGAGTTACGTGCGAAAATCGACAGCACCTCTCAAGATCACTCGAACAATATAAATAGTTTCGCGAATCCACCTCGAGTATCAGATTGAGTTCAGACCTCTGAATGCATCAGGCGGACGCGCCTGATGTCTCCGAACCGATTCCTGTGATTACCAGCCCTGCAGCCCCCTTACAGTCCGAGTTAAGTGTAGAAAACCGACAGCACTTCTGAAGATGACATGAACAATGCGAATAGTTTCACGGACCTAGGTCGGGCAGAAGACGAGTTCAGAGCTCTAAATGCGACAGGCGGACGCGACTGATGTTTTAGAATAGATCTCAGTGATTCCCAGCTTGCCGCCCCCTTACAGCTCGAGTTAAGTGCAGAAAACGGACAGCACCTCTCAAGATGACTCGAAGAATGCGACTAGGTTTGCGATGCTAGTTCGGGCAGCACACCGAGTTCCCAGCCCTGGATTTGGCAGACGGACGTGCCTGATGTCTCCGAATCGATTCCTGTGAGTACGAGCCCTGTAGCTCCCCAATAGCCCGAGTTAAGTTCAGAAAACTGACAGCACTTCTCAAGCTGACTCGAACAATGCGAATAATTTCGCGAACCTCGGTCGGGCAGCAGACCAAGCTGAGACCTCTAGATAAAACAGACGAACGCGCCTGATCATTCCTAATCGATTTCTGTGTTAATGAGTTTTGTAGCTGCCCTACAGCTCGAGTTAAGTACAAAATACCGACAACGCATATCAAGATGACTCGAAACAGCCGATCCCGCCGCGACGCTTTTTCGCAGAAGTATTTCCCGATCGATTTGAGATTAAGAAGGCGAGCGGGAAAAATATCGAATATGGTCAGAACAAATATTAGAGCTCAAACGAATTTTCGAATTTCGAGAACAAAATTTTCAACCGACCAAAAGTCACCAAAAGGTCCGTCGAGATTTTTCTTGCCAACTAGCTCTACTCTTAAGCTTCCAGCAACTAGCTAAGGGAAGTTCTACGAGTTATGAGGGGAGGGGGGGGAGGGAAAGGCGAGAAAGGACAAACTAGGCCGGCGCCCGCAAGCGATGAGCCGGAAGAGGGTGGAAGGCGAACGGCTGACGCCACGAAAGCAAAACCTTCCACTGGGCGTCTCCGGCGTGGGCCCGGGAGCACAGAAACAACTGAAGCATGCGTTGAAAATCGTGGGCAGTAGGTTGCCGCACGATTGCCTCCGGTAAGATATTGTACAACCGGACGCCTCCAAGAGGAGACCTGCGGACATAATCTGGCGCAGAGGCTGCATGGATCTTGAAGTTGCCTGCTGTGGAGGGGAACAGAGGAAGGGGGAAAGGCGGGGCGGAAGAAACGGGAAAACATGAGAGGTCCCAAACCAATGGCATTACGGTGGATAAGGCCAAGGATAGCAATATCCCGGCGGACAGATAGCGGAGCCATACAGTGGTCCTTCAGTGCTGACCTTTTGGTTACTTCAAGCGCTCGGAGAAACCGATACTGCGCCGAGTCTAAAACAGACAGTGCGGTAGATGAAGCGTGGCTAATGGCTGCCGTCCCGTATTCAATATACGACAAGATGTGGCTTTTGTACAGAAAGATCAACTCCCGAGTGTTATAATAACGGCGACAATTTAAAATAGACCGGGAGCGCCAGCCTGCTTCGCAAGCACGCTCAGAAATGGCATCTCCCATGAGAAGCTTGCTGTCGAATGTGACTCCCAAAGACTTGAAACTGTCACCATGCGGCCAGGAATGAGATAAGATCCGCATGTTTTCTTTCGAAGCATCAAAAACTGCACCGTTTCCGTGCCCCCAGGAACGCAATTTGTTCTGACACTCGTGCATTGCCGCATAGGCCTCTGCGTTTGTTTCGTCTCGCTCTAAAACTTTAAACGCATTGAGGTCATCAGCCAATGGGATTTCTTGAAAACCTACACTGCGGACGGCCTTTTTGGAGTCGGATTAAAAGACGTTCCACAGAACAGGGCCCAAAACAGTGCCTTGAAATACCACATCAGTCATGGTGATCGCACGAGAGAGTGCGCCCTCAACAACTACTTTCGCCGTGCCAACATCTGAGGACAGCCAACACCGAGGGATGCAAACCAGAAGCTCTTAATTTGGCTTTTAAGCGGTCGGCTGAGACTCTGTCGAACGCACCAGCAGCGTCGGAGCTGCACGCAGCAACTCGCCTCCCATCGCCGAATGCGACGAGGCAGGTCAGAACGAAAAACAAGATCGCATCTCTCGATCCTCTGCCGGGCGTGTAAGCAAATTGAAAATCACCATAACTCAGTTCCCGCACAAGCCGGGGCACAAACAAAGAAGCAATCAGCCGCTCCACGACCTTCGACACTTGTGAAGTGAGATGGTTTCCTCTGTAATTGCCAGCGTCGTGCTTCGACCTGTTTTTGAAAAGAGGGTGAATCCAGTGGATGGTCCAACAGCGCGGCCACTCTCCGCACGACAGAACACGACGAGCGAGAAGAACAATGGGAAGAGACAATTCTTGAAAGCACACCTTCAAAACACGAGCTGGGATCAAGTCCGGCCCCGTGCCACTGTCAATGCACAAATCCTTCAAGACTTTCGAAGCGGAGCGAAGACGGAGAGGAGGGAGACCAAGGGAAGGCGAGGAGGGAGGAGGGAGAAGGGAAAACGCTGTGGGGATTAAAACTGTACTCTGCCATTTCGCTTCAAAAGATCGTGCAAATTCGTTTGCCTTGTCGGCCGCCTGGATCGCCCAAGGGCCGTCTGGAGTTCGAAGAGGCGGCGAAACTTCTTTGGGGACTTTACACATTAGATCACGAGACAGCTTCCACCAGCCTTTGCTGCCGGATCGGATCGAGCGAAGCTTAGCACGAGTGCGCCCGATATAATCGTGAAAAGCATTCAACATAGCATGGCTGCAAGCTCGGACTGCACATAGAAACTCTGGCGAACCCTCGGCCTGTGCTTTCAGCCGCACCTTATCTAGACAATCCGTCGTCAGCCAAGGGTGGGGCGACGACGACGACCGGATCAAGACAGACGGAATAAAATCTCGCATGCCGTTTAAAATCACGCTTGTGAGCTGCACAGCGGCTTCGGTTGGACGGAAACGGCAAATGAATTCCCAATCTGTCTGCCGGAAACGGCGTCTAAGCGACGACCAGGAAGCCGCCGAATATTTCCATCCTCGGCGCGCGACCGTAAACGGAAGGAGAGGAGGAAACGAAAGAGAGCAGAGAACGAGAGAATGGTCGGCGATCTTGGGTAGAACCGCGCACTCGATCTGCTCGTGAAGATCTGTTAAAACAAGATTGAGAAGATTAAGTGCCCCGAGTTGGTGCTTTGACGCATTCCTTGAAACCATGTAATGAACGCCAATTCTGCATCGCGATTCCCTCCGGGCTAGTGTGTCTGGAAAAGCGTAGCCACTGAACATGGTGTAAATTCAGGTCTCCAACGAGAACGGTTCCGATAGCTAAAGACGCGTGTCGGGACCACTCTGCTGAGAAAGAATTTATCGTTGCAAGTTCGCCGTAACGAGGCGGACGGTGCCAACATGCAATTTAAATGGGCCCGCGCTGAGAATGAAACAATGTCCATAAAATTTCGGCCTGAGTAGAACAAGGAAGTGGAGAGAATAAACATGCAAATCTGTCGATGGCAGACATCAGAACTCCACCTCCGTGGGCGTTTCCATCCCTACGGTCAATCAAAGAATACCCGCTCAGGCACGGTGTTGGACAGGATCTGTCGAGTTTGCTCTCATTGATCAAAACGAGCAAAGGGGGGCGGGGAAAAAAGACAAACGAGCTTCAAGCTCGGCACGATGACTAAAAAAACCGTCGATGTTTATATGCAAAATGGTGAGGTTCAGTGAAACAACCGACAGTGAGGGTCCGGGTTCTCGCGGACCCCTGCCGGGGGGCGAATTCGGTTGGAAGAAAGACGAGATGGATCTCTGATTAAAATCAACACCGCGCACACGCTGAAGCACAGGTTGGGGGCAGGAAAAAGGAAGAGGAGGGGGCGGACGACGAGAAACAGACGTAAGGCCGGTCGAAAATTCCGGGCTAAGGCGATTCGAAAAATCTGGATTAAGGCGATTCGAAAAATGCGGGGTAAGGCGACTCGAAAAATCGCCGTCTGAGGGACCAGGATGCGCAGAATTAAATTGGCATCCATTGCTCGCCCCAGAAAATGAAGCAGACGAAAAACGAAGTGCATTGCCGCGCATTTCAAGCTAAGGATCTACCCGCACATTCCAAACCAAAACGTTCACCAGCACATTTCAAACCAAGGATCTAAACAAAATCAAGAATACACAACAACAAATCATTATTTAAACAAAGAAACAACACAATATGCTCATATCTGAAATCAACCGACTAAATTTTGCTCTGCACAAAATTGATCACAATCCTGTTTGAATAATCTTAAATATTTACGTGCAAATAGGGCACCGCGACATAACAGCATTATGTTTTCCAAAAACATACGCTCGAATAGGTGCAGCGTTGAACATATTAGCACTTCCGGAAAGCAGCGATTCGATGAACGAAAGGAAACTCTTTTTCTATCTGCACAATTTCTTGATGCTATATTCTTGTCCAATGATCCCACGCCGGGCACGTCGATTCACTACATAGATTCATGTAAATCTAGATTTAAATGATTTAAATGATTTAATGCGTGCGGGTTTGAGCCGAGCGCCGCTGTCTTTGCAGCGGTTGCTCCTGGCGCTGGCCCGGCGCCTGGCAGTGCTGGTGTATGCAATGGCCCTTCGCGTGGCATGCGTGCGGCTGCTGGGGCCGGCCTTGCGGGTGGCAGTCCCAGTGGTGCTCCTGGGGCCGGCCCTGCGGGGGGGAGTTGGGGGCTGGGCGCGCGTTTTGCCCCCCCGGGCGCGGGCGCGGGCGTCGCCGCCCCGCCGGCGCCTGCGCTGGACTCTTCTCCGCCGGAGGCGTCAGTCGGTGCGAAGGCCGCCCGTGAGGCGCTGACGGCCATGAATGGCAGGATGGCGACGCAGCAGCCTCGCTGCTACGCGCGCCAAAAAGAAGAATCTTGCAATCTCTCAGGCGATCGATCCCTCGAAGGATGAAGTGCGCGATTTGGCCGACAGAGTGCAGCGCCTTGAGATGGGCAGTTCTGGTCGTGGCTGCCAGAGGCATCTATCTGAGTTTGATTCATAAGTTCGATGTTGCTCACAGCCGCGTCGTCTTCATCGCTTTCGACGCGACTGGCGCCAGTTCCAGGGGCATTCATGCTATTGCCGGCGCTTTGAGCGCGGATGTGCAGGGGCCGCCTGTTTTTCAGTGGTCCCCGGAACAGCCGTAATATTATTCGCGTGTCCTACTTCGAGTCGTGTGTTTTTTTTTTTTTTTTTTTTTTTTTTTTTTTTTTTTTTTTTTTTGTTTTTTTCTTTCCTCTCTCTGATATGGCAATTGCGCTTCTTGAGGAGGCCAGGCGAAGATGAGGGGGGCGTCTTTGGACAACTCGATCATTATGAGGGCGGCTGCGACGCTGGTGGGCCTTGCGCGGGGCTGGGCACTTCGCGCGGCTACTGAGCTGATCAGGAACGCGCCGGGGGGGCGGACTGCTGAGCTCGACTTCCTGGCGAGGTCAGTCCGGATCAGCGATGTCGCGAAGTTTGAGCAGAGCCAGGGCGACTTCGAGGGCGCTTTCACGGGCGGTTTTCACGCCTTCGTCTTCCCGAGGGAGCCGGGGGGGGGGCATCTCCTTGCGCGCGAGCGCTTCGCGCGTGTCGTGTTCCGCCCGTGGTTTAACCGTCAGTGAGCGGCCTCCAGGTGATGCCCGGCGTATTCGACGCAGAGGGCCCCGCTCCCGCGAGGCCTTTCTCTGCGGCGCCGTCAGTGAGGGTTTCCTCCTTTTTCCTCATTGTCCGCCTGGTCATGTTCCCGCTCTCCCCGCCTCTTCCTGGTCTGCGTCAGTCGCGTTGGGCAGAAAGAGTTCTTCCGATGGCAGTGAAGTGCATTCCAATTCGCTTCAGGGCGAGGAATTGCGCGACGCCGCTTCCGCGTCGTCTTTCGATTTACTATATTCCCCATCCTGCGCGTGAGCAGTCGTTTTTTTGTCTTCCCTTTCTTCTCAGCGGCGGAACTCAACATTCGGATTTCTTTGTTCCCCCCTCGTTATCTGAAATGAGACCTGGCTTGGTCAAGCATTTTGAATTATGCAGTTGGCTGGGTGTGACGGTGCGAAATGATCGGCCGACGAGGCCCGGTTGGATTCCGCAATGGAGTAGCAGTGCATGTCGTTCCTTTGTGTAGCGCGCGCGCCGCTGGCTGGCCAGCGGGCGTGGATTGCAGCGCGCGCAAGTTTAGGACCTTAATTGCTTTGTTGCTGGTGCCGGCCGCCGCGTTGCGGATAAGTATGTTTGGAAGGTTTGCCGAAGCATGGGGCTTTTTGGAAACCGCTCGCGTTTTCACCAATGTAGCTGGCGACCCAAACGCCCGCCGAAAAGAGTGGCCGCGGCGTTCGCTTTCCACCCAGCTGGAAGGTAGGGCTTGTTTTGTTGTTGTTTTTTTTTCCCCCCCTCTCCCCCTTTCTTTTTTTCCCTTCTCCTCTCTCTCTCTCTCTTCCAATCGTTCTCGTCGATTCTTCGGGGGTGCAGGTCGAAGTCTTGATCGAGGTTGCAGATCGTCGTTTTTTGTTTGTTTGTTTGTTTGTTTGTTTGTTTGTTTCTCTGCCTCGTCACGCCGTCAATTCGCCCCTCCGCCGATTGCGGCGCCGCCGCAGTGCGAATTGGATGGGGGCTCCGGAGGCAGCTCACTCACAGCTGGCAAGTTTTTTCCTTCCTTGAGTGTTGCTGTAGCAGCAGTGTGCGTTTTATTCCTCAATCAGAGCTTGCCTCTGTACGGGGTCCTAGCGGATTCATATGGTTAGGTGAGGTTCGTCGCCGATTTCTGTGGCCTGCCCGGGTGCCTGGGTGCCCAGGTGCCCAGGTGCCCGGGCTCCCGGGTGCCGAGTAGCCCTATAGCCTTCTAGCCTTATAGCCCCATAGCCCTATAGGCCTATAGCCCTATAGCCCTATGGCCTTATGGCCTGATAGCCTTATCGGCCTATGGCCCTACGAGCCCTCTAGCCCTATAGCCCTATAGCCCTATAGCCCTACACCCTTATCGCCTCATAGGCCTGTAGCCCTGTAGCCTTCTAGCCCAATAGGTCTATAGAGCCCCGTAGTCCTGCGTCCCGTTGAAAAAATGTGATTTGTTTTTCTCAGGTAGCATCGTACAGTGCGCGCCTCATGCATTAGTTGATTCCCTGTCAGGACTCGTCGGTCGCTTGCTCCACGCATCCGTGGTTGGATGTGGACTGCGTGCGATTGGCGCGGGAGAAAAACGAGGCCGCAGGCGTTTTTTTTTCCGTGTGTTTTGGGAGGGGGGATTTCTCGGACTTGCCGGAAGTTCGCGGCCTTAATGTTTCAAGTTCTCTGCCGGTGCGGGTCGCATTAGTCAGGGGGGAGTTCCACGAGCTGGATCCCGATAGCTCTTCTGGCCCCGACATCATGCCAAGCTGTGTTTCGAAACAGTGCGCGCAGGGGCTGGCGCCCCCCTATTGAAATTCTTTGTGGGGTGATATTACTCGACGGTCGATGGCCGCAGTCTTGGTGCGAACGCTGGATGCATCCTTTGTTCACTCGTCGTAGCGTGAGTGGTCTGGAGAATTGCAGAGGAGTGTAACTCACATCCTAAATCTCGAGAATCGTGGAGCGAGCTTTAAGGGTTTTATCCTTGCCTCGGCTGGTGGAGTAAGAAGTTTATGGCCCCAATCGATTTGCGTGCTCTGCTGGCCAGCTTGCGCGGGATGCGATCTTGATTTTTATTTCATTTTGGCTGCAAGACTTGGCCGAGGCCGGTCGATGGCGCTTTACTGTTCCGACGTGTCAGGCGTTTTCGATGCAGTCGCAGAGGTCCGTTTGTTGCAGAAGCTTCAGGCTACGTAAATATATCCTCAATTGTAAATTGCATTGAAGGATTGGCTCAGAGCCCGTTCACGGCGTGTAGCTGTGCGAGGTGTGTTGTTTGACCCAGTGGAAATGCGTGATTTGGCCTTTCAGGGTGCAGTATTCGGGTTTTGCTTTGTGGAGTGCTTTCTGTGGAGATTCGCGCAAAGCCATGGCAGCGCGCGATATTACAGACGTCGTGTGAGCCGACGATTTGATTGCTTTTGGCAGCAAATTTGATTCGTCGTTTCACTTCGATGAACTAATGCGTGCTGTGCAGCTCTGTAGAGATAGCTTGCGCGATTGTGGACTAGCCAACGGCGTGTCCTTCGATGGTAGAAATGAGAGTTTTCACGTTGTTTCAAAGGCTCGACCTTCAGGGGAATCGTTATGAGTTTTAGGTGTCCTCATTGACGCCAAGCTTACCATGCACGAGGCTGCGCATGAATGCTCCTGTGAATGCCGATGGAGAATCCAGACTCTGCTGCGTGCTCGGAAATTTCACGCAGATAGCGAATTAGTGCATTTCTTTAAGGGCCATATTTCAAGTCATATCGAATATTGTACTCCCGGTCTGTCTCTTGCTGCGAACACCGTGTTGGCACCAATCGATAATATGTTGTGTACCCTCCTCGCCCCAATATCCTTGATTGATCTTGGCGCATTGATGCATTTTGCTTTGGCTCCGTTACCAGTGCGACGAGACATCGCGGTGTTGGGGGTGAGGCCCTCGTCATTTTCAGCGTTGCTTCCAGCGGGATCTCTCGAAGCCCCCGCCCAGGGCTTTCCGAAGGCGTGCCGCAAATTTCGTTGACGAGTGTCCGCTTTTTGCGCAGGTTTTTTTGATTGGATCCTGTCTGGGTGGCGTTCGCGCCCGTAACCTTCTGCCGGATTTTAGTGTTGCCGCTGGCTATGTACAGGAATTCCAAAGGAGGTTGACATATCTAATCAAAGTTCGGGCTGCCCGGGGCAGTGCGGATTGCAGGGGATCGGGGGGTCGCTGATTCTAGTCGCATCCCACTGGTTTCGCATCCGCTTCGTTTGAGTGATGGGTTGTGGTTTTTGGTCATTGAAATTTCGATTTGAGTGACGGGGTTGTTGTGTGGTCATTGAAATCTAGAATTAAGAGTCGTATCCATGAATTGAATTGCGTCTTACGTCGAAAATTCAATTTCCAGGGCCCACAACTTCGTCTGACAACATCGAACTGTTGATACATATGTTTTAAACATCAAAGTGCCGTTTGTGTTTTTACAAATTTCAACATCGATCGGTCTTGGATGGGGTTTTTGGTATTGCACAGTGCGTTCGTGGCGAAGGTACAGCAGATGTGCGACAGTATGGGATTACGACGGGTAACTTTTGCGATGTGATTCTCTGTTAACATGTTAATTCTAATTTCGAAATGCATAATTATATTCGGGCCTATTTGGTGTTCTCTTCGGCTGCCTGGGCGCCTCTTGGACGCGCTCCTGGGAGCTTGAGGGGCGTTTTAGCGGTCATTTTGGAGCAGACAGACCGAACACAAAGGGTGCTTCAATCAGAGTTCCCTATGGGGAGCCCCAGCAATCTCTTCCTTGGGGCCATCTTGGGGTTCCATTAGGTCTCTCCTGGGTTTTTGGGGCCATTTTGGAGCCATCTTCAGGCCTCGTGTGGCCATTTGAAGCGAAAAGGCGACACATCTATGGTTTTAAAGCTCTTGGGATGATTTTTTCCATTCGGGGATTCTTTGGGGAGCTTTTTCCATTCGGGGTCGTCTTGGAGCAGTTGGCTCAGGGCTAGGACTGGTTTTTAATTTTTGTCGGAGGCAACCTGCGGGTGCCGCGGTGTGGAATTTGAAAAGTGGGTTCGGGCTTCCCTGGCCGCGTTCATAGGACTTTTCATGCGCTGAATGTGTCTTGCATGGTCGTAATCCAGGGGCGCAGTTGTGGTGGTGTCATTTGGTTAGCAGAGGCCGGAGCAAAACAATGAAACATACAATGCAATAGTACATGTTTAAAGAGGGGTTCACTTATCCAATCGTTTTGTGCGTGTGTGGGTGCGTGTGCGTGCGCGTGTGTGTGTGTGTGTGTGTGTGTGTGTGTTTTGTTTCTTTTTTTCCCCCAGCAGTTTTCTTGACTTGCTTTTTCCCCCAGATTTTCTGCTTAGATTTGGGCTTCGACCGTTCCCGTTACATTTTGTTACAAACGGTTTTATTTGGATGCGTTTTCAATTCCCGATAGGATGCTTTTTGTTTCTTGGTTTTAGCCGTTTCTATTTTCAATTTTTGCATGTAGCGGGTTTCGTGTCGATTTGATGTTTCACCGTTTAGTCTTCACGTTTCGGGTCAGGGTGGGGATCTGGCCGTCTTACGCATGAGATTATTATTTCCGATTGATTTCGTTGCCAGTGTTTTCAGGAGATTTGGTCAAGTTCATTAATGGGGTAGCCTTGATTGCGCTTTGGCCGGTTCTAGCGGCCCCAGCATAATGTCCAGGTCTTCCCTTGTCTTGGCGTCGGTCCCGCATTTGGTTTTCGCCGGGATTTAGGGTCCAGCGTGGTCCCGGTCCCAGTTTTGGCCCCCATCTCGGCCCAGGTCCCCGGCCCTGCTTCGGTCTTTCCATTGGTTTGGCCTGGCCCCGGTCCAGCCGTGTGTCGGCCACGGTCGGGGTCCCCGGCTTCGGTCTGCCTAAGGGTTCGGCTTCGGCCCCAGTTTGGCATCGGCCCCACTTTGGCCAGCTTTTGGCTCCAGCCCCGGCGTCGGCCATGGGCTTCCTCCTCCTGTTCCTCATTTTTTTTTCACCCTTTCCCTTCCATTCCCTTCCCTCCTCCTTTTTGCTCTTCCTCCCCGTCTTCTTCCTCCTCCTGGCCTCCTCTTCTTCCTGTTGCTACTGCTTCTCCTTTTCCGCCTCTTCCTCTTCCTCCTCCTTGTGCTTATTCTCATCTTTCACCTCCTCCTCTCCCTTCCTCTTCCTCCTCCACTTCCTCCTGCCTTCCCTCCTCCAGCCCTCTCCTCTTCCTGTTCTTTTTACGGATGGATTTGAGTAAGTTCCGCTTCGGTTAGGTATCGCTTCGGCTTCGTTTGGGTAGGTTGGGGTTTGTTCGGTCGGCTTCGCTGAGTTTCGGCAGTGGAGGCTGTGTAGGCTTCACTGATGCAGTGAAGGGAGCAGGAGGCATCTTGTGAGGGAAGGAAGAGGTAAGTCGTGAGCTAAATTTTGGAAGCGGTGTTGAAAAGTGAAGAGTTTTGACTCGCGAGGTATTTTCTGTGGGAGGATACGCATACCCGAGATGTGAAGTATCAATTCGCGAGTTATGTATGCAATCGTATCCATACATGTATGTGTGCATGGTTCATATATGTACGCATTCGTTATTTCTCTCTCTCTCTCTCTCTATATATATACATGCATGTATAAATTTGCAGATGTAGGAACATAGGTGTGCTTCGGTGTTTGCGCTTCCTATTGCGCATCGAAGGAAGTGGAATTGATACTAAACGTGGAGAATTGTGTTCACATGCTCTAACACATATTTCTGTATTTGGTGTGTATGTGTGTTAAATTGCGCATTTTTGCCGAAGTCGCATGCAATCGTGAGATTTGCTGATATCGAATTAATTGCGGGTAGATTTCAATTTCAAGCGTTCACGCATTTTGGGGTTAGATTCTAGAAACAA
Organism: Prorocentrum cordatum; assembly: GCA_963575745.1. NCBI lineage: Eukaryota > Dinophyceae > Prorocentrales > Prorocentraceae > Prorocentrum > Prorocentrum cordatum. The sequence goes on from CAUYUJ010017753.1 coordinate 195,595, forward strand.
GTGCAATGTGTGTTTAAAGTCCATTGCGTCTAGATCTTGATTCGAATCCAGTCTCACTTCGAAACGGATGCCGTACACATCGGAATTGCCAGAATGTGCATACTGGAAGTTAGTTTTGTCGTGTGAGTGTCGTTACGTTTTCCAGCGTTCTATGTGCACTAGCGCCCAAAACGATCGTGACGACATGCGGAACCCTACGAAGTTTATAACTTAGTTCCCTCTGCTTCGTCTTTTTTGACTTGTTGTCCCAAGTGGCAGGGTTCGCATGCGGTTCCCCGCCCATTTCGGCACACCTCTCATACGGTTCGTGTCCCCATAGGGAGCTCCGACGAAGGCCTCAGTGGCAAAGTTCGCATGCGGCCCCGCCCCATGTCGGCACACCCCTCACGCCGTTTGTGGCCCCATAGGGAGCTCCGCCAAAGGCCCCGGTGGCAGGGTTCGCATGCGGTTCCCCGCCCATTCTCGGCAAAACCGCCTCACGCGGTTCGTGGCCACATAGGGAGCTCCGCCGAAGGCCCCAGTGGCAGAGTTCGCATACAGTTCCCCGCACATTTCGGCACGCCCTCACTAAAGGCCCCAGTGGCAGGGTTCGCATGCGGTTCCCCGCCCATTTCGGCACACCTCTCACACGGTTCGTGGCCCCATAGGGAGCTCCGCCGAAGGCCCCAGTGGCAAAGTTCGCACGCGGTTCCCCGCCCATTTCAGCACACCCCTCACACGGTTCGTGGCCCCATTGGGAGCTCCACCGAAGGCCCCAGTGGCAGGGTTCGCATACGGTTCCCCGCCCATTTCGGCACACCCCTCAGACGGTTCGTGGCCCCATAGGGAGCTCCGCCGAAGGCCTCAGTCGCAAAGTTCAAAGTTCGCATGCGGTTCCCTGCCCATTTCGGCACACCTCTCACACGGTTTGTGGCCCCATAGGGAGCTCCGCCGAAGGCCCCAGTGGCAAAGTTCGCACGCGGTTCCCCGCCCATTTCGGCACACCCCTCACACGGTTCGTGGCCCCATAGGGAGCTCCGCCAAACAGTGGCAAAATTCGCATGTGGTTCCCCGCCCATTGCGGCACACTCCTCACACGTTTCGTGGCCACATAGGGAGCTCCACCGAAGGCCGCAGTGGTAGGGTTCGCATGGCGGCCCCGCCCCATTTCGGCACACTCCTCAGACGGTTCGTGGCCCCACAGGTAGTTTCACCGAAGGCCACAATGGCAGGATTTGCAGAGTGGCCCCGCTTCATTTCGGCACACCCCTTACACGGTTCGTGGCCCCATGGGGAGCTCCGCCGAAGACCCCAGTGGCAGGGTTCGCATGCGGTTCTCCGTCCATTTCGGCACACCCTTCACACGCCTCTCGGCCCCATATGGAGCTCCACCGAAGGCCCCAGTGGCAGGGTTCGCATGCCTTTCCTCTGCCTGTTTTGACACACCCCTCACACGGTTCGTGGCCCATAGGAAGCTCCGCCGACGGCCTCAGTTGCAGCGCCCGCATGCGTTCCCCAGCTCACTGCGGCACGCGCCGCGCACGTTTCGGGGTTCCCATCCGCGTTGCCCCGTGCTCCATCCCTCTCGCGGCGCGCTGCCTATGATGAGAGGGTAGTATCGTACACCGCTCGCATCTGCAAATGGTTCGGTCCCTCGCCAGGCTCTTTTGTGATTTGTTGCCTCAGCATGTTTTTTTGTTGTCAGGGCGAAATCATATCACGCGCAGAGCAGGTTGCGGTGTTCATGAATGAAACGTTCAGGTTTTGAGTTTCATTGATGCTGGCTTTCATGAGGATACGTACGACCCATAAACACAATGCTTGCTTATTCACATTTTGTTGCAGAAGCACGCCGATGCAATTATCCGATATGGTACCAGCATTTATCTGTGTGTAAATGATGGATCGGATTGTCTTTCAGTCACGC
>CAUYUJ010017753.1:202500-225717 GCA_963575745.1 Prorocentrum cordatum
GGGCTTCCTGGGAGCCTCTTGGAGGCCTCTTGGGGGCCTTCGGGGGTTTCTCGGGATCCTCTTTGGCCGTCTTGGTGGGCTCCTGGCCCCTCTGACGCCGTCGGAAGCCGTCTTTAGGGCCTCTCTGGGCCGACTTGATGCCCTTTTGGGGTGCTCCAGGGCCGTCTTGGAGGCCATCTTGGGCCCGTCTTGGGGGCCTCTTGGGCCGTTCTGGGGCCATCCTGGAGGCCTCTTGAGTGGTCTTGGGCCGATCTCTGGGAGCTCTTGGGCCGTCTCGGGCCGTCGGTAGGCCGAAACGAAGCAGATGCCCAAATTCGTCAGAATACGCTAGGCACATCAATGATTTTGGCCTCTTCGGGCCTTCTTGGAGGCCCTCTTGGAGACCTCTTGGGCCGTCTTGGGCCATCTTAGGACTATCTTTGGCCGTCTTGCTGGGCTTCTGGCCCGTCTGACGCCGTCGGAAGCCATTTTTGGGGCCTCTCTGTGCCGACTTGCGGCCCTCTTGGGGTGCTCCAAGGCCGTCTTGGAGGCTTTCTTGGGCGTCTTGGAGGCCTCTTGGGCCTTTTTGAGGCTGTATTCGAAGCCTCTTGGGCCGTTCTGGGGCCATCTTGGAGGCCTCTTGTGCGATCTTGGCGGGATCTTTGGGGGCTCTTGGGCCGTCTGGGGCCGTCGGAAGGCCGAAAAGAAGCAAATGCCCAAATCCTTCAAAAACCTAAGTTCAATCAATGATTTTGGCCTCTTCGGGCCTTCCTGGGGGCCCTCTTGGAGGCCTCTTGGGCCGTCGTGGGCCATCTTGGAGCCATCTTGGACCGTCTTGGTGGGCTCCTGGCCCGTCTGACGCCGTCGGAAGCCGTCTTGGGGGCCTCTCCAGGCCGACTTGGGGCCCTCTTGGGGTGCTCCAGGGCCGTCTTGGAGGCCATCTAGGGCGTCTTGGAGGCCTCTTGGGCCGTCTTGGGGGCCTCTTGGGCCGTTCTGGGGCCATCCTGGAGGCCTCTTGGGCGATCTTGGGGCGATCTTTGGGGGCTCTTGGGCCGTCTCGGGCCGTCGGAAGGCCGGAAAGAAGCAAATGCCAAAATCCGTCAACATCCGAAGGCACATTCATGATTTTGGCCTCTTTGGTCCTTGCTGGAGGACCCCTGGGAGATCTCGTGGGCCGTCTCGGAGGCCTCCTGGGCCTCTTGGAGGCCTCTTCGAGGCCTCCAGGGCCGTCTTCGGCTGTCCTGGAGCCTTCTGGGGCGAACTTGGAAGCATCTTGGATTCTCTTGGGCCGTCTTCAAGGCCATCTTGGATCATCTTGGGCGAACTTGGAGGTCGTCTTGGCCGTCTTGGAGGCCATCTTGGGCCATCTTGGAGCCATCTGCAAGGGGAATCTTTATGCAGTCACCTATTCCAGGTGGCCGGCGGGGCGGGCCGAAGCCCCAGGGGAGAGTTATTTTGGAAACATAACCCAAACCAAACCGTAAGGAGTTGAACGTGCCTACGGCGAATCACCGCCGCCCCCTGCCTTCTACAATCGCCCATGTGGCTGAGCGTTGTGGCAAGAGCTCTGCTACGCTATCGGACCATGTGTTCCCCCAGCCGTTGTGGAAACCCTTCGGGGAACACTTGGGGGAGGATGGCGGTCAAGATCAGGAGCAGGCGGAGGAGGAGGGGGAGGAGAAGGGGGAGGTTGAGGAGGAGGAGGACGAGGAGGATGAGGAGGAGAGGAGGAGGATGAGGAAGAGGGGGCATCTTGGGCCTCCTGGGGGCCTCCTGGGGGCTTCCTGGGAGCCTCTTGGAGGCCTCTTGGGGGCCTTCGGGGGCTTCTCGGGATCCTCTTTGGCCGTCTTGGTGGGCTCCTGGCCCCTCTGACGCCGTCGGAAGCCGTCTTGGGGGTCTCTCTGGGCCGACTTGAGGCCCTTTTGGGGTGCTCCAGGGCCGTCTTGGAGGCCATCTTGGGCCCGTCTTGGGGGCCTCTTGGGCCGTTCTGGGGCCATCCTGGAGGCCTCTTGAGTGGTCTTGGGCCGATCTCTGGGAGCTCTTGGGCCGTCTCGGGCCGTCGGTAGGCCGAAACGAGCAGATGCCCAAATCCGTCAGAATACGTTAGGCAAATCAATGATTTTGGCCTCTTCGGGCCTTCCTGGAGGCCCTCTTGGAGACCTCTTGGGCCGTCTTGGGCCATCTTAGGACCATCTTTGGCCGTCTTGCTGGGGTTCTGGCCCGTCTGACGCCGTCGGAAGCTGTTTTTTGGGCCTCTCTGGGCCGACTTGGGGCCCTCTTGGGGTGCTCCAAGGCCGTCTTGGAGGCTTTCTTGGGCCTTTCTGAGGCTGCATTCGAAGCCTCTTGGGCCGTTCTGGGGCCATCTTGGAGGCCTCTTGTGCGATCTTGGCGGGATCTTTGGGGGCTCTTGGGCCGTCTGGGGCCGTCGGAAGGCCGAAAAGAAGCAAATGTCAAAATCCTTCAAAAACCTAAGTTCAATCAATGATTTTGGCCTCTTCGGGCCTTCCTGGACGCCCTCTTGGAGGCCTCTTGGGCCGTCGTGGGCCATCTTGGAGCCATCTTGGACCGTCTTGCTGGGCTCCTGGCCCGTCTGACGCCGTCGGAAGCCATCTTGGGGGCCTCTCTGGGCCGACTTGGGGCCCTCTTGGGGTGCTCCAGGGCCGTCTTGGAGGCTTTCTTGGGCGTCTTGGCGGCCTCTTGGGCCGTCTTGGGGGCCTCTTGGGCCGTTCTGGGGCCATCTTGGAGGCCTCTTGTGCGATCTTGGGGCGATCTTTGGGGGCTCTTGGGCCGTCTCAGGCCGTCGGAAGGCCGAAAAGAAGCAAATGTCAAAATCCTTCAAAAACCTAAGTTCAATCAATGATTTCGGCCTCTTCACGGGCCGTCGTGGCACATCTTGGAGCCATTTTGGACCGTCTTGATGGGATCCTCACCCTTCTGACGCCGTTGGAAGCTGTTTTTGGGGCCTCTCTGGGCCGACTTGGCCGACGGCGTCAGACGGGCCAGGAGCCCACCAAGACGGTCCAAGATGGCTCCAAGATGGGCCACGACGGCCGAAGAGGCCTCCAAGAGGGCCTCCAGGAAGGCCCGAAGAGGCCAAAATCATTGATTGAACTTAGGTTTTTGAAGGATTTTGGCATTTGCTTCTTTTCGGCCTTCCGATGGCCCGAAACGGCCCAGGAGCCCCCAACGATCGCCCCAAGACCGCCCAAGAGGCCTCCAGGATGGCCCCAGAACGACCCAAGAGGCCCCCAAGACTACCCCAAGAGGGATCAATGACGGCCCACGAGGCCTCTAACACACCCAAGAGAGCCTCCAAGACTGCCCTGGAGCATTCCAATAGGGCCCCAAGTTGGCCTAGAGAGGCCCCCTAAACGGCTTCCGGCGGCGTCAGACGGGCCATTTTGGAGGCCTTTTGGGCCGTCGTGGGCCCTCTTGGGGCCGTCTTGGGGGCCTCTTCGGCAGTCCTGAGGCCGGCAAGCTCCGCTGTGCCAGCAGACTTCTGCCGGCGGGCGCGGAAAGAGTCCGAGCCGTCGAGCAGGCCCTGGGGCGCGGAGCTACGAGTCGTGCCTATGCAAGATGAAAACGGAGAAGTATGGCCGGCCGCGAGGGAGGATGAAGGAGAGGATGCCCTGAGGGAGCGCCAGACGTCGCAGGCGGCGTCGGATCTTGAGGCTTCGCCCTCTGACCAGCTGGCTACGTGGTATTTTCAGCAGGAGCCACGACGAGCCGATCATCGGCTGCGATACCCCCCTCCCCAGTAAAAAGTTTAGATCAAGGGCCGAGCATGTAACCTTTCTCGAACCAATACCACGTTCTGCAGTGAGCTATGCTTGCAGTAGCGCCGTGGTTTTTGCTGGCAGCGGCACAGGCCTTCGAGCCTCCACGTTCGATGCTTACACCCTGTGATGCTGTAGTTCCAAGCCTCGGGGGCATTAGGTACAGGCTCACTGGCCAGCAGCGCAACAGTCTTCGCAATGCAACCTCGACCGAGGATTTCAATGTATCGGGTTCCATGATTGGGTACGACCAAAATGGGCTTCTAGGCTCCTTGGCGTTAACAACTTTCAGCGAGCAGCGAAACGATACATACCATTTTGTGTGCACGTTTTCAGACGACCAGCTTCATGTGGCTACCTGTACCCTGACCTTCGAAGAACCTGCTCGAGCACAAGGGCCAGCATGGGTTACAGCAAAGTTTCACGATGTCAAGGGCGTTTCGGTTGATGGTGAACCTGAAAGGTGTATTGCAGGCAGTATCACAGTCATCGGTTCATATCCGTTCAGTTCTGTGACAGACGATGCGGGTATCTATGCAATGCGAGCAGTGCTCCAACCTCTCTCCATTATGCCACCCGCACAGATGTGGAGCCTTGCCAGGGGGGAGGACTCGACTAACGTTCTCATCGTGTATGCGCCAGATCCTGCTGGGCAGGTGAAGCAGCTTGCCACCGCTGTCGCAGATGGCGCAGCATCGGCGTCTGCCAACGTCAAGCTGTTGATGGTCCAGCAGGCAAACTATGAGCGCGATGTTTTTCAGTGGGCTGACGCGGTTGTTTTGGGTTCAGGGGTCTACAACGGCAATGCGGCACCAGACATATTGGAGTTCATCAACAGCTTTGATTTCGAAAACATCTTGACATCCAAGGTGGGCAGTGTTTTCGCAACAGCAGGAAGTGCAGCGGCGGGTCTACAGGGCACTCTTGGAGAGATGTCCAGAGGCATGTCTATGTTTGGAATGGTTATCGTTGGTGGAAGCAGCTGGCAGAATGCCTGTGGAACGGGAATTGTGACAAATGGATCGCAATCGATTGCAGACGCAGATGTGGCATTGGCAAACGATCAGGGTACAAGGGTTGCAGATCTTGCAAACATTATCAAGTCTAAGAAACCTACTCCTTCGCCCGTCCCAAGTATAAATGTGCCACCATCGTGGGGACAAACTTGGAAAGCGACTGTATCCGCGAATGTGACTCAAGTCGGGTATGATGCTGGCTTGGTGATTGTCACTTTCACTGGGGACTGCTCGATACCGTCCACGCAGAAAATGCTGACTGTTTACGGTGATTTCGACACAGTGCTGACGAGATGCGACTTGGGATATGAGTTTATTCTAGAGGCCTACGCCGGTCCGATGACATCCAGAAGAGTGGATTCGTGACTATGTTTTGGGTTGCTTGCGAGCTCCAGGGGGGTGAAGTGCTGGAGGAGTAGGAAGAACTTGAGGAGCATGAAGAGGAGGAGGTGGAGGAGGAGGAGGAGGAGATGGAGGAGGAGGAGGAGGAGAGATCAATAGACGGAGATGGGGGAGACAGATGGGGAGATGAGGGGGACATGAGGTCGAGGAGTATCAGGAGGAGGACGAAGAGGATCGATTCGAATCGGCCACTGTCAGTGGGGCAAAAGAGGAGGAGGAAGAGGAGGAGGAGCAGGAGGAGCAGGAGGAGGAGGAGGAGGAGGAGGAGGATGAGGAAGAAGATGAGGAAAAGGAGCAGGAGGAGAAGGAGGAGGAGGAGGAGGAGGAGGAGGAGTGAAGGACAGTCACGCACGTGCCCGAGCGCGTGGAGGCCTTTTGGGGGCCTTGTGGAAGCCTTCGTGGGCCCTCTTGTTCTCGGGGCCCTCATGGGCTTGGCTTCTTCGGGGCCCTCTTCTACTAGGAGCCTCCGCTGGTCTCTCTCCTGGCCTTCTCAGGGCTAGTCGGGGCCCTTTCGGGCCACTCTTGGTGGGGCTCCGTGGGGCCCACTTTGACCCTTCAGGATTACCTTGGGGTTATTCTATGGCTTCTGAGGGTTACATCTGAGGCAGCGAAGGCGAGCAGGCCAAATTAGCATCACAGTTATTGAATTGCGATGCCCTCTTGAGATCTCGGGGCCACTTTGAAATCACCTTGGGTCCATCTCGGAGTCTTTTGGAGTCATCCTGGAAACACGCTCTTGTGCCGACTGGGGCTGCCGGGGGCCGTCGTAGAGGCCGCCTTTGGCCGTCTTGTATTCTCTTGAGCTGCCTCAGAGAACTTTGGGCCTCTTGAGAGTCCCATCTGGCCTTTCTGAGAATTTTGGGCTTCTTGAGGCCGCACTTGGGGGCCGTCTTGGGCCACTCGGGGGCCTCTGGGGCCGCGGAGGTGACATGACGAGCCCGCCCGCGGACGGGCCCGACAGCCGAGCATCTCGCACGTCTCGTCGCCCCGGGCAGGCCGGGCTCGGTGGATCATTGATCCTCCCAGTCGGGGTGGTAAGTGTCATCCCAGGGTCATCGGGAAAGATGTAGATCACCGCATTTGTGAAGCTTGCGGCTGCCCTTTCTGTGTGAGGGATACGAATGGTAGCTTCACGCACGGTGAACAATTCCCAAGCAATACTCAGTGGGATACTGTTGAGGATATTGGGATTCAGGGAGTCGACGTGAGGGTCTGGCGTGGAAGGGCCGTGAGCGCGCGTGAAGACTATGCCTTGCAAACGTCAATTGCGTACTCATCGTTAGACTACAGAACTCCGTTATTTGTGAATGTATCACACCCTCTTTGGCTTCAGACCGCTGCCCGTATTGACAATTTCACCCATGTTATCAACAGTTCGGATTTTGCGATTCCACCAAGCTGCATACTTGGTCATGTGCTTGACGTTCACTTGATCTAGCGATCCGGACAACCATGTGTAAGTTCAGCATCAGGAGTACTCGATCTTCTGGCGGTCTGTCTTTCTGGGCCGCGATGGCATCCTGTCAGTGGTAAGTCGGACGTGTATCCATACTGGACGATTTGTTTCAGGCTTGCGCGGACCCTGTACCTCAGCGCCGTCATTATTGTGTTGTGATTTCAGATGCGGCAATTTCCTGGTGGTGATTTTGATGATTTGCAGGCCGCTCTCGCTTCCTTGGAGGGACCCGACGGTGGTAAGAGTGGAGATTAGAGCACGCTGGTTGCTCTCTTGGGCCCTCTGTGGCGCAGTGGCCACCATTTTCCCTCCTCTTCCCGCGCAGAATGGCTTCTGTTCTGCCCTGGTTTCCCGCCTCCTGGCAGCGGAACCATGTGGGCAGAAGTCGGGGCGGGCTTGGCGTTTTAACAGACTGCGCGCGCGCACTTCGGTAAACAGAATGTCATGATCGACACGTGCCCCAACATCCGACGTCGTGAAAACAATCGCAGAGCTGTGCAGGTTACAGCCTAATCGCTGGATCCCGTCTCCGGTCGGGAATTTTCAAACCAGAGCGATCCGTCTGGGTCTCTGGGCTGGAGACAAGGTGAAAAAGCCACCAGTTATACGACCCCTGGACCTGAGAGTAAGCTCACGCGGGAGGTGGGAGACCTTGTCCTCGTGGGCGGGAATCGTCTCCATATCCACGGCCTCGCGATCCGTACTCCGTGGCCGCTGTCCCGAGTATACAGGGCGGTTTTGCGCGGAAGCCCCGCCCGGAACGTATCCATGGGATCGCGTCCCAGTGTAAGTTCCTCGCTCGTGATGGGAGCGTATCCATGGGATCGCGTTCCAGTGTAAGTTCGTCGCTCGTGATGTCCGCCCCCTTTGGGCTGGGCCGCGAGCGCGTCTTGCCCCCCCCCGCCCCTCCAGGTGCACCGACCGCTCGTGCTCGCACCTGGCATGCCAGGTGCTGTGCGGCGCGGGGAGCCTCGCCAGCGTGCGGCGGGCTCCGCGGGTGCTGGGCTATGGGGTGATGGCATGCCCAGTTGGAGCAAGTTCGACCACGCGTATGAGTGGCCCCTTTGCTGAAGTGCCCCTGGGCTTTTGCGATGTGTGCAAAAAAGTGGCCCCTTCGCTGGAGTGATCTTTGGTATGGGCCCACTGGGGTCCCTCGATCACTGCAGCGATGTTGGGTCCATCTTGGGCGTCTTGGAGCGCTCTTGGACCGTGATTCTGATTCGTGGGCTCTTTTGGAGTTGCCTTGAGGTTCCTTGGGCCGCTCCTGGGGCGATCTGGAGGGCCCCGAAAACCGCCCCTGGGAGTTCCGGCATCCTTGAGCAGACCTTGCCGGGAGTCGACCAGGCTATTTTTCGTCTGGGGACCCCCAGGGGCCACCCCGCGCGCGCGAATTAGAATATACGTATACTCTGTGAACCAGTTATCGGAGATCTTTGCACGCCTCTGGCCCGTCGGGCCAGCGAATTCAGACGCCACGCCCTCCACATTCAGCAATTACACTCTCGCTTTGGATTTCCTCACGATCTACTTGAAACCGCGCTATCGCTCGAGATTTCCCCCCGATTCATGCAGGACGCACGCTTCAGTAACCCGCCTGCTTCAGCCCTCCTCCTGCTATTCTCTCTCGTGCTCCATCCTCCTCTCTCCCCCTTGTCCCTTCCTTCGATCCGTCTTCTCTTCCCTTGCTTTAGGGGCTGTGCGAAATACACGTTGCAGGTAAGGGAGATACCCCCCAAGGGGTACGATCGAAGACGAACAGGGCGGGTACCAAGGGTTTGGGATATACGTGCTCAATGGCACGCGAGCAGATACGAGCGAACGATCTTAAAAGGATTGTTGTTGTTGTTGTGGTTGTTGCTGTTGTTAAGGTTGTTGCTGTTGTTGCTGCTGCTGCTGTTGGTTGTTGTTGTTGTTGGCATTGTTGCTGTTTGGGTCGTCGTTGTGGTTGTTGCTGTTGCTGCTGTTGTTGTTGTTGTTGCTGTAGTTGTTGTTGTTCTTGTACGTTGCTGCTGTCGTTGTTGTTGCTGTGACGTTTGTTGTTGTTGTTGATGTTATGGTTGTCGTTGTTGTTGTCGTTATGGTTGTCGTCGTTGTTGTTGTCGTCGTTGTTGTTGTTGTTGTTGTTGTTGTTGTTGATATTGTTGTTGTTGTTGTTGTTGTTGTTGTTGTTCTGGTTGTTGTTGTTGTTGTTGTTGTTGTTGTTGTTGTTGAACATTATTACTTCTAAAGAATAATTATTGTTGGGACCCCTGGTGCACGGCCCCCTCGCCGCGCCTAGGCCGCAGCCATGTTTTCATCATTTTCGTGAGGAAGTCTCCGGCAAAACGGGTTGGTCCGGATCCGGTTGTTTTGTTCCCCCCCGCTTTCCCTTGCAAAAAACAATATAAAATTACATTTCTTGTTCTAACATAACCACATTTCAAGAATCCATTGCAAGAAATGACACGAAGTGCACATCGCCGCGGCCGCCGCGCGCGCATGTCGAAATCCTTCCAAACACACCGTGATTTCAACAATTTCAAGATGCGATGTCAAGGAAACATATGAAAACACACCACTTTCTCATCAACAAATTCTGAAAATCTGCCCCCGCGCGCATGCTGAATCCTTCCAAAACCAATGGTTTTTCAACATTCCTATCAAACGGGGCTTCGAGGGCAACTTTTGCGCTCACCTCGAACTGCTTCAACAACGTCTGCGCGCCTGCGAGGGCCACCATCCCTTGCAAAAAATGACACGCGGGGCACATGCGCGCGGCCGCCGCGCGCGCACCTCGAAATCCTGCCAAACACACCGTGATTTCAACAATTTCAAGATGCGATGTCAAGGAAACATATGAAAACACACCACTTTCTCATCCAAAAAATCCGAAAACCAAAAACCAAAAACCAGTACAGGTGTCCAGTGTTGGAACAGGGGGAAAAGTCGTATACTAAGCTAGCGTCCAGAAAATGTTACCACAACAAGTCACTGTACCCATGCGCCAGTGTAGTAGCCACGGTCGTCCGCAGGCCACGAAGTGAAGTGTCCGAACGTCATAGGGCGGGAAGCTGGGTGTGGGTGGTGGCGAAGAGTCGTTTGGAAATGTGGTAGAGCTTGAACCGGCCCCCCCACAAAGTGGGGGTATTGGCGGGCGTCGTATGAAAACCCTGGCACTGGTGAGAACGGAGTGTCCCCACGTGCTAGTAATTGTTGTTGTTGTTGTTCTTGTCGTTGACCTCTCATCTCGGAAGACTAATTATGGTTGACTCCCCATGCGGTAATGTATTTTTTTCAACCGGAGTGCCTCTCCTGGTGCTCGCACCCTGTTTGTTTATAAGGGAGAGTTTTTCTCCTCAAACTGCGTTGCTGGCCCCCGAACTACAGCATCAGCGAGTCCCGCCTGATATTCCCTCGCAATTAATTGGGGAATCGCGCTCTCGGGGGGACATCCTCACAATTTATGTAGGAATCGCGCTCTCGCGTGGGACTTCCTGGCGATTTGTTCAGACGATGCGCCCTCGGCGCTCAGGAATTACGCTTTCGCTTTGGGCTTTATCGTGATTTTTCTTGGGAATCGCGCTATCGCTCGAGACTTCCTCGCGATTCATGCAGGACCCACGCTTCAGCACCCCCCCTGCTCGACCTGGTCGCCTGGGCCCGCCTTCCCGACCTGCCCGCTATGGGTCTGCCCACCCGATCTGCCCGTCTGGTTCTACCACTTGTTTCCTGTTCCTTGCCCCCCTCTTGCCAATTTCTCTCGTGCTCCATCCTTCTCCCTCTCCCTTCCGCCCGTCCTCTCTTCTCCTGTTTTAGGGGCTGCACGAAATGCACGTGGCAGGTAAGGAAGACATATCCCCAAAGGGTATGATCGAAGACGACGAGGGCGGGTACCAGGATTTGGGATATACGTGTTGAATGGCATAGGAACAGGTAAGAGCGCCCAGTTTTAAACTTGTTGTTGCAGCTGTTGTGGTGGTTGTGATTGTGCTTGCTGTTGTTGCGGTTGTTGTTGCTGCTGCTGTTGGTTTCGTTGTGGTTTTTGGTTGTTGTCGTCGTCGTTGTTGTTGCTGTTGCTGTTGCTGTTGCTGTTGCTGTTGTTATTGCTGCTGTTTTTGTTGTTTTTTTTGTTGTTGTTGCTGTCGTCGTTGTTGTTGTTGTCGTCGTCGTCGTTGTTGTTGTTGTTATTGTTGTTGTTGCTGTTGTTGTTGTTGTTGTTTTTGTTGAACATTATTAATTCTAAAGAATAATTATTGTTGGGACCCCTGGTGCACGGCCCCCCTGCGCCGCCTAGGCCGCAGCTACATTTTCATCATTTTCGTGAGGAAGCCTCAGGTAATTCGATGTGATCAAGATCCGGTTGTTTTGTTCCCCCCCGCTTTCCCTTGCAAAAAACACTATAAAATGACATTTCTTGTTCTAATATAATCAAATTTCAAGAATCCCTTGCAAAAAATAAGGTAAAGTGGACATTCGCGCGCGCAAGACGAAATCCTTCCAAAAGCTTAGTGTTCGGAGCGATTTTAACATAAAAACATCAAAAAACCAATGGTTTTTCAACAAAAAAATGTCAAAATCTCATCCCGCGCGCTCTTGCGGATTCGTAGGAAACCAACACTTTTTAAACATTTCTGTCAAACGGGCTTTTGCGAGCAACTTTTTCGAACTTCTGCGACAACGGTTGCGCACCTGCCAGGGCCATCATCCCTGTCAAATAATACCATGCGGGACACATTCGTTTTTTCTTCGCGCGCGCACGCCGAAATCTCCAAAAACCATTGGGTTCTTAAGAATTTTAGCACCGCGCATCATAAAATCACACGAATCGCACCGTAGGTCCTCGAAAAACACCTGCACGACTTTTCAAAATTTCTACCCGCGCGCGCTGTCCTAACAACTTCTGTGGGTGTGTACTCCACGCCAGTGTAGTAGCCACGGTCGTCCGCAGGCCACGAAGTGAAGTGTCCGAACGTCATAGGGCGGGAAGCTGGGTGTGGGTGGTGGCGAAGAGTCGTGTGGATATTTGGTAGAGCTTGCACTGCCCCCCCACAAAGTGGGGGTATTGGCTGGCGTCGCATGAAAACCCTGGCACTGGTGAGAACACTGAGCGTTCGGGTAAAGTGATTGTTGTTGTTGTTGTTGTTGTTGTGGTTGTTGTTGTTGTTGTTATTGTTGTTATTGTCGTTATGGTTGTCGTTATTGTTATTGTTATTGTTGTTGTTGTTGTTGTTGCTGTTGTTATTGTTGTTGTTGTTGTTATTATTGTTGTTGTTGTGGTTGTTGTTGTTGTTGTTGTTGTTGTTCCCCACATGCTTAGTGCCCCCCTCCTTTTACACAGCACAGCACATCGCAGCACAGCACAGCACAGCACAGCACAGCACAGCGCAGCACAGCACAGCACAGCACATCACAGCACTGCTCAGCTCAGCTCAGCTCAGCACAGCTCAGCTCAGCACGGCACAGCACAGCTCAGCTCAGCTCAGCACAGCACAGCACAGTTCGGCACAGCACAGCACATCACAACTCAGCACAACAGAACACGCAGGGCTAACGCGCAGGGCACGGCAGGCGTGACACTTGCTCGACACCATAGGGGATTCGCAGGGGGTGGTCCCTCACCGCGGCCGCTATGCACGACGGTCGTCCAGGGCGTAGCAGGCGTGGTATTTTCTCGACACCATAGGGGGTGCGCAGGGTGTGATCCCTCAGCGCGGCCGCTATGCACGACGGTCGTCCAGGGCATAGCAGGCGTGGCATTTTCTCGACACCATAGGGGGTGCGCAGGGGGTGGTCCCTCAGCGCGGCCGCTATGCACGACGGTCGTCCAGTGCATAGCAGGCGTGGCATTTTCTCGACACCATAGGGGATGCGCAGCGGGTGGTCCCTCACCGCGGCCGCTATGCACGACGTTCGTCCAGGGCATAGCAGGCGTGGCATTTTCTCGACACCATAGGGGGTGCGCATGGTGTGGTCCCTCACCGCGGCCGCTATGCACGACGTTCGTCCAGTGCATAGCAGGCGTGGCATTTTCTCGACACCATAGGGGATGCGCAGGGGGTAGTCCCTCACCGCGGCCGCTATGCACGACTGTCGTCCAGGGCAAGGCAGGCGTGGCATTTTCTCGATACCATAGGGGGTGCGCAGGGGGTGGTCCCTCACCGCGGCCGCTATGCACGACTGTCGTCCAAGGCATAGCAGGCGTGGCATTTTCTCGACGCCACAAGGGGATGCGCCGGGGGTGATCCCTCACTGCGGCCGCTATGCACGACGGTCGTCCAGGGCATAGCAGGCGTGGCATTTTCTCGACACCATAGGGGGTGCGCAGGGGGTGGTCCCTCAGCGCGGCCGATATGCACGACGGTCGTCCAGGGCATAGCAGGCGTGGCATTTTCTCGACACCATAGGGGATTCGCAGGGGGTGGTCCCTCACCGTGGCCGCTATGCACGACGGTCGTCCAGGGCAAGGCAGGCGTGGTACTGTCTCGACACCATAGGGGGTGCGCAGGGGGTGGTCCCTCACCGCGGCCGCTATGCACGACGGTCGTCCAGGGCATAGCAGGCGTGGCGTTTTCTCGACACCATCGGGGGTGCGCAGGGGGTGGTCCCTCACCGCGGCCGCTATGCACGACGGTCGTCCAGTGCAGAGCAGGCGTGGCATTTTCTCGACGCCATAGGGGATGCGCACGGGGTGGTCCCTCACCGCGGCCGCTATGTACGACGTCCGTCCAGGGCATAACAGGCGTGGCATTTTCTCGACACCATAGGGGGTGCGCAGGGGGTGGTCCCTCACCGCGGCCGCTATGCACGACGATCGTCCAGGGCATGGCAGGCGTGGCATTTTCTCGACGCCACAAGGGGGTGCGCTGGGGGTACGGTCGCTATCCGTTTCGGGCTCGCAGGGCGTGGCAGTCGCGGTACTTTCTCGATGCCACAGGGGGTGCGCCAGGGGTGCGGTCGATATTCGTTCCGGCTTCGCAAAGCGTGGCCGGCGTGGCATTCTCTCGACGCCACAAGGGGGTGCCTTGGGGGTGCGGTCGCTATCTGTTTCGGGCTCGCAATGTGTGGCTGGCGCGGCGCTTCTCCTCTTCTCCCTCTCCTCTTGAGTGGCGTCATAACGGTATCGGCGGGGCAACGGCCATCAACATCATTCTCACATGCTTCTTTTCAGCTATCAGCACTCCAGCCATAATATAAATATGTGGGGTCCTCGGTCGCGTAATTGTTGTTGTTGTTGTTGTTGTTGTGGTTGTTGTTGTTGTTGTTGCTGTTGTGGTTGTGGTTGTGGTTGTGGTTGTGGTTGTTGTTGTTGTTGTTGCTGTGGTTGTCGTTGTCGTTGTCGTTGTCGTTGTTGCTGTTGTTGCTGCTGCTGCTGTTGTTGTGATTAGTGCTGTGGTTGTTGTTGGTGCTGCTGTTCTTGGTTTTGAATTCTCGGTTTCAGTTCGGTTTCGGACCCCCGCGATTTACAGATTTTATGCAGAAAGCCTCGCTCTCACCTCCTCCCTCTTCCTCCTCCTAAGCCTCTCTCTCACCTCCTCCCTCCTCCTCCTCATTCCTCCTTCACTCTCTCTCTCTCTCTCTCGCTCTCTCTTCTGTGTGTTTTCGTTCGTCTCGCATTCCTCTTCCTCCTCATCCTTCTCCGTCTTCCTCCTCATCCTCTTCCCGATCATCCTCCTCTTCCTCCTCCTCCTCGTCCTCATCCGCCTCCTCCCCCTCTCCCCCTTTTCTGAAGGAGTGCCATAATTTTGGGAAACCCATTGGAAAAACAAAAAAAACCAAAGAAACTGAAGTGCTGGAGGCGAAAACTTTAGGAAACCCATTGGAAAAACGAGAAACAACCAAAAAAACCAAAGATTCCAGGGAACACCCGTCCGAAGGGACACGTCCAAAGGGAATCCCAGCACTCTCTGTGGAATCTTTTTTTTGGTTGTTTGTTTTTTTTGTTTTTTCCAATGGGTTTCCTAAAGTTTTCGGCTCCAGCAGTTCAGTTTCTTTGTTTTTTTTGGTTTTTCCAATGGTTTTCCCAACGTTTTTGAATTGTGTGCTTTTGGGGCCTCTCAGGCGGGAGCATCGTTTAGAGTGTTCTATCGGGAACCTCTCTGGCGGGAGCCTCCTTTTGTTTGCGTTTTGGGGGACTTCTCAGGCGGGAGCCTGAGGGAGCCATGAGGGAGCCATGGGGGGAGCCACGAGGGAGCCATGGGGGAGCCATGGGGAGCCGTGGATGGGGTGGGGGGAGCATCCTCCTCATCTCCCTCCTCTCCTCATCCTCGTCTCCTTGTCTCCTGATATTGTATATTCTCCTCCTCCTCCTGCTCCTCGTCCTCTGCGCCTCTCGCTTTCTCATGTTCCTCGTCTTCCTCCTCATCTTCATCGTCCTCATCCTCATCGTCATCCTCTTCCTCATCCCATCCTCATCATCATCTTCATCGCCTTCTTATCTGCATATTACATATTCTTCCTCAGCATCATCATCTTCCTCATCCTCACCTTCCACATTCTCATCTAGACGAGGATGAGGAGAGGAGGGAGATGAGGAGGATGCTCCCCCCACCCCATCCACGGCTCCCCATGGCTCCCCCATGGCTCCCTCGTGGCTCCCCCCATGGCTCCCTCATGGCTCCCTCAGGCTCCCGCCTGAGAAGTCCCCCAAAACGCAAACAAAAGGAGGCTCCCGCCAGAGAGGTTCCCGATAGAACACTCTAAACGATGCTCCCGCCTGAGAGGCCCCAAAAGCACACAATTCAAAAACTTTGGGAAAACCATTGGAAAAACCAAAAAACCAAAGAAACTGAACTGTTGGAGCCGAAAACTTTAGGAAACCCATTGGAAAAACCAAAAAAAAACAAAACAAAAAGATTCCACAGAGAGTGCTGGGATTCCCTTTGGACGTGTCCCTTCGGACGGGTGTTCCCTGGAATTTTTTTTTTTTTTGTTGTTTTTTTTGTTTTTTTCCAATGGGTTTCCTAAAGTTTTCGCCTCCAGCACTTCAGTTTCTTTGTTTTTTTTGGTTTTTCCAATGGTTTTCCCAAAGTTATGGCACTCCTTCAGAAAAGGGGGAGAGGGGGAGGAGGCGGATGAGGACGAGGAGGAGGAGGAAGAGGAGGATGATCGGGAAGAGGATGAGGAGGAAGACGGAGAAGGATGAGGAGGAAGAGGAATGCGCGACGAACGAAAACACACAGAAGAGAGAGCGAGAGAGAGAGAGAGAGAGAGTGAAGGAGGAATGAGGAGGAGGAGGGAGGAGGTGAGAGAGAGGCTTAGGAGGAGGAAGAGGGAGGAGGTGAGAGCGAGGCTTTCTGCATAAAATCTGTAAATCGCGGGGGTCCGAAACCGAACTGAAACCGAATTCTCATTACTGAAGAATAAGTACTGTTGATCCCTATCAGGGAAAATCACGGGGTTCAAACTGGGTTGTTGGCCCCCAGATTACGACAGCAACGGCTCCCGCTTGAAACTTCCTCAGGACCCCCGCTCCCGCCTGGGACTTCGTCGCATTTTACGCAGGAATCGCGCTCTCGCTGGGGATGTCCTTGCACTTTATTAAGGGATCGCTCTCTCGGCGCTCTGGAGTCGCCTTCTCGCAGCAGACTTGCTTGCAATTTACTAAGAATCGAGCTCTTGCGTTGGAATTCCCCGCAATTTACTCAAGCGCCGCGCTCCCGACACTCAGGCACCCAGGAGTCGCGCTCACGCTCAGGAATCCTTCAAAGCTTACTCGGGAATCGGGATCTCGCTGCCCTTCGTCCTGTTGCAGCCCTTCGTGGCCCCCTCGCTGCCCTTCGTGGCCCTTTGCAGGCATTCGTGATCCCCTCGCTGCTCTTCGTGTCCCCGTTGCAGCCCTTCGTGGCCCCCTCGCTGCCCCTCGTGGCCCCCTCGCTGCCCTTCGTGGCCCCGTTGCAGCCTTTCGTTGGCCCCTCGTTGCCCTTCGTGTCCCCGTTGCAGCCCTTCGTGGCCCCTCGCTGCCCTTCGTGGCCCTTTGCAGGCCTTCGTGATCCCCTCGCTGCCCTTCGTGTCCCCGTTGCAGCCCTTCGTGGCCCCCTCGCTGCCCCTCGTGGCCCCCTCGCTGCCCTTCGTGGCCCCCTCGCTGCCCTCCGTGGCTCCGTTGCAGCCCTTCGTGGCCCCCTCGCTGCCCTTCGTGGCCCCGTTGCCCCCCTTCGTGGCCCCCTCGCTGCTCTTCGTGGCCCCGTTGCGGCCCTTTGGTCCCCTCGCTGCCCTGCGCGGCCCCATATATCTACCTATACGACCACCTGCGGGTGATAAGGAGGTTGGGGGGGCGGGCAGAAGTGTGCAACAGTGGTGACTGTTGTTCTGACGATGCCTGTGGTGCGCAGTCGATGTGCATGTCGATTTGCTTTTCGATCTGCATCTCGATTTGCATGTCGACATATCGATGTGCATGCCGATTTGCTTTTCGATCTGCATCTCGATTTGCATGTCGACTTGCATTGGAAAGCTCGCCGCAGGCGCCGATTTTTTAATACGCAACCCACGGCGCCTTACGATTTGCATTTGGATGTGCATGTCGATTTGCATTTCGATGTGCTTTTCGATTTGCATGTCGGTTTTCATGCAGACTTGCATTGGATCGCTCGCCGCAGCAAGGGCGGGACACCAGTGGGACACTAGCGGGACACCGCGGGGCACTGTTTGCCAGGTGGAGAGACTTTTGGTCCAGCCGCGGCCCGGCCACAGGAGGATTTCGGGACACCAGCGGGACACCGGCGGGACACCGCGGGCCACCGGCCGCCGGAGGAGAAACATTTGGTCCGGCTGCGGCCCAGCCACAGGAGGATTTCGGGATACCAGCGGGACACCGGCGGGACACCGCGGGCCACCGGCCGCCGGAGGAGAAACATTTGGTCCGGCCGCGGTCCAGCTACAGGAGGATTCCCTCTCGCCCGCCCACGCAGCTTCGCCTCGCCTGCACGCACGCACGCACGCACGGCACGCACGACACAAACCCGAAACCGAAATCGATTTCCCGGTCGGGGGGGTTCTCCGTTTCACGTCGGACTCACCCCCCAACCTCCGATGCCTTTCGTGTCCCCTTATTGTTCTCGCCCGTCGTAACCCCATATGCATGCGCTTCGTGGCCCCGCTGTCGCCCTTCGTGGTCCCTCGCTGCCCTTCGTGGTCCAGTTGCTGCCCTCAGTGACCCCGTCCTTGCCCTCTGCGGCCCAATATCTGTATGCCCTTCGTGGACCCCGCTCGTTCGCGCCCGTCGTGGCCCCATATGCATGCCCTTCGTGGCCTCGTTGTCGACCTTTGTGGCCCCTTCGCTGCCCTACGTGGCCCCGTTGCTACCCTCAGTGGCCCGGTCGTTGCCCTATGTGGCCCCGCATTATCTGCCCTTCGTGGCCCCCGCTCGTTCGCGCCCGTCGTGGCCCCATACGCATGCTCTTCATGGCCCCGCTGTCGCCCTTCGATGCCCCCTTCTTGCCCTTCGTGGCCCCGCTGTCGCTCTCGTTCTCGCTCTGCCTCTCGCTCTCGCTTTCGATCGTCGTCGTCGTCGTCGCCGCCGTCGTCGTCGTCGTCGTCGTAGTCGTCGTCGTCGTCGTCGTCGTCGTCGTCGTCGTCGTCGTCGTCGTCGTCGTCGTAGTCGTCGTCGTGGTCGGTCCCCTGTCCGTCCCTCTTTGGGGTCGGGTTGCCGCCGATCAGCGTTGCCGCTGGCCGCCAGGCCAGCGGTCCGCGGCCGCCCCGCCGCTTGCCGGGGCCTGGCCTGCACGGAGGAAAGATATACCCCCTAAAGGGGGTACGATCGAAAACGAGGAGGGCGGGTATCGAGGGTTTGGGAAATACAAGTTGACGGACACTCGAGCAGATAAGAGCGAACAGTCTTAACATGATTGTTGGTGTTGTTGTTGCTGTGGTGGTGGTTGTTGTTGTGGTTGTGGTTGTTGTTGTTATTGCTATTCGTGTTGTTGTTTTTTACTGTCGTTTTCATGGATGCTGTTGGTGCTGGTGGTGATATTGCTGTTGTCGTCGTCGTTATCGTTGTTGTGGCTGCTGTTGTTGTTTTCATTGTTGCTGCTTGTGCGGTTGGCGTTAATGTTGTTGT
Organism: Prorocentrum cordatum; assembly: GCA_963575745.1. NCBI lineage: Eukaryota > Dinophyceae > Prorocentrales > Prorocentraceae > Prorocentrum > Prorocentrum cordatum. The sequence goes on from CAUYUJ010017753.1 coordinate 221,164, forward strand.
TATGGTTTTCATTGTTGCTGTGGGTGCTGTTGGTGCTATTGTTGTTGTCGTCGTTGTCGTCGTCGTTGTCGTTGTTGTTGTCGTCGTTGTCGTTGTCGTTGTCGTTGTCGTTGTTGTTATTGTTATTGTTGTTGCTGCTGCTGTTGTTATTGTTGTTATTGTGGTTGTTTTTGCTATGATTGTGGTTGTGGTTGTGGTGGTGGTGGTGGTGGTGGTGGTGGTGGTGGTGGTGGTGGTTGTTGTTGTTGTTGTTGTTATCATGTTTCTTGTTGTTGTTGTTGTCGTTATCGTTGTTGTGGCTGCTGTTGTTGTTTTCATTGTTGCTGCTTGTGCGGTTGGCGTTAATGTTGTTGTTATGGTTTTCATTGTTGCTGTGGGTGCTGTTGGTGCTATTGTTGTTGTCGTCGTCGTCGTCGTTTTCGTTGCTGTTGTTGTTGTCGTCGTTGTCGTTGTCGTTGTCGTTATCGTTGTTGTTATTGTTATGGTTGTTGCTGCTGCTGTTGTTATTGTTGTTATTGTGGTTGTTGTTGTTATGATTGTGGTTGTGGTTGTCGTGATGGTGGTGGTGGTGGTTGTTGCTGTTGTTGTTGTTGTGGTGGTTGTTGTTGTTGCTGTTGTTGTTGTTGTTGTTGTTGTTGTTGTTGTTGTTGTTGTTGTTGTTGTTGTTATGCTTGTTGTTGTTGGTGTTGTTGTTGTAGTTGCTGCTGCTGTTGTTGTTGTTGCTGCTGCTGCTGCTGCTGTTGTTGTTGTTGTTGTTGTTGTTGTTGTTGTTGTTGTTGTTGTTGTTGTTCTTGTTCTTGCTCTTGTTCTTGTTATTATTGTTGAAGAGGGACTGGCGCAGAGCCCCGCCCCCCCAGCAACCAGCAACCCAGCAACTCCCCATGAGGGCCGAAGGCCCCCCCTGGGGGCCTTTCCCCTTGGGGGCCTTCGGCCCCCAGTGGGGGCCTTCGGCCCTCCTGGGGGGTTGCTGGGTTGCTGGTCCTGTGCCCCAGATTGGTGATCCTGGGGCCCCTTAGGAGTTCCTCGAGATTTCTAGGGGCCTCTTGGGAATTCTGGCCTCTTGGGAGTTCTGACGGCCTCTTGGGGCTGACCTTCTGGCCGATTGAAATTTTTCTGGAATCCTCCTGGGGCTTCCCTGGACGCTTTTTGGGGCTTCTCCGGAGGTTTTTGGGGGCTTCTTTGGGAGCCTTTTGGGGGTTCTCTGGCTGAGATAGAGGGGGAGGAGGGGGAGGAGGAGGAGAAGGAGGAGGAGGAGGAGGAATAGGAGGAGGAGGCGGAGGGGGTGGTGGAGGAGGAGGAGGATGAGGAGAGAAGAGGAGGAAGAGTTGGAAAAGGAGGAGTACAGGAAGGAAGAGGAGGAAAGGAAGGAAGACGAGGAGGAGGAGGAGGAAACAGAAAAGGAGGAGAGGAGGAGGAGGAGGAGGAGGAGGAGGAGGAGGAGGAGGGGAGAGGGGAGGGGGAGAGTAGGGGGTTGAGGAGGAGGTGGGGGGAGCAGGAAGTGGAGGAGGAAGCAGCACGCGGAGGTTTGGAGGAGAGGAGGAGGAGGAGGAGGAGGTGGAGGAGAAGAACGAGGAGGAGGAGGTTGGAGGAGCAGGAAACCGAGAAGAACGGGGAGGAAAACAATGAGGAGGAGGATGAGGAGGAGGAGGAGGATGAGGAGGAGGAAGAGGAGGAGCAGGAGGAGGAGGAGGAGGGGAGGAGGAGAGGATGAGGAGGAGGAGGAGGAGGAGGAGGAGGAGGAGGAGGAATCTACGAAAATGAAGCAGGAGGACAATCTGGAGGTGGAGGAGGAGGAGAAGGGAGTAGTAGGATGACGGTCAGGTGGACGAGGCGGAGGAGGAGTATGAGGAGAAGGAGGAGGACCAGGGGGAGGAGGACGGGGAGGATGAAGATGAGGAGGGGGAACAGTCGGGAAGCGGAGAAGGCGGAGGAGGATCTTCAGGACCCCCTGGAGGATCATTCGGGAATTTGTCTGAATCCTCATAGTTTCCTTGGGATCCCCTTGAGAATCCCATGCGTTCCTGGGGTTCGCGAGGAATCCTTTGAGGTCTTCAGGATTCCCTATCCCCAGGGTTTCCTGAGGGTTGCCTTGGGTTTCGGACAATTGCGTATGGGCTTCGTGAGGATGCTCATGGGGTTCCAGAGGATCCACTGCGAGTTCTGGAGGATTCCCCTGTTACGCAATGCTGTGCTGAACGTCGTCCACGGACGTACGAATAGTGACTTCCTGTATCTAAACGTGCATGTGAACCATTTAGGGTGAGCAGGCTTTGCCGTCGGAGTTTTGCTGGTACCCATCGCACGTCCTTGTTAGAGGTTCAACCGAGCGGCCAGGCTCCTTTCTCGATGCTGTCTGCTGCGACAGCAACTTCCCCACAGGCAGTCTTTGCCAGATTGTATTGCTGCGGGCGTTGCAATTCAGTGCCCTCATACTGCGAGTCGTGGACATGTGTCGCCTCCTCGCGCTACCCCCAGGAGGTCACAGGAGGCTCAGGAGGCTATAGCGTAGCCCATGACCCCCCCCAGGAGGCCCGATGATGACGATGATGATGACGATTCTGCTATCGATCATGAAAGTGATAATGATCGTGGTGCTGATTACGATAATGACGATGGTGCTGATGGTGACGATGTTCCCCTCCGCACCACCATCCTGTTGTACTTGCCACCGTGACTGCTGTACTGACTGGTTTTCTGCAGCCACTCAGATTCGAGAGGTATAGGAAACAGGAGCGCGCTGGCTTGCGCTCGCGCCGAGGGATCGTCCCCTCGTCGTCGTCGTGTCGTCGGCTGGCCGGCCTCCTCCCTACCACAGATATCCCTCTTATCCGCTTAACGGAACTTTCCTTTTAAGCCGTGGCCTTGTCGAAGCCCCCTGAGCTTTCCTCACGAAGCGTACCTTCGGGGGAAAGGGAGACTACATCGGAACATACTGCAGGGATAGCTAATCTCCAGGCAAAAAGCTAGACCCCATCCATCGGCAGCGTAGTGCAGGTCTGGCTCAACAATCCGCACCAATTTGTTGTCTTCATATTGTAGCCCATCCGTTTTGTGGTCACCCCGTACCCTTGTTAACGTGATGAGCGAGCCTGCTTCAGAGGCTGCTGCAACTCCGACAGATGCTGCGAGGAGGAAAGGAAAGGAGGACGATTGGAACTCAGAGGCTGTGATAAGGAGGAGGGGGAGGAGTAGGAAGAAAAGGAGGGAGACGTGATGTTTTTCGTCTGAACTTGATGACACGACAACACCATGCCCAGGGCGCGGTGGCAGATTTGACAGAAGAGGAACAGGCGTTCGAAACCGATAGGTGGAAGGCCAAAAAACGTGGCGACACGGATGCTTCGATGGCTTGCGCGGCGGCGAGGGCGGAGCTTGAACGTTCTAGGCTCGCGGATGCTTCGCAGTCGGCCGCGTCGGAGGCCTCCGAATACGTGTTGGGTTTTGGCAAGCATAAAGGCAAGACGGTCCACGAGGTCTGGCTTATCGACAAGGGGTATCTCCTTTGGCGCCTGGTCAGCAAGATCCACGTCCAAACGCCGTCTTTGCAGGCTGCCGTGGTGACAGCGGATCCCCGGGACGACGCCGTCCGCGATGCTGAGCGCATGCGATTGGGGCATCGCCAGAAACGCGGCAGGGCCCACTGCGAGATCGTCCCGGTTGCAGACGCTGCTGGAGTGGATGGTCATCCTGTCGCCGTCGTTCCAGCGCGGGAAGAGGAGCCAGACGTCCGGAAGCTCTGCGAGCTTCAGGCCTCCGAACACAAGGAAGCAGTGGACAAAGCCATCGAGATGGTCACGCAGGACCCCCCGCTGTTCCCCGAGAACATGAAGCGTGCAAGGAAGCGCCAACGGAAGTCCGCGGCTTTAGCGCAATTGAAGACCTGTGCGCGTTGCGGCGCAGCCAACCACGTGGCCGAGTACAACGGGAAAGTGACATGACCTCTGAACATCCAGCCCCCGAAGGCCCCCGAACAACCGCCACCTCTCGCCGTGGTTTCGCGGCGGCAGAGGAAGACTGCCAAGCTGGTTGCGCACCTCAAGTACGTGAGCCCCGCCCAGCGCTCGGAGGCGTACAACGAGACCGCCCGAGAGATCCAAGGCTCCAGTCGGCAGGTGTTTCCTCGACTTGGCTCAGAGCGCGCCGCTAGAGCTCGCCCAGGCGTGCGTGGATGATCACATTTTCCCAGACCAGGAGGGGGCGCCGTGTCCGAATGTGAAGTGCGAGCAGCAGACGAAGGGCTACTGCGAGGACCGCGTGTTGGGGCGGCTCACGGGGGTGCCACGGCCGCGCGCCGACTTCAACAAGTTTGATGTTGAGAACGTGCGCTACCGCGGCAAGGCACACCAGAGAAGAACCACCGCCGCCACCTGGAGGGTTTCTCCGAAGGGTTTAGGCGACCCGAAGGATTCAGGATTATGCGGGCGCAACAGTTATGTTGATTCGTTGCATTGAAGTCCCCAAAATGACAGTCTGGCACGATTCTGGATCGTCGCGACGCAGCAGTCAGGTTGATACGCTCAGATTGAAGTCCGAAACATGACGCCTTTCGGGGGG
>CAUYUJ010017754.1:0-55000 GCA_963575745.1 Prorocentrum cordatum
GAGGAGGAGGAGGAGGAGGAGGAGGAGGAGGAGGAGGAGGAGGAGGAGGAGGAGGAGGAGGAGGAGGAGGAGGAGTAGGAGGAGGCGGAGGAGGAGGAGGAGGAGGAGGAGGAGGAGGAGGAGGAGGAGGAGGAGGAGGAGGAGGAGGAGGAGGAGGAGGAGGAGGAGCGAGTTATAAGTTAGGACGGAAGGGGAGGAGGAGTCGGAGTCGGAGTCGGAGTCGGAGTCGGAGTCGGAGGAGGAGGAGGAGGAGGAGGAGGAGGAGGAGGCGAAGGTGGACCAGGCGGAGGAGTAGGAGGAGGAGGAGGAGGAGGAGGAGGAGGAGGAGGAGGAGGAGGAGGAGGAGGAGGAGGAGGAGGAGGAGGAGGAGGAGGAGGCAGCAGAGAGGCCATCGCTCTAGGGAGGAAGCACGGTGACCGTGACCCGGGTGGGGCGCTCCAGAAAGGGCCTCTCCTTCGAAGATCGATGGAGTTGTCGTCGCTTCTTTGGCGGAAGGCCGCAGAAGGTCGGCGGAGGGCGGCGGAAGTAGAACGAGGGCGGCTCCGCTGGCGGAAGCAAAAGTCGACTTCTAAACAGATGACACACTTTTGGGGTTCAGGGTTTCTGGAATCCGCCAGGTGTCGCGGGATCTTGTCGACGCCAATCTCGGGAATGTTCCATGCTGGCCGTCGCCCATTCGCGAGGATGATCCTTGACGGTGACCAGGATCGACACCGATCTTTCCGCACTCAGTCTTGGTCATGATCATCGCCTTCTTTCCCTGCAATCTCATTGGGTCGGGACCAGAAGTATGTATCGTTCACTGGTTGCTTGGGTTTTTGATCGCAGACGCTTAATTGAATTCTAGACGGTGGCCCGTCCAGAAACGACGCCCAGGCGAGTAGAGGGTCGTCCTGAGGGGCTTTTCGGCGTCTTGGGTGCCTCGGGTGGGCCTCTGCGGGCCGTTCGGGATCCTCTTTGGGGCGGCCATCTTGGGGCCTTTGGGGGCCTCCTGGGCGCTTCTTGGGGCCTCCTGGGCGCTTCTTGGGTGCCTCTGGGGGGTCTCTTGGGGGCCTCCTGGGGCCTCGTGGGGGGCCTCTTGGGGCCATCCTGCGGCCTCTTGGGGCATCCTGGGGGCCTCTTGCGGCCATCGTGGAGGAAATCGATCAAAGAAGAGGGGAGCTCTAATTAGCGCTGCCCCCTCAGAAGGCCAAAATGGGGCCCAAACCATAGTAAAATCAATGATTTTGGCTTCCTCGCCGAGGCCGTTTTGGACGCTCTGACCGCTCCCCGCCCCTCCTGTCCAGGTCAGTGGGGAGGGGGTAGGGGGAGGGGTAAACCCCTCCCCGAAGGGGAAGAGGGAGGGGTGGAAGAGGAAACGCCCTAAACCACCGACGCCCAGAGGGCTGGTGGGATTATTACGCGGCGCGCTCTTCGTTTCGCTGCCCGCTGCCTCCTTGGAGCGCGTAATTAAGCCAAGCGAGCGTGGCCACCGCAAGATGCTGCTGGGCTCCTCGAGAACGACGCGCGCGCTGTAGATGCATTTTCATTTACTGATGGAAAGCGACGTGACGCGTGATGCAACGGCCCTTCGGTTGGTTCGAGCGGCCCCCGAACAGACATTTAGGCCGCATGTGCCTATATAGCCGCTGCTTGATCCCGTTCAATCAGCGCGTATTTCAAGGCTGCCCGGCAATGTCGACGGGAATCTTCGCGCCCAAACGAATATGTGCACCGTTAATTTCCGCAGGCCTCAGGCGCAGGACTGCGCGCGCCGCGCAGCAGATCGGTGCGCGCGCTCAAGCGAGGACGCGGCCCTGCGTCGATCGGCCCGCCGCCTCAGGGCGCGCGCGGCGTCCGCACCTGGACCCCCCGCCAGGCCGGATCGGTGAAATGACAGATTTTGTTGTTTTGGGTGGGCCAAAACCGCAAAATCTGTCATTTCACCGGTCGCGGGTCTGGGTTGCGTCCTTGTCCGGGGCGGATGCGAGTGGTTCCTTGCGTGCTTTTGCGGGGGGCTCGCTCTAGGGCGTATCGGGCGTCTCTCGGGGCCTGTCGCGCTCTTCCTCGGGTTCTCCTACCAGTTCTCCCGAGGGCCCCGTGGAGCTATTGGGCCCACGTGCGTCGATGAGGAAACTCGTGGAGACGTCTCGGCGACGGATTGGGGATCTGGGTTTCACCAGACGCCCAGGGTCGTTTCTAGGCGCGTTCAGGCCGACGTGGACCCCCCGCAATCCCCGGCCGCCCAGAGAGCGCCATTGGCGCCTGAAGGGTTTCCTGCAGGCGGCGGGTCATGGTGTCCACTTGTCGTGCGACGCCGTGCTGGGCGCTCCTTCGAATCGCAAGCTCGGTCGATTCGCACAGCTGGCGTCGCGTCGCGCAGATGTCGGCCTCATCGCGATCAACGATCATGTGGGCATGAGGGCCAGTAAATTAAAATTTGCAGGCCGACCAGCGAACGATAATCATTTTTGGCCCCTATTGGGGGCTAGTCCTCCTCGGCGGCGCGCAGAAGGGAAGTGGGAGGGGGCAACAGTAAGGCGGCGGTGCTTCTCAGAAGCCGTCCGGTCTTCCGAGAAGCCCTCTGTGGCTTCGGAGAAGGGTTAGGCTTTTCAGAAGGCTTAAGCTTCTCAGAAGGCCTGAGGTCTTTTGAGTCTTTGGGGATAGCCCGCCCTCTCTTCCTTCCCCCCTGGGCGCGCCACCGCCGTTCCTCCTGCAGAAGGGGGGAGCTGCTAGACGAGGCCCTGGTCCAAGGTGTGCCCAGCTGTTCACGCCATGGTGGGGCCTCTGGGCCCTTGCGAGCCCGTCGAGCCTCGTGAGCGTTGCGGAAGTCATCCGCGCCTTCTGGGAACGCTGGGGCCACCTTGGGCCAGGACCACCTTCGGAAGCTCCAGCAGAAGGGGGGGTGGGAGTATATCGGTGCGGCGGGCTCGTGCCGCCTCGACGTGGTGGTGACGCCGGCGAGAATGTTCCAGGCTACGCGCCTTGAGCGCCTTCCAGGGCTTCTGGATCCCCCAGAGACCCCACGGCGCGAAATCCATTCGACAGAGGCGGGCGGCAGTCGACACGAGGGCGGAGATCGCTGCAGGAATCTTCTGTATGGAGTGGGTGAGAGTCTTTTCCAATGTCGCTGAATGATATCCAGAGGTACACTAAGAGGGGTTGATCGTATGATAGTATGAGTGTGCGCCTGTGGATTTCGTCTTCTCGTCGGGACGACGGCCCGTTCATTCTGGCACAGGCGCGACGCGGTTTTTGTTGCCGATGCTGTGCAGCATTCCCCAATTAGTGCTTGCATTTACGTGGGGGCTCAGATCATGTGTGATTGCAGTCAGCGATCAAGGGTACCATTGTGTCCTTGCTTCTGCGGCCCGCCCTTGCCGTTTTCACTGGTCGCCCGCCGCCCAAGTATCGTACGTCCTTACCACCCGCCGTTGATACACGCTTTGATTGTAATTCGTTGGACGGGTGTGCTGGGGCTTCGCTTTGCGCCTGGCCGTGGGCTTCTCGTGGGCGACTTGTGCGCTGGCTGGGATCTTCAGATCTTCGGCGGGCGTGAGCCCGGCTCCAGGCGCCTCGCTGGCGCTCCGTGTGTCGGCTGGGATGGTTGGGCTTTCGCTTGGATGCGTGCACCGCGTAGCCTGTATTATGTTGCACCGCGTAGCTTGCACCACATGGCCTGCATCACATGCTGGCATGCTTACGCCGCATGGCTTGCACTACATCGGTAACGCCACATAGCTTGCACCGCGTAGCTTGCATCACGTAGCTTACGCCACACAGTTCCACATATTTTACACCATATAGCCTACACCACATAGCTTGCACCACGTGGCCTGCATCACTCAGCTTGCAACGCATAGCCTGCACCACGTAGCTTGCACCACACATCTTGCACCACACAACTTGCATCTCATAGCTCAACATGCATAGCTTGCAACACAAATGTACACACACAAATCGCACAGCCTGCGCCACATAACCTGTACCCAATAGCTTGCAAAGCCTGCACCACGTTTATTCTCCTTTCTACAAGCAGAATAGGATCTATCCCCCCCGGCGTTGTCGCTTCACCTTTCGGGTATGTAAACCATATATGATTATGACCACATGTCCATCCTAAATATGAATTTGCACTATCCCTGGGGGGCCAGTATCCCCCCCCCTGAGGTTCCCTTGTACAAAAACACTATGCGGTGACATTTTTTGTTCTAACATAGCACTTTTCACGAATCCCTTGCAACAAATGAGACGAAGTGCACACGCGCGCGTCGTCGCGCGCGCATGCCGAAATCCTTCAAAAACCTTCGGTGCCGGAAGGATTTCGCAATCGAGTTTCAAACAAACATTCAAAAACACAGGGTTTCGCAACACTGACTTGCTAAAAAAGCTTCCGCGCGAGCTCTTGCGAAATCTTTAGAAAACCATAGGTTTTTCAAGATTTTCACAACATGCTATTAAACGGGCTTCGCGCGCGCATGTCGAAATCTGTCGAACACCCTTGCGCGTGTGCCGTCGCGAGAATCCTCTGCAAAAAACCGGACGAAGTGCAGACGCGCGCGTCGTCGCGCGCGTATGCCGAAATCCTTCAAAACCCATCGGTTTCGGAAGGATTTCAAAATCGTGTATCAAAAAAAACGACAAAAACCAAAGGTTTCGCAACATGGATTTTCAACAAAAGCGTGCGCGCGCGCTCTTGCGTCGTCGTCGTCGTCGTCGCCGTCCTCCCTCCTCCCGCGTCGTCGTCGTCGTCGCCTACGTCGTCCTCTGTCTTTCCTCGTGTTCGTCGTCGTCGTCCTCGTTGGCGTCGTGGTCGTTTCCGTCGTCGTTGTCGTCGTGGTCGTCCTCCTTCTCCTCGTCGTCGTCGTCGTCCGTCGTCGGCGTCTCGTCGTCGTCCCTCCTATTTCGTCGCCGTCGTCGTCGTCGTCGTTGTTGTCGTCGTCGTCGTCTTCCTCCTCCCTCGTCGTTGTCGTCGTCGGCGTCGCCGTCCTTCCTCCTTTTTCGTCGTTCGCGTCGTCGCCGTCCTCCCTCCTCCCTCGTCGTTGTCGTCGTTGTCGTCGTTGTCGCCGTCGTCGTCCTCCCTCCTCCCTCGTCGTCGTCTTCGTTGGCGACGTCGTTGTCGTCGTCGTCGTCGTTATCTTCGTCGTCGTCGTCGTCGGCGTCGTCATCGTCGGCGTCGTCGTCGTCGTCGTTTTTGTCATCGTCGTCGTCGTCGGCGTCGTCGTCTTCGTCGGTGTCGTTGTCGTTGTGGTCGCTGTCGACCTCGAAGTCGTTGGAGACGTCGTCGGTGTCGTCGTCGTCGGTGTCGGCGGCGCCGTCGTCGTCGTCGCTGTCGTCGTCGGCGTCGGTGTCGTGGCCAAGTGCCATCTGGTACCCACCGTCACGGTCTTGACTTAAGAGGTCTTGCGACCAAGTTGCGGGTGGGAGGGTGGGATGTTTGCACGAGCAGTGGAGAGGACAGCTTCAAGTTGAGCAAGCGATTGTCTCCACCACATAGTATGCACCACATAGCCTGCACCACGCAGCCCGCGCTACAGAACCGGCACAGCCAGAGTACAAGACGTCACTGTTTGGGATTCACGCTGGCCAGCGTGATGAACTATGGCGGGCTCGGACACTCCGAGACAGCGGCTCGAGCGAATCGATGCGGAGGGATGCGTGGGTGCTGGACCCCCCCCCCGCGCCCCCCGCCCGCCAGGAGTGACGCCGCCCGCCTCGAACCTCATGAACCTGGGCCCGACCATGCTCGCGCGCAGCCACAGCCGCCTGGGCCCGCCTGCGCCCGCGTCCGGCACGATGCGCCTGGGGCCGCCCCTGCCGCCGCCCGACCGCCTACGCACGGGCAGCGCGACGCCGCCGAGGGGATCCAGCTGGCCAGGCGTCACCATGCCAGCATTCGGCATGACCCGTCCAGGGCCGCCCCTGCTGCCGCCTGACCCCGTCAGTTCGGGTCCCACGCCGCTTCCCCAGAGCTTGTGCCGTCTAGGCCCTACAGCGCCATCGTACGGGCTTGCGCGGTGTGGCCCACCGCCGCCCGCGCTGGACCCCGCGACGTCTGGCAGCGCGCCCTCTTTGCGGAGCTCTGCGCAGCTCGGTCCCACCGTGCTGCTCTACGGCATGTCGCGACTGGGCCCGCCTCTGCCAACACCTGATCCCATCACATTTGGCAGCGCCACCTCGCTCCGGAGCCACGTGCGGCCAGGACCGACCGCCCCGCCGTCTGGTCTGACCACCCCTGGCCCACCCACGCCAACCCCAGACCTCCTCCGCCTGGGCCCGCCGTCGCCGCCACGCAGCCTCATCCGTACGGACTCCCCAGCATCGGCATACGGCCTGGCACGCCCAGGGCCGACGTCTCCAGCCCCGGACCCCATTCACCCCGGCCCCCCATTGCCGCCGCGGTCTCCCATCCGGGCGGGGCCCGCGACGCCCGCGTCCGGCGCGGCGCGCCTGGGACCTGCCGTTTTGGCGCTGGACCCTGTCAACATCGCCTTGTTGCTGCCACCGCGGGCTCTTACGCGCCTCGGCCCCACACCGCCAGCGCCAGGATCGACGCGGCCTGGTTCTTCGCCGTCCCCGCCAGATACGGCCCACCCAGGGCTTCCCTTGCCACTGCGGACGCTCCTACGCGTGGGCGCTACGCCGCTGGCCTACGGCATCTCGCGAGCGGGCCCCTGTTTGCCCGCGCCCGACCTCGTGCACCCTGGCGCGTCGCCGCTGCTGCGGTCTTGGAGCCGCTTCGGTCCGTCGCCGCCAGTCTACGGCATGAGCCGGGCAGGACCGTCGCTGCCCGCGCTGGACTTCGTGTACCCTGGGCCTCCGCCTTCGGCCCGCAGCCCTGCTAGGTTCGGCCCGCCACCGCCAGCGTACGGCACGATGCGGCCTGGGCCTTTTCCGCCGCCCTCAGACCACGCGAACTCTGGTCCCTCTATGTCTCCGCGCAGCCACATGCGGCCTGGGCCGCCTCTGCCCGCATATGGCTACACGCAGCCAGGCAGCACGTGCCTGTCGGCGCTGGACCACGTGCACCCGGGTTCTTCGCCGCCTGCGCGGAGCCTCGCGCGCACGGGCCCGATGACGCCCACCTTTGGCATGTGCCGCCTCGGGCCTGCCTCGTCGGCGCTGGACCACATCACATATGGCAGCCCGCTGCCCCCCCGCAGCTCTTGCCGCACTGGCAGCTCACCGCCCGCCTCTGGCACCACCCGCCCAGGCCCGCCGCCGCCTGCGCTGGACCCCACCAGCCCAGGCAGCCCAGCGCCCCTGCGTGGCCACTGTCGCCCGGGCCCTGGGCCGCCCGCCTTCGGCATGACGCGACCTGACCCCTTGCCGTCCACCCTGGACTCCGTGGGCGCCGGCCCGCCGCCGCCCCTGCAGTCGTCCCTCCGCCCCGGACCGCCGCCTTCAGCCTCCGGCACCACGCGCCCCGGACCGGTGCCGCCCACAGCCGATTGCATGCACCTGGGCAGCGCTTCGCCGCCACGCAGCCCCCTGCGCTCTGGGCCAGCTCCGCCCGCCTACGGCATGTCACGGCTTGGACCTCCGATGCTGCTGCTGGACCCTTGCAGCTCTGGCCCGACGACGCCTCCGCGCAGCTGGACGCGCCCTGGCCCGACGCCGCCAGCGTTTGGCACCAGCAAGCTCGGCGCGTCCCCCCCTGCCCCAGATCTCGTGGGTCCTGGCCCGACGCCGCTGCCACGCAGTTCCCTCCAGCCAGGCCCTACACCGCCAGCGTCTGGACCGTCGCGCTGTGGCTTGCCACCGCCAGCGCCCGACCACCTGGACTGTGGCGCTCCGCTGCTGCCGCATGGCCTCATTCGCTTGGGCTCGCCGCCGTTAGCCTATGGCATGAGCCGGCCTGGGTCGCCGCCACCACTGCTGGACTCTATCCACCCTGGCCCGTCAGCGTCGACGCGGGGGCTCGTTCGCGCAGGGCCGACCCCTCCCGCGTTCGGGATGACTCGGCTTGATGCTTCTCTGCCCATGCCTGACCACCTGACTTTCGGCCCGCCGCTGTCGCCACGGTCATTCACGCGCCTGGGGCCTGCGCCGCCCGTGTCCGGCACGACGCGCCCAGGCTCGCTGTTGCCCCTGCCAGACTCCATCCATGCGGGGACCTCCTCGTCGCCGCGATCGCCCATCCGCACGGGGTCGACGACGCTAGCTTACGGTGTCGCGCGGCCAGGGCTGATGCTGCCTGTGCTGGACCATGTGCACCTAGGTCTGCCGCTGCTGCTGAGAGGCCTCTCGCGTACTGGCCCGCTCTCGCCGGCGTCTGGCTCAACGCGGCCGGGGCCCGCGATCCCAGCGCCAGATCCCGTGGACACAGGGAGCCCTCTGCCGCTGCGGACGCCCCTCCGCGCAGGTCCCTCGACTTCGGCCTACGGTGCCACGCGCCTCGGCCCCGGGCCGTCGGCGCTGGACCCCCTGCACGCAGGGCCTCCTATGCTGACGCGCGGCCTCATCCGCACCGGGCTGCCGCTGCCGCTGTACGGCATCGCGCGGACGGGCCCGCCGCCGCCGCTGCCGGACCCCCTGTCGGCGGGCTCGCCGCTGCTGGCGCGGTCGCCGTTCCGCCCCGGGCCCTCGCCGCCCGCGTACGGCCCGTCGAGGACGGGCCCCGCCCTGCCAGTGCCGGACCCCCTGAGCGCCGGCTCCCCCCCGCCCCCGCGGAGCTCCGCGCGCGCGGGCAGCGCGCCACCGGCGTCCGGCCGCCTCAAGCTGGGGCCCTCGCCTCCAGCGCTGGACCCCATCCACCCTGGGCTGCCGACGCTGCCGCGCAGCCACGTGCGTCGCCCGGGGCGCCGGAACAGCCCTGACATCCGCCGATCTTTGTCCTGAGCCCGCGGGTATTTTTTTCGCTCCGGGTCCATACTTGAAGATCCCGGAGCCTGGCAACGGGCTACAGAGCAGGGCTGGACCTAAACGCTGTTTTGCTGGACTTCGGCTGTGTTTTGTTTTTCGGATTGGCAGGGAGGCACAGGAAAACCAGGAGAGCAAAACGAACACAAAACGATACACAACGTTTAGGTCCAGCCCTGCCCCAGAGAGTCCAGATCGAGGAAGAACGCCCAGATGGAGGAAATCATATCCCCTGAGATCCGAGGGCGCGAGGACGTTGCAACACGTGCAGTATCACACCCCATCTTTCTGCGGCATTGTACGAGCCGGATCGATCTGTCAGGGTCGACCCGTACAGATCCATCTTTACAGGTCGATCCAGCTTCGGGGCCCAGGATCCCGAGCCCCGAAATTGGCCGAAAACGCCGCTCGGGGCGAACCAATTGCAACGCCAGGATCTCAGGGGAGGCCGAATTCGAGGAGCCAGAGATCCGATGTCTGGATTTTTTCAATGCGGGGTCCATGGAAGTCTCGACTCCTTCCCCAGGACCGGCTTTTCATCCTGAGCAGTTTGTCCCCAGAGTCCGAAAACGGCGAGCAAATCCGATTTGAGTTTTTCAAAACGTTGGATCTTTGGGGAAACACGTCCAGACTGAAACAAACTCACATCGTCGGAGATCAATTTTTTCGCGCCCTCGCGGGGCACGGTGCTCGCAGCGCGCCGCCACCTCCGCGCCCGCGCCCCGCGGCCTTGGAGAAGGGCAGCCCAGAAGGCACGCACGCGACGCACAGCAGGACTCCGACCACACGAGCCCAAGGATTCCGACGGGTCTCGTTCCGATTCCTCCGATTCGATCCGGTTTCGATGGATGCTGATTCCGATGCGATTCGACTTCGGATTCCAGTCTGGATTCCGATCTCTCAGTGGAGGCCTACCAGCCTGCCGATCTCCGCCGATTCGGCTGCTCCCGACCCGGCTGCCGATTTCCGCCGATCCGATGTCATTTCGATCGCCGATCCGACTTCTCGTTTCGATCCTTGGCTCTCCTGGGCCTCCGACCGCAAGAGTCCCAAGGGTTCCGAGGGAACTTCTGGGCGCGGGGAGCGCCGCTTGGCGCGGCCAGCGCGGCGGCCGAAGGGAGAGGTCGGCCAGGCGCGGGGGTAAGTAGGGGGAGGGGGCTAGGCTTCTCAGAGGCACCCCTGGAAGAAGGAGGAGGAGGAGGAGGTCCTGGGCTTCTCAGAAGGCGCGGGACGCTTGATATTTTTTCCAATGCGGGTTTCCTTCAAGTCTCGACCCCTTCCCCAGGACTGGCTCTTTTAATCCCGAGTCATTCTCTCGCGGTCCTCTGGGGCCCGGCGAGGGCCCCCAGTGGACGAGAACGGCGAACAAAAATCTCCACCCTGAAATGTTTCCATCCGTGGAGCGAAAAGCTGCGGGCACACTTCGAGTAGGGGATCGATCGACTACATAATTGATTTGATCAGCCCGAAACTAGGTTTGTCCGTCGAATCTACGTAGACAGCTCCGTGGATCTACGGAGCCTTCTACGTTTCGTGTGAAGATTCGACCGACACTTGGGGGCAATCAATTGTTGACGCTTCGCGAATCCCCACCAGCCCATCCAGAAACGATGCCCAGAGGAATTGCCTGAATCAGGGAAGTGGGCATCACACAGAGGAAGCCATTATGAGACGTCTTGGGATATCTGGAGCCATCTTGGAGGTCATCTTGGGCTCTCCCAGGCGCTCTTGGAGTCATCTTAATCAGTGCTCCCCCCAAGTGGCCAACATGTGGCTAAAACCTTAGTGAAATCAATGCTTTGGCATTCTCGCCGAGGCCTCTTGGAGCATCTTGTGTGCCTCTGGGGGGTCTCTTGGGGGCCTCTTGGGGGTCTCTTGGGGGCCTCCTGGGGGCCTCTTGGGGGCCTCGTGGGGCCATCTTGGGGCCATCTTGGGACCTCTTGGGGCCTCCTTGGCGCTTCTTGGGGCCATCTTGGAGGAGATCTATCAAAGAAACGCGGAGCATTAATTCGCCTCGCCCCCCCCCCCAAGAGGCCAAAATGGGGTCATAACCATAGTAGAACCAATGATTTTGGCTTCCTCGCCGAGGCCGTTTTGGCATTCTCTGACCGCGCAAGAAACCACCGCAACCGGAAGTTTTGTACGTCATTTAAATTATATGTTTTGTCGGTCGTTTCTGCGTTGCGGCTGTCGTTGACGAGTGTTGCGGGTTTGGACGCAACGCTCTCTCGAAAGGTTGCCGCCTGGCCACTTGCGGCGGTTTTCCCGCGGAGATTCCCTTCAATGTGCTTTCGCGAGGCTGAGTGCGGATCGCGCGCGGCGGGGCCCGTTTGCCACAATCCATGCGCGCGCTGATCAGGGGAGGTCGTGGTAGTAAAAATGTGGTTGCTGCGGCATTGTAGCAGTGTGGTTAAGGCGGCGCGTAACGCCGGTTTCGCTTGTTAGCTGCGCATGTCTTGCATGGACGGATTGCCCCCGCGCAGCGATGTTTCGCGCGGCGTGATTGCGCCGATTTTGGGCGACGATGCGCTCGTGCATGCGGGCAGAGCGCCTCCACGTGGCGAGGCCTCGTGTAGCGTCAAGCATGCCGCCAAGTTCGTTCCTTCTGGGCTATCGCCCCCCCCCCGCCTCCCTTCCCTTCTAGGCGGCGCGCCAAAACATAGGAACGTCGTTCTTTCTGTTTTGTTCAGCGCTTGCGCTTGCCACGTTCGTTTGGGCGGTGATCATTTGTGGTTCGCCTCTCGCCCGGCCTCTTCCATTTGCCCTACCCTTCCCTGTCATCGCATTGTTTGTTTTGAGTTTCTCATTGCGCGCATCTCAAAATGGAGAGCCCAGTCGTCTCGTGGAGAGCGCGACTTCGTTGACAAGTCATGCGCACTGCGGTTGCATGTGAAGAACCAGGCGCTCGCGTTATGCCGATTTGTTTGCAGCACGTCCCGCGCTCTGCGATTGCGCATGTTTCGGCGCGGTGAGTTCTAGAGTACCGCCGAGAAAACCGTACTACGCGACAGATCGCCGCCCATGCCCGTGCAATGGCCGCAACATGTGACACGCTGATCCACGTCGTTTCGGGACGCACTCCTTCGTTTTCGTCGTCGTCCCCCCACTCTTCCGCCCCACCGTCGTGAGTCCCCTTATGTTTCTGCCTCATTATGCGTCCGTTGTTCTTGCCTCTCTTGGGTCTCTCACGGGTTACTCTCAGGCCGCATTGGGCTTGTCACGGGGTCCTGTTGGGTTGTCTCGGGGGCCTTTGGGGGCACTCTTGGGCCGTTCTTTGGCTCAGTGGAACACTTCGGGGCCATCGTGGGCCGTCGTGAGCTCCCCTGGGTGTCAGCTGGTGCCGTCTGGGGTTCTGCCCGCCTCCATGGCGGTTTCTTGGGCTTGCTTGCGAATTAGCGGATGCAGTGCAGGTGCGGCGGTGACGGCATCAGAGTCGCGTTCAGGTCTCGGCTGAACAGCTGCGTCGCGTTTCCAAGTGGGGTGGCTAGTTGAGGGCCTCCGACGGCCACTCTGGGGAGTTTGAATTTTGGGTCCCCCCGCTCCAAGAAAACATGGTGGACGTAAGGAACCTTCGGGTTCCTTAATAAATCTCCCTCTGGGGGCCTCGATGGTCCCAAAGCACGAGACATCTGTCGATCCACGAAATTTAATAAGGAGTTCCCCCGGTACCAAATAAGGTCCTTATTTGGGTGCCCGGCGGTCCCACAATTCAGGGCCTTAGTTTGGTTCTCGGCGGTCGCAGGTCCCACAGGATTCAAAGATCTGACAGGTCCTACAGGTCCCACAGTTCCCACATGGCCCACAGGTTTCGCAGATCTCGCAGGTCGCGCAGGTCTTGCACTCCCCGCAGGTCCCACATGTCCCACAGGTCTCGCACGTCTGTCAGGCCTTGCAGGTCCCACTAGTCCCACAATTCTCATAAGTCCCACAGGTCCCACAACTCCCCCAAGGCCCACAGCTGTCGCAAGTCTCACAAGTCCCGCATGTCCCGCGTATCCCACATACCCCACAGGTCCCGCAGGTCCAACAAATCTTGCAGGCGCCGCAGGCCTCGCAAATCTGTAAGGTCTCGCAGGCCCCACACGTCGCATTGGTCCAACAAATCCCATCGTTCTCACATGTCCCATGAATCCTAGAGGTCCCACAGGTTCCACATGTCCCACCGCTCCCACAACGCCCTCAGGTCCCACAGGCCCCGCAGGTCACGCAGGTCTCGTTGATCCTGCAGGCCCGTCAGGTCTCACAGGACCCACATGCCCGACAGGTCCCACAGTTCCAAGAAGTCTCGCAGGCCGCGCAAGTCCCACAGGCCCCACTGATCCCACAGAACACACATGTCCCACACGCCCCCCAAGGTCTTACATTTCCCACAGGCACAGCGGGTCCCACAGGTCCCCCTGGACCCACAGGTCCCCCTGGACCCACAGGTCCAGCAGGTCTCACAGGTCTCACAGGTCCCACAGGTTCTCACGGGCCACACAGGTCCCACGGGTCTCACAGGTCCGACGGGTCCCACCAGTCCCACAAGTCCCACGGGTCTCGCAAGTCTTACAGGCCGCACAGGTCCCACAGGTCCCACAGGCCCCACAGGCCCCACAGGTCTCACAGGTTTCTCATGTCCCACAGGCCCCACAGGTTCCGCATTTCCCACTGACCCCAGAAATCCCTCCCGCAGATCCCACAAGTCGAGGTCCCACAGGTCCCACAGCTCCAGCAGGGCTCGTTTGTCCCGGAGGTCCGACAAGTCCCAGAGGTCCTACAGGCCCCGGAGGGTTCGCGGATCTCGTAAGTTCCGCAAGTCCCGCAGGTCCCACAGGTCCCGCATGTCCCGCATGTCCCGCATGTCCCACAGGCTTCACAGCTCCATCTGGTCTTGCAGGCCTCGATCGTCCCACATGTCCTGCAGATTCCACAGGTCTCTCATGACACCTTTTGCTGCTTTCAGAGTGCACTGCCAGGGTAAGTTTTGAAGTACTGGCGCACGTAATTGCTTGAGATGCGCGCAGCGCCGAAAGGGACATGAGCGCAAGTGGGAAACGCTGCCCCACAAATGCGGAATTCCGCCCGTCCTGGATGTTTTATGTGAACTTGCGGAGGCGGTGGTTTCCATCGTGGTCATTCTCGCCGAGGCCTCTTGGAGCATCTAGTGTGCCTCTGGGGGGTCTCTTGGGGGCCTCTTGGGGGTCTCTTGGGGGCCTCCTGGGGGCCTCTTGGGGGCCTCGTGGGGCCATCTTGGGGCCATCTTGGAACCTCTTGGGGCCTCCTTGGCGCTTCTTGGGGCCATCTTGGAGGAGATCTGTCAAAGAAACGCGGAGCATTAATTCGCCTCGCCCCCCCAGGAGGCCCAAATGGGGCCAAAACCGGAGTAACACTAATGATTTTGGCTTCCTCGCCGAGGCCGTTTTGGCATTCGCGCCGAGGCCTCTTAGAGCATCTTGTGTGCCTCTGGGGGGTCTCTTGGGGCCTCTTGGGTGTTTCTTGGGGGCCTCCTGGGGGCCTCTTGGGGCCTCTTGGGGCCATCCTGGGACGTCTTGGGACCTCCTTTGCGCTTCTTCGGGCCATCTTGGAGGAGATCTATCAAAGAAGTGCGGAGCATTAATTCGCCTCGCCCCCCCAGGAGGCCAAAATGGGGCCAAACCGTAGTAAAGCCAATGATTTTGGCTTCCTCGCCGAGGCCGTTTTGGCATTTTCGCCGAGGCCTCTTGGAGCATCTTGGGTGCCTCTGGGGGTCTCTTGGGGCCTCTTGGGGTCTGTTGGGGGCCTCCTGGGGGCCTCTTGGGGCCTCTTGGGGCCATCTTGGGGCCATCCTGGGACGTCTTGGGACCTCCTTTGCGCTTCTTCGGGCCATCTTGGAGGAGATCTATCAAAGAAGTGCGGAGCATTAATTCGCCTCGCCCCCCCAGGAGGCCAAAATGGCGCCAAGACCATAGTAAAACCAATGAGTTTGGCTTCCTCGCCGAGGCCGTTTTGGCATTCTCGCAGAGGCCTCTTGGAGCATCTTGGGTGCCTCTGGGGGGTCTCTTGGGGCCTCTTGGGGGTCTCTTGGGGGCCTCCTGGGGGCCTCTTCGGGGCCTCTTGGGGCCATCTTGGGGCCATCTTGGGACGTCTTGGGGCCTCCTGGGCGCTTCTTGGGGCCATATTGGAGGAGATCTATCAAAGAAGCGCGGAACATTAATTAGCCTCGCCCCCCCGGAGGCCAACATGGGGCCAAACCCCTAGTAAAATCATTGATTTTGGCTTCCTCGCCGAGGCCGTTTTGGACGCTCTGACACCTCGCGCCCCCCCCTCCAGGTCCATGGGGAGGGGGTAGGGGGAGGGGTATCCCCCCCCCCGAAGGGGAAGAAGGAGGGGTGGAAGAGGAAACGCCCTAAACCACCGTCGCCCAGAGGGCGGGTGGGATTCTTTCGTCAATCCCTAGTCTCGAAGAAGAACAAACGTCATAAACATAAACTTTTGGCGCTTCGCGCGGATTTCTTGGATCCGTGCTTGGGCCTCCCTGGCAGCGCCTTTGGCGCCGCCCCTGGCGCGCTCCGCGCGCCAGGGAGGGGGGTCCAGCGCGGATCCAAGAATTCCATGCGGAGCGCCAAAAGTTTCTGTTTATGGCGCCTTGTCTTTTTCGAGAATAGGGGTCGACTGCACGGTTGATTGATTGCCCCCAAGTGTCGGTCGGCTCTTCACACGAAACGTAGAAGGACCGTAGATCCACGGAGCTGTCTACGTAGATTCGACGGCCAAGCCTAGTTTCGCACTTCTGGCAGCCCCCGACCTGGTGTGTGCCGCCACGAGAGGGGTGGCACCCGCCCGTCGGGGGCCTGCGGGAGCCGAGGGCAGGGGCTGCCCGCTTGGCGCCCCCGGGCGCCCTCCCCCGCCGCGTCCGTCGGGGGCCATCGAGAGTAAAAGACCCCCCCCCCAGACCCCCTCGCGTCGTGAAAAAATCGCGCGGGGAGGTTCTTCGCAATTTTCGGCCTCTGGAGTCCCTCTCTGGGCCTCGGGGCCGACAAAAACGACTCAGGACGAGAAACCGGTCCCTGGGAATGGGTCAAGACGTCTAGGGGTCGACGTTGCAAAAAAATCATGACGTCGGGTGTCTGGGCCTGACCCTAACCCTGAGATCCTGGCGTCCAATTTTTTCGAGCTGGTCGTTTTCGCCCTTTTAGGGCCCTGGGACCCTCGCAGACCGATCCCGCTTGAAAAATGATGCAGAGAGACGGTGTCTATGGCCCCTGGCGTGATTTTTTACGCTGCTGCAGTTTTTGTCGCTACGTCGGATCTCAGGGAATAACGCGATGCAGACGTGGCCTCACTTAGGTCCCTGTCTTCGCATTAGGGATGATAGTTCTGGGCGGTTTGGTCTGAAACGTCTGCAGAGAAGGCCCCCTATCCCGAGTAAGCAATTAAGAGCCCCCCCACCTCCATCGAACGTACTACGCATTCGGCACCCTGGAAGCGTTACCCTGGCACCTCGCAACCTGCTTTTAACGCAGACGAGTCTGCCCACCGAAACAAGCAAACCGCCTGAGACATTCTCGCAAATCTGGTCTCCGTGTGGTTCTGAAACAAGCGCCTCACCTGAGACATCCTCATAGCAACAACACCAATAGCAACAGCAATACTAATGATACCAAGAAGCAGCAAAAACAATGATACCACTAACAACAGCACCAAGAGCAACAGCACCACCACCACCAACAACATCAACATCAACAACACCAACAACACCGCCAACACCAACACTAGCAGCATCAACTATAAGTACCACTCAAGGGAGGCTTTGAAAAGGAACCGCCCGTCTACGAGGGGGGGGCGAATAATTTTGGCGGTGCGGATGCTAAGATAACGCTCCGTGCGGGACGGGGGCAATATCTTCGGATGCACTACCCCACACGACGGCCGGGCAAACTCAAGAGCTCAATCAGAACGGTAATACTAATCGTATCTGACAAAGACGATGAAGAGAATGAGCAAAAAAAGGCGGAGGACTGAGTGTGTCGTTCGTGAGACCCTCCGTGAGACCCCTCAGCGAGACTCCTCAGGATTCGTTATCGCTCTTCTACATCTTGTTTTCTTTTGGTGCTCGAGTTTGCGTTCCATCTCAGAATTCCTGTGGGAGGCGATTATTATGTTCTGTACGGGCGTGGTGCTAAGATAACGCTCGGTGTGGAGCGGGGGCGGTATCCTCGGATGCTCTACCCCACACGACGGTCAGGAAACACCACTATCTCAATAGGGGTGGCAATAGGAATCGTATAGGACAAGGGCGATGAGGATAATGAGGAAAAAGGGTGTGTAGTATTATCATGTTTTGTTATATTAATATTCATAGTCTTACTCGCATTATCATTATTATTTTGTCTTATTCGTATTATTATTATTGTTATTATTGTTATTAGTGTTATTATTGTTATTATTGTTATTATTGTTATTATTGTTATTATTGTTATTATTGTTATTAGTATGATTATTATTAGTATTATACTACTAGTAATAATACTTATTATTATTATTATTATTATTATCATTATTATTATTATTTATTATTATTATTACTTCTTATTTGCATTATCATTATCATTATTAGTCTTATTTTTCGTTTGCGTTTCCTTCTTGTTTTCTTATTGCAGTGTTCCACACGAGTTTGTATAGCACCCTCCTGTAAGCCGTCCACCGTATGTGGCTACCTCTGCTCAAGCCTTTTTCGTGTTCGAGCCCCCTTCGGCGCGTCGCGAACGCATCAGGTGCTGGTGCATGGTTGTGGCGCAGGTCGCGCAGGCTGCCATCATCGGGGCGGCCAACCTCTGCGGTGCTTGGCTGGGCCGCTGCCCCGCCTGCCCGCCTCAGCCAGGCTGCCCTGCGCCGCTGCTCAGCTGCCCGCCAGTGACCCTCACTTGCCCAGCGCCGCCGGCGCTGAGCTGCCCGCAGGTCACCTGCGCGGCGCCCTCGTGCCCGGCGTGCGAGGCGCCGAACCGCGAGGAAGTGGCGCCCTGCCCCACGCTGGCCCGCGAGGAGGCGGGCTCGACCGGCAGCGCCGAGGGCGCCTGCCTGCCGTACTGGGCCGCGGGGCTCGTGGCGGTGATCTGCTGGAGCTGCGGGGCGTGCTCCGCGGTGTGCGTGACTCAGGCCTGCCCCCGACGTGCTCAACATGCTGGCCGTGGCGTCATCGTCCGACCTGGTGCCGGGGGACGTGATCCTAGTCCGGTACGCCGAGGACGATCTTTGGCATGAGCGTGTCTTGTGCTGGCCAGTACCCATGGACAAGTCAGGAGTGGTGGACTGGGTGGTGGCAACACCCGATGGCGACATGTATATTGAGACCATCGAGGGAGGCAATCCAGAGGAGAGCCTGGTGGAGTGGATCCGCCCGGCTGCTGATGGGCGCCTTCCGGCCGCCTTCCAGGACCCCGTGTACGCGTTGCCACGAGCGGGCGTCGTGGACGACTTCATCGCGAAGTGCGTGAAGAAGGGCACCACCCTGGCGCTGGAGGACTCGAAGGAGCACGACGAGACCCCTATTTCCTGCTCCGTCGTGCGGCTGGCGAACGGGCGACGGGTTGCGATCGAAGATTTGGTATGGGCTGGCCACATGCTCTTTGGTTCTGTCAAACCCTACATCGGCGTATCATCCAGGACATTCCGGGCCTCGAGGAGGCCTCTGCACGACCGAGGGCCAGCGCCTGCGACCACCCCTGCTTGCTACACCGTCTATGTCGATAACTTTGGCGCTGGGCACGTGTCGTTCGACAGTCGGGCGACTCGTGGGACAGGTCGATGAAACTTTGCAGTCCCGGGGCTTACCGACGCATGAGGTCGCCACCAGCTCTCTGGAGGAGGAAGTCCTTGGGTGGGAGATCAATGGGAGGCTCGGCTTCATTCGACCTCGGCCGGAGCGTGCTTGGCGCATACGTTTGGCCCTCGACGGCTTGCTAGAGACCAGGAAGGTGTCCGCCCGGGACATAGAGAAAGTTGTGGGCCACTGCACCTTCCTCGCTCTCCTCTGTCGCACGTCGCTCTCTCTATCTTCCGGTCAGTCTACACCTTCATCGCTCGCCGTCGCGATCACGGAGCCGTTGTACTCTGGGAGTCTGTCCATTGGGAGCTCGAGGCCTTCAGACATTTTATACCTCTGATTCGTCGTGATTTCGGGGCTTCATGGGGTTCGAAGGTCACGGCATCGGATGCATCGTTCAGGGGCTACGGCGTCGTCTCTCGAAGTCTTTTCCGTGAACAGGTTCAACAGCTAGGACGTGTAAGTGAACGATGGAGATTCTCGGGCAGGGCTCAGACTAGATCTCGTGAAGGGGTTCTGGGGCCTGACGGGGATAACGACGTCGTCGACTGGGTGAAGGAGGTGGAGGAGGACAAGCAGGAGAGGGAGGTTACCCGCTCGGATCTGCCGCAGGTCTTGAAGGAACGGGGGTGGGCGGTTCTCATGAGCAAGAAGTGGTCGATTCCCAATGCCAACATTGTCCATGGAGAGGCTCGGGGCCTCACAGCTGCTGTCAAACACGTGTGCCGCTCCATGAAGAATTTCGGTTGTCGTCGCCTGCTCATGCTTGACTCCCTCACTTGTGTGCTGGCTCTGTGCAAAGGACGGTCCTGGGCCGTCGGGGTGTGCGCAACCCTCCGGTCCGTGGCCGCCCATGGCCTTGCCGCGGGCGCGGTCTTCGCGGGCCGCTGGTTTCCCAGCGAGTGGAACCGCGCCGACGGTCCGTCGCGGGGGCCGCGCCATTCTGGCAAGGGAGGGGGAGACGCCGCTGCTGAGGAGGTCGCGCCCAGCCGTGGCCGACGAGCAGGGCGCCAAACCAGAACGTTGGCTTCAAGTTCTGGTTGGCCCGGTGCTCCGCAGGCGGCGGCCGAGGACACCCTCCCCGCCGCGCGCGCCCTCGCGGGATCCGCGGGGCGCGGCGCAGGCCGGGCGCGGGGTCTCGCGGGATCCGCGGGGCCCCGCGAGGGATGCCCCGCTGTTCCGCAGTGCGGCGAGGCAGCTGAAGGCGGCGCGGCGAGCGCAGCGGCTGCCGATCCTGGCGCGGGAGCGCTATCTGCAGAAGAGGTCTGTGCGGACCGAGGCGGTGCGCCGGCGCTACTCGGAGTTCCTCGAGGAGCTGGGCCAGTGGCTGGAGGTCAACGGTCTGCTGCCCAGGCCGTGCCCGAGCGGCCGCCCGGCTGCTGGGGCAGTGGGCCGCTTCGACCACGACGTGAGCGACTGGATGAACGAGCAGTACATGGAGGGCTTCGGCCACTGGCGCGGGGCGAACGTGCTGGCGGCCATGGCCTCGGCGGACTCTCGCCTTGGCCGAGCGGGGAGCCGCGGGCTCCCCCAGTCGCGGCAGGCGCTGAGAGACTGACGCAACTTGGCGCCGGCAGCCAGCCGCCTGTCACTCTCAGCCGAGGTTGTGTTTGCCATTGCGATGGAGCTGCTGGCCATGGGTCGCTGGGACATGGCGATGTGCGCGATGCTCTCCCTCGTGTTCCTCATGGGGCCCGGCGATTGGAGGACCGTCCGAGTGGGGCACCTGGCGCCGCCCTCCGTGGGAGGCAGCCGCGGGCTCGCCCGCTGGAGCCTAGTGCTCCACCCGCTGGAGGGCGAGACGAGCCTGCCCAGCAAAACGGGGGAGTTCGACGAGTCGCTCTTGCTGGACCTGGACGAAGACCAGTGGCTGGGACCCCTCTGCCAGCGGCTCATCCAAGTCCGCGATCCTCAGGAGCCCCTGTTCGCGTTTAGCCAGGCCGAATTCGCCCGCTGCTTCAAGGGGGCCGGCGCCCTCCAGATGCTGCAGCGGCCCCCGCCGCCGCGCATTCTGCGGCACTCGGGCGCGAGGCGCGACTTCGCCGAGCAGAGGCGGGCGCTCGTCTGTGTCATGCGCCGAGGGCGATGGCGGACGGACGCGAGCGCAAGGCGGTGCGAGAAGGGGGGCCGGCTGGGCAGCGAGTTCGCCAAGCTGCCCGTGCGCCTCCAGGCCCGCGCGCAGTGGTGCCTCAAGTGCCTCCCCGCGGCGCTCTCCGGGTCGCTGCCGCCTCGCGCGCGCCGCGCCCTCTGAGGCTGCGGGTGTTTCTGGAGGTCTTTGCTGGCGCAGCTCGGCTTGGTCGAGCCATGGCGGTGCAGGGCTTCCACGTGCTGGCATGGGATGTGAAGTATGGCGAGCAGTATGATCTCACGAGCCCCTCTAAGCGGTCCATGATACGCGGATGGATTTTGGGACGTGCGGTTTTGGCGGTGCACTTTGGCGTTCCCTGCGCGTCGTGGTCTCGGGCTCGTGACATCCCTCCAGGTCCTCCGCCGTTGAGGTCCAGCGATCGCGCGATGGGTCTCGACGGCCTTGCTGCCAAGGGCCAAGCCAAAGTCGACCTCGGAAATTGCCTCATGTCCTTCACTGTCTCTTGCCTTCACGTTTGCCGGAGAATGAGGATATCAGGCGCGATGGATAACCCCGCCGCGAGTAGGATCTGGCTAGCGCCTGCCGTCGTCTCATTCTCCCGCAATCCTGCCTCGCAAACCGTCTCGACCGATTTTTGTCCATTCGGCGCGCCCGGCGTCCTGATCGATTTATCTTCGATCGAGAAGCTGTGTAAGAGGAAGAACAATCTGTGCTCGGCCTCTCATAGGCCGCACCAAAACCTCCAGGGTAAAAACTCGGAGGGCCGTTTCTGGACAGAGGTGGCGGAGCCATACCCCCTTTGGCTGTGTCGGGCGTTAGCTTTCGCCTTTTCCGAAGCTCTCGTCGCGCTCAAGGCGCAAGGTATGGCCCGCCATCTCTGGTAGTTGTTAGCAAATGAATTTTCCTACGGCCCTCTGGGCCAGTGGACAAGTAAAGTTGGCTCTCCTTTTCTGTCAGTGCGGATCTGGTGGCTGGCGCCTGTCTCATATATGAATGTCGGTGCTTGCCTGCTCACCAGTCCTGGCGGAAGTTGAGCCTCTCTGATAAAGATGTCCCTGGTCTCTGAGGGGTGGGATACATTGCAGTGTTCTACACGAGTTTGTATAGCACCCTCCTGTAAGCCGTCCACTGTGTGTGGCTACCTCTGCTCAAGCCTCCCTCCCGCGTGCCACCCTGCTCTCTCAGTGCTGTTCCCAAATGATATGGTGGCTGGCGCTTGTCTCATATATGAATGTCGGCGCTGGCCTGCTCACCGGTCCTGGCGGAAGTTGAGCCTCTCTGATAGAAATGTCCCTGGTCTCTGAGGGGTGGGATACAATCTTATAATTATTCGCATTCTTCTTATTACTATTCTTGTTCCACTTCCAAGTGGGATACCACGCGAGGAGTCATTTATTCCATAGTTTCGCTCACTCCGCCGGCCCATCTTGCATGATCGCTACTGCTTCGCCGTGGGCTCGGGGCCATTGTGGCGCCGCCGAGGAGGAGGAATATGAGGATGGGGAATGGGAGGGGAGGAGGAGAGGATGAGAAGGAGAGGAGGAAAATGAAGGTAAGGAGGAACAGGAGGAGGAGGAGGAGGAGGAGGAGGAGGAGGAGGAGGAGGAGGAGGAGGAGGAGGAGGAGGAGGAGGAGGAGGAGGAGGAGGAGGAGGAGGAGGAGGAGGAGGATGCAGAGGAGGGGGCGGAGGAGGAAACATCTCCTTGGCATCTTGTGTTGCTCTTGGTTGGTGCCAAACAGGGTCGTCGTCAAGATGCTTCTTTGTGAGGCCTCTTGGGGTCTTTTGAGAAGCCGTTCGGGGGCGCCTGGGAGGCATTTTTGAAGCCTTCTGGGACCACCTGGGGCCTCTTGGGGGCCTCTTGGCGGCATCCTGGGGCCTCTTGGGGGCCTCTTGGCGGCATCTTGGGGCTTCTTGGGGGCCTCTCGGGGCCTCCTGGGGTCCTCTTGGGGCGGAAGGCTTGAGTTTTCGGTTCGTGGTCCCCCTCTTGGGCCCCTCTTGGGGCCGTCTTGGGGCTCTCTAGGGCCATCTTGGGCGCCTCTTGGGCCGTCTCGGGGCCCTCGTGGGACCTTCTTGGAAGCCTCTTGGCCCGTCTTGGGGCGCTCTTGGGGGCCTCTTGGGCCGTCTTGGAGCATCGGAAAGCCGAAAGAGCGACAAGGCCGAAATCCTTCCAAAACCATAGTGCAATTGATGATTTTGGCCTCTCGGGGCCCTCTTGTAAGGCCTCTTGGAGGCCACTTGGAGGCCTCTTGGGCCGTCTTGTGGTCATCTTCGGCGTCTTGGAGCGCTCTTTGGGCGTCGCGGGGGCCTCTTGGGCAGTCCTGGGGGCCTCTTGGGGCCCTCTTGGCGCGCTCTGGGGGGCCTCAGAGGCCGCGCCCAGGAGGAAAACCATCTCTGAGTAGCAGTTGCCGGGCTGCGGTCGGGCGGCGGTCGGGGTACTTTTCGCCGGGGGACCCCCAGGTGCCGCCCCGCGCGCGCGAACCAGAAATATTGTTAACCAGTTACCGGAGATCTTTGCACGCCTCTGTCCCGTTGGGCTGGCGAATTTTCCTTCCATTTGCGCGGTGCTAATTGTATCGTTCGGCGCCCCCCCCAATAATTATTTAATTACGGTGCGGTGCTCAGAAAGAGCGTGTTCTACCGGTGCTGGCGGAAAACCGGGGGGGGTCACTACCGGTTCGAACCCCTCCCCCCCCATCCCCTCCGGAAAACCGGGGGGAGTCACTACCGGTTCGAACCCCTCCCCCCCCCCCGGTTCATCATGAAAAGGGGGGGGTCACTACCGGTTCGAACCCCCCCCCTCGAACTCGAAAACCGGGGGGGGTCGCTACTGGTTCGAACCCCCCCCCCCACTCGAAAACTGGAGGAGAGTCTCCTCTCTGGCTTCAGTCCAGGACACCCGGGACACTTGGGACACCCGGAGCACCCGGGACACCCGGCACCCCCGGGACACCCGGGACACCCGGGACACCCAGAGCACCCGGGACACCCGGGACACCCGGGAAACCCGAGACATTTGGGACACCCAGAGCTCCAGGAGCTGAGCATCCGGGACACCCGGGACACCCGGAACACCCGGAACACCCGGGACATCCGGAACGCCCAGAGTACCCAGAGCACCCGGAGCACTGGGGACACCAGGAATACCCCGAGCCACAGCACGCGCGGAGCCAGAGCGCGGAGCCACAACATTCGCCGTTTGCTGCTGCCGCGGCGTACACCCACCCACACAATGGGGAGGTAGAGGGGAAGCGTTCTGTACACAATGCCAGCCACGGACGACAAGGGCTCCCGTTCGAGACTTCTCACGATACATATATATATATATATATATATATATATATATATATATATTCCGAGAGCCCTTGGCAGGGAGGCTTCCGAATTCGAGGCCTCGAACTCATGACTTGCGTTCTTGTTCGAGACTTTCTCGTAATCCTACTGGTCTGCGGCCTATCCCGCTTTCAGCTGGCTGTGAGGCATGCCACCTGTTTGGCGCCTCCTTCGTGCGCTCCTGGAACGCTCCGGGTCCCCCCAGGGCCGCGCCCATATTGTCGATTTTGTAGCTGGAGCGATGGTTGTCAATCTGATGCCACTGGGCAGGCGTATTTTTCCGAGGGGTGCGTGGCCGATAGAGGAGGGCAGCGCTCCGGCGATCCAGCAGGAGGGGTCCCTCCCTCCTTGCTGCGTGCTTGCGTTTGGGCTGGAGGGGGAATTTGAAAAGGTCCACTCTCTAGCTGTGGGAGAAAGAACTTGGAAAGGTTCACTCTTCCGCTTTGTGGTCGGACTGGAGAGGGAACTTGAAAAGGTTCACTCTTCAGTCGCGGGAAAGGGAGCTTGCGAAGGTTCACTTTCCCGCTTGCGTCTGAACTGAAGTGGGAACTTGAAAAGATTCGCTCTCCAGGCGTGGGAAAATGAGCTTGAAAAGGTTCACTTCCCCCTTGTATTGGGTCTGGAGAAGGGAACTTGAAAAGGTTCACTCTCCAGGCGTGGGAAAAGGAACTTGAAAAGGTTCACTTTCCCCCTTCTACTGGGTCTGGAGAGGGAACTTGAAAAGGTTCACTCTCTAGCAGCGGGAAATGGAGCTTGCAAAGGTTCACTTTCCCGCTTGCGTTTGAACTGGAGAGGAAACTTGAAAAGGTTCACTCTCCAGGCGTGGGAAAAGGTTCACTTTCCCCCTTCTGCTGGGTCTGGAGAGGGAACTTGAAAAGGTTCACTCTCTAGCAGCGGGAAATGGAGCTTGCAAAGGTTCACTTTCCCGCTTGCGTTTGAACTGGAGAGGGAACTTGAAATGGTTCACTCTCCAGGCGTGGGAAAGAGGGCTCGCAAAGGCCTCGAGGCCTCCGCCGACTCAGCCTACAGGGTGATACAGGATGAGGTATGAGGTGTTTCGACGGCTTGGGCCCTTCTGGAGCCTCGGGGGTCCTCCGGGGTCAGCCGTGGACTCCTCAGATGACTCCCCGGAGACTTCCGAAAATGCCAACACTAGAAGACAACAAAAATTGTAAACTCAGAAACGATGACGCCATATAATCATGTCCCCCAGACACCGGGAGCACCCAGAGCACCCAGAACATTTGGAACACCCGGAACACCCAGAACACCCGGAACACCCGGAGCATCCGGAGCACCTAGAACAAGACACCCGGAACACCCGGAACACCTGGACCTGGAACACCCGGAGCACCCGGGACACCCGGACCCGGAACACCCGGAATACCCGGAACACCCGGACCCGGAACGCCTGGAACATCCGGGACACCCAGAACACCCGGAACACCCGGGACACCCGGACCCGGAACACCCGGGACACCCGGGAGCACGCGCGGCCGGGGAGGATTGGTATGGAAAACCGAGGGGGGGTGCGGACAGTGGTGGGGACGGTGGTGGTGGGGACAGTGGTGAGGGGACAGCGGGACAGTGGTGGGGACAGTGGGACAGTGGTGGGGACGGTAGTGGTGGGGACAATGGTGAGGACAATGGTGGGAACAGTGGGGACAGTGGGACAGTGTGGGGACTGTGGTGGTGGGGACAATGGTGTGGTGACAGTGGGAATGTGGTGGAAACAGAAGGACAGTGGAGGGTACAGTGGTGGTGGGGACAGTGGTGAAGGCGGTGGCGAGGACGGCGGTGGGACAATGGGACAGAGGTACAGTGGGGACAGTGGTGGGGACAGTGGGGACAGTGGTGGGAACAGTGGGACAGCTCAGTGGTTCGAACCCGTAGTGAACCCCCCCTCCGGTTTTCGAGGGGGGGGGGGTTCGAACCGGTAGTGACCCCCCCCCGGTTTTCGACTTCGAGGGGGGGAGGGTGGAGGGGTTAGGGGAGGGGGGGGTTTTGCCGGGGGAAGGGGGGGGGGGTCCAGCAGGGGGGTGGGGGGTGATTATCGGAGGGGGGGGGGGACCCCAGGTTCTGGAGGAAAAGGGCGGCAGTGGATCACGCTCTCTCGGTGCTAATGATGACCCCGGGGGGGTCCTTAATGGCTTCCTGAGGTTATCCCTGATGTCTTTGGCCCTCCGAACTCAGGTCCCCTCCCGAATGATTAGAGGTCCTTTCGTTGCTAATCCTGGCGGGGGCTTTCGCGCAGGCCGCCCAAAAGTGAGCGACGAGAAAAAAAACGAGAAAAATCGTGCCGACATCCCAGAACCCCGACGTCGTATTTTTTCATGACCCCCGGAGACCAGTTTTTTACCCTGAGTCTTTTTTTTGACAGTCCCGAGGCCCGGCGAGGGCCCCTGGAGGCCGAAAATAGCGAAAAATCTCCCGTCGTGTTTTTTTTCACAACGCGAGGAGGTCTGAGATTGGCGCGTAAGCTTGCGTGCTGCCGGCCTCGGAGATCCAGGCGCTGCAGTGATTTCTGCCGCACTGGTTCTTTGGCCGCCCCAGTCTCTCGGTCCCCGGGGCCATCGGAGATCGACCTCCGGGCCCGCGAAGTGCCGCGCAGAGGGGGAGGAGGAGGAGGGGGAGGAGGAGGAGGAGGAGGAGGAGGAGGAGGAGGAGGAGGAGGAGGAGGAGGAGGAGGAGGAGGGGGAGGAGGAGGAGGGAGGAGGAGGAGGAGGAGTAGGAGTCAAGCTAGCCAGCTCGAGCGAGTCAAGCATGGCATGCCCAGTCCCACCCGCCCTCCCACAACATAAGAAGCAAAGCTGGCACAACTGGGGGCCGAAGTCACACCGGCCAGCCGGTTTGGTACAGCTGATGCGGCCGCGATGGCGGTTGCCGACGGGAACTGGCGAGCGCGTGTTGAATGCCGCGCACGCATTGCCAGACGAGTCGAGAATGGCCCGGTACACCGCAGGAAGCCAGAGGTGGCCGGAGGAAGCCCGACGGTCTGACAGGACACCCCAAAGCATTTTTGTGAAAAAGCATTGGGTTTTTGATGTTTTTATGTTGAAATGCTTGCAAACACACGGTGTTCGGTAGGA
Source organism: Prorocentrum cordatum (assembly GCA_963575745.1). Lineage (NCBI taxonomy): Eukaryota > Dinophyceae > Prorocentrales > Prorocentraceae > Prorocentrum > Prorocentrum cordatum. Next base: position 27,135 of record CAUYUJ010017754.1, read on the forward strand.
TTCTGACATGAACGCGCGAGTGTGCTCTTTGTGGTATTTTTTGCACAGGATTCGCGGCCTGGGTGCATGACAGAGCATCGCGAGTGCACCGCGCGATGACGTGAAATCGCTGGATTTGACAGAATTCTTAAGATTCCTATGGTTTTCCTATGATTTCAGCAAGAGAGCCCGGGCGGGAAATTTGTACAATTTTTGTGAAAAAGCATTGGGTTTTTGATGTTTTTATGTTGAAATGCTTGCAAACACACGGTGTTCGGTAGGATTCTGACATGAACGCGCGCGTGTGCTCTTTGTGGTTTTTTTTGCAATGGATTATCGCCGTGGACGACAGGACGTCCATGTCGAGAGGAAAAAATAAGAAACATGTTGATTTTGTATTGTTTTTTACAGGTTAGGATGGGACCACCCGGATGCGCCCGCTATCTGCCGGCCTGAGGGGGGAGTAGGAGTATATTCTAATAAGGAATAAGGATAGGAGGAAGGAGGAGGAGGAGGAGGAGGAGGAGGAGGAGGAGGAGGAGGAGGAGGAGGAGGAGGAGGAGGAGGAGGAGGAGGAGGAGGAGGAGGAGGAGGAGGAGGAGGAGGAGGAGGAGGGGTAGTTGGAGGAGGGGGTGCTCGACCACGCCGTCTCGGGCGCCGTCCGCCTCGTCGGCGCCGCGCCAGATGGAAAAACAGCTCGCCGTTGGATCGGCGCCACCCAGACATGCCAATACTGTGTGCGTCGTCGCCGTCATCGTCAGCCTCGTCGTCGTCGTCGTCGTCGTCGTCGTCGTCGTCGTCAGCCTCGTTGTCGTCGTCGTCGTCGTCGTCGTCGTCGTCGTCGTCGTCGTCGTCGTCGTCGTCGTCGGCGTCACCCAAACATGCTATGATAATATATAACGCGCGCGCTCGGGGATCTGACAGTCTGTGCTCGGCGGCAGGCGCTGCCTGGCCATACCGCTGGGGCGACGATCTGGCACACGACGGACGAGAATAATGTGGAGGAGGACGATAATAATGCGGACGAGGATGAGGAAGCAGAAGAGAGCGGGAACGGAGGGGAAACTATCCCCAGTCTCACCTCCTCCTGCTCCTCCTCCTCCTCCTCCTCCTCCTTCTCCCCCTCCACCCCCTCCTCCTCCCCCTCCTCCCCCTCCTCCCCCTCCTGCAGAGGGGCACGACACGCAGCGTCCTGAACGAGGGAGGGCGGATGTCCCTGGGCCACACCCTGGAGCCGCCGATCGCCTAGCGATCCAACCCCTGCTGGTGCCCCCCACCTCAGGGCGCCAGGGAGGCAGGGCAGCGGCACGTGTGACAGACGCGCGGCCCTGGAGGCCAGAGTTTTATCCGTGCCCCGCCGTGGCTCCCCGCGGGAGCGGGGCGTGGGCAGGGGCACGGATAAACAATCCATCGCCTGCGGCACAGCCGCTGCGCCGGCGTCCGAGGGTGTGCCGTGCCAGGGGTTGCAGGTCACAGGCCTCGCGGGGCGGACCCGTTTTGGGTCGAGGCGCTCGTGGGTTCGGAGAGGTCGTGCGGGAAGCGCCAGAGAGCCGCGGGAGGCACGCTGGGAGCCCAGGAAAACGTGAGGATTTGGGATCCAGGCTCCTCACTCCTCAATCCTGAGGACAGGACTGAGGATTGCAAGGAACCTGAGGGCACTCCAACTCGTGCCTCGCGGCACGGTGGCGGCTCATGTTTTTGTTCCATGCGGGCGTTTCTCCCCGCCATCGGGCCCTGACCACCAAAGACGGATCTGGGACGTGAGCAAACCTACACCTTGAGAATGGGTCGGGAGCTCTGGGGCGGATCCTGGGCCCAGGATCTTGGGAGTGAGACAGGTGACCATGAATTATACGCGCGTCGTCTCAAACCGTACACTGGTTCTCGTTTGGTGCAAAAGCCTGGAACTTCGCAAATAGTGACGCGCTGGTGGGGTCGTCCGGCCAGCGTCATATCGATGCTGCTAGTTCCCTGCGAGAACTCGTGTGGGGTACGTTCAGGTCTTGTTTCCAATATCCGTTGGGCTCCTGAATACGAGTTGCTTCTTCTCTTCTTCCTCCCCTTCATCCTTACCACTGCCCGAACCAACTGGCGCAGAGTTTCGCCCACTCCTATTTGCGATTGCTTGAGCTCGACTTCTTGCCCATGCGCCAGACGGCGTATGGTTTTCTGAGTAGTGGCGCGAGCGCCTGCTACTTTTTCCTCCGCCCGCGCCCTCAGCGGCCGCCCCTTCGCGGACAGATAGGCTTGAGCCTTGTTCCCTCCGAGGTGTCTCGTCGGCGTCCTCCTGCCAGCAGGAGAGGACGAGGCAGGGGCCGGGTGAGGTGGGCGGGCCGTCCGGCCGCGCCTGCCCCGGCAGGTCCGGGGCCCACCACGCCGGCGTCTGGCGCGGCTCGCCCGGGGCCCCCGCCGCCAGCCTCGGACCTCATCGAGACAGGCGCCGTCGCTGTCGGCCCCGTCGCTGTCGGCCTCGTCGTCGTCGTCGTCTTTGTCGTAGTCGTCGTCAGCGGCGTCGGCGTCGGCGTCGGGTTAGGTGTCGGCGTCGGCGTCGGCGTCGGCGTCGGCGCCACCGCTGTCGGCGTCCGCGTCAGGGTCCGCGTCGTCGTCTGCGGCGTTGGCTTCGTCGTCGTCGTCATTGTTGGTGCTTGTCGTCGTCGTCGTCGTCATTGTTGGTGCTCGTTGTCGTCGTCGTCGTCGTCGTCGTCGTCGTCGTCGTCGTCGTCGTCGTCGTCGTCGTCTTTGGAGGAAGAGGAGGAGGATGAGGAGGAGGAGGGGGAGGAGGAGGAGGAGTCCGCAGGGCCAATGCTAGGCGTTGTTGCTTCTTGGCCAGGCCTGGATGGCGTATTCATCGATCTTTGAACCAGGATGAGCCTGGCCATGATCGGTTTGTGTGGCATCAGGTGGCGTCCTCGCAGGCTGGGAGGCCGACACTGGAGGAGGGGGAGGAGGAGGAGGAGGAGGAGGAGGAGGAGGAGGAGGAGGAGCAGACGGAGGCGGAGGAGGAGAGTGAGGAGGAGAGTGAGGAGGAGGGGGGGGGAAGGATGACGAGGAGGAGGATCCCGATAGGGTAGACGATTCTTCTCCAATCGACTCGAGATGAGGAGGAGGAGGAAGAGGAGGAGGAGGAGGAGGAGGAGGATGAGGGCGAAAGCAAAGAGGAGCAACACAAACATAGGAAGTAGAGGCGGGGGGGCAGGGCGAGGGAAAGGCTCAGGAGGCGCAGATGGAAGGGACGGTTGTGGCCCAAGGTGGTGCGGTCTTGCGAGGATGATACCTCATTTGAGTTGTGAGATTTCCATCACGGGCTTCGGTCTTCTTCTGCAGCAGATCAGCTGGGATAAAGCTAGATAAGCCTGGGCAGATCGAGCCAGTCCGATGCGAGCCCAGACAAGCAGTGGTACATCTGGAGACATCTGGACCAACCTCGACAAATCGTGACAGACCCAGCACGAGCCTGGGGGCACCAGAAGACGTTGAAGCCCTCAACATCAGGATGACGACGACGATAACGGCTACGGGCGGGAGGAGGGGAGCCTCGACGTCTTTCAGAAGTTTCGAACGTGTTGTTGTGCTTGATGCGGGTGTTTTGGTAGAGCTAATGTCCAAACGCTTTCTGTGGATTTTGTGGGGCACCCTCTGCGAGTAAGGATGCGGCTCAATCTCAGAGCCTCCTAACCGAGAAGAGAGGCATCGGCCCCAGCACCAAGAAGTATTGTGGTCGCAGCATCCCCATCGATACGAGGTAAGGTTTGCCGTGTTTGCCCACATGTTGTCCCCGCTATGCCCCGCTTCGCTCTCTCTCTCTCTCTCTCTCTTTTTTTTTTTTTTTTTTTTTTTTTCTCTCTCTCTCTCTCTCTCTGCTGCTGGGTTCGCGTGGTGGGATCATGGAGTTCAAGGCGGGCAGGCCGAAGGGAGGGCGGGCGAGCGTCCCCTCTCGGGCCGACGCCTCCCGCCCCCCCTCCTCGCGGACCCAGACAGGCGATTTCCTGATTTCTCAAATCTTACATCTCCCCAGACGTCCCTATCCTAGTCGGGCCTGTCCCTCTTCAGGGGGAATATTCAAAAATAGTAAGACAATAGTCTGGGGAGGATTTTGTTGAGTACTTTTGATTGCTTTTTGATCATTTTATGACTGTTCCTTATTTTTCCTCCCAAATCCGACTGTAGGGGGACACGCCCGACCTATCCCTAACCTTTCCCCAGGGCCGGCTTTTCGTCCCGAGCCGTTTTTTGACGGTCCTGCGGCCCGGTAGGGCCCCCCCCCAGAGGCCGAAGACGACGAAGAACCTCCGCCCTGGCACTTGCACGACTTTGCATGCCTGGGGAGCCGCCCCCCGAACGCGAAACCCGACACGCGTGCCATCCTGCCCCCCTCGCGGAGCCGCTCCCCCCGAGCGCGAAACCCTGAGATCGGGCGGCGCGGAATAATCGGCACATTTCAGAAGATCACGACCAGACCTTTGACAGCACATTTTGACGAGACGTAAGAGTGACTTCCCGCCAGAGTGACCTCTGGTGCGGGCACAGAGGGGCCCCCAAATGGCTGAAAGCGAAGAGGCAGCAGCGGCTTGCGCGCTTGTGTCCGCCCCCCCCCCGCGGCCCCCCCCACAAGCCGCGCACCAGAGGCCACTCTTACCCCCAGGGCCACCTCTTGAGTGCAGCCGAAGCTTTCTGCGGCACCCCTCGAGCCGGGCCGATCTCTGTGGGGGCCCCGGGTACCCAAGCCGGCCGCCAACGCGCGGCGAGAGAAGACGCCGAGATGCCGGGATCTCCGGGAGCCCGGCGCGCGCCCGGCGCCAGGCCCGCCGCCGCCGCCGCGGTACCCCGGGCGCCCTGGAGCGGCGCTGCCCGCCTACGGCCTGGCCCGCCCGGGCCCGTCGCCGCCTGCCCCGGACTCCGCGCAACCAGGGCCCCCGATGCCGCCGCGGCGCCCTCCGCGGGGGCGGCGGGGGGGGGCTGAGGCCGGGGGGCCGCGCCGCTTGCCAGACGGCGACACTCCGCGGCCAGCGGCAGGGGGGGACCCTTTCGTTGTTGTTGTTGTTGTTGTTGAACATTATTTCTTCTTAAGAATAATTATTGTTGGGACCCCTGGTGCGCGACCCCCCCGCCGCGCCTAGGCCGCAGCCACATTTTCATCATTTTCGTGAGGAAGTCTCAGGCAAAACGATTGGTACCGGATCCGGTTTTTTGTTGACGCTCGTTTTCCCTTGCAAAAAACAATAGAAAATGAAAATTCTTGTTCTTAGTTGATCAAATTGCAAGAATCCCTTGCAAAAAATAAGGTAAAGTGGACATTCGTGCGCGCAAGACGAAATCCTTCCAAAACCTTAGGTTTCGTAACGATTTTAACATAAAAACATCAAAAACCCAATGGTTTTTTAAGAAAAAATTGTCAAAATGTCCTTCCGCGCGCGCTGTCCGAATCCCACAAAACCAATGGTTTTTCAACATTTATGTTACATGAGCTCGCGCGAGCTACTTTTTCTTGTTCTAACATAATCAAATTTCAATAATCCCTTGCAAAAAATAAGGTAAAGTGGACATTCGCGCGCGCAAGACGAAATCCTTCCAGAACCTTAGGTTTCGTAACGATTTCAACATAAAAACATCAAAAAGCCAATGGTTTTTCAAAAAAAAATGTCCAAATTTCATCCCGCGCGCGCTGTCCGACTCCCACAAAACCAATGGTTTTTCAACATTTATGTTACATAAGCTCGCGCGAGCTACTTTTTCTTGTTCTTACATAATCAAATTTCAACATCCCTTGCAAAAAAAAGTAAAGTGGACATTCGCGCGCGCAAGACCAACAAAAAACACGACGATCTCAGGAACTTGCCCCAAAAATGTGACCAACTCCGCTCTCTCTGTCTCTCTCTCTGTCTGCTCTCTGTCTCTCTCTGTCTGTCTGTCTGTGTCATGTATTGTATGTCACAATTGCAGGATGCTGGGCACACGCGCGCCCCGAATAAGTGACCAAGTTCTGTGGGTGTGTACCCCACGCCAGTGTAGTAGCCACGGTCGTCCGCACGCCACGAAGTGAAGTGTCCCAACGTCATAGGGCGGGAAGCTGGGTTTGGGTGGTCGCGAAGAGTCGTTTGGATATTTGGTAGAGCTTGAACTGCCCCCCCACGAAGTGGGGGTATTGTCTCGCGTCGCATGAAAACCCTGGCACTGGTGAGAACACTGAGCGTTCGGGTAAAATGATTGTTGTTGTTGTTGTTGTTGTTGTTGTTGTTGAACTCTCATTCTTGAAGAATAATTATTGTTGATCCCCCCACCGGTGCACATTGATTTTTTTCGATTGAAGTGCCACCCCCGGGGCTCGCACCTTGTTTTTTCTCAAGGAAAGTCTTCCTGCTCAAACTGTGCCCCTGCCCCCCGGGCTACAACAACAACGGCTCCCGCCTGAGACTTCCTCGATTTTTACTCAGGACCCCCGCTCCCGCCTGAGACTTCCGCGCAATTTACTCAGGAAAGGCGCTCCCGTCTGAGACTTCCTCGCAATGTAATCAAGACCCCCGCTCCCGCCTGAGACTTCCGTGCAATTTACGTGGGAACGGCGCTCCCGCCTGAGACTTCTTCGAATTTTACTCAGGACCCCCGCTCCTGCCTGACATTTCCGCGCAATTGACTCAGGAACGGCGCTCCCGCCTGAGACTTCCTCGCAATTTAGTGAGGACCCCCGCTCCCGCCTGAGACTTCCGTGCAATTTGCTCAGGAACGGCGCTCCCGCTTGAGACTTCCTCGCAACTTAGTCAGGGCCCCCGCTCCCGCCCGAGATTTCCTCACAATGTACTCAGGACTGCGCTCTCGCGTGCGACGTCCTCACAAATTATTCTGGAATTGCGTTTCGGCGCTCAGGAACCACGCACGCGCCAAGGACGCCTTCACAACGTGGTATCTTCCCTCTTCCTTCGTCCTTCCCCCTCCCCTTCCTCCCACTCTCCCTCGTTCTTCCCCTCCTCCTCTTGCAGGGCCCGCGCCAATTCCAATGGCGGGCAGAGAGATGTACGCCCCCGAAGGATTGTCCGCCCGTTCCGGTTTGCCCGTACGTCTAAGCCCGCCGGCCCCAGCAAAGAGAAATAATCCCCCCGAACGGGGTGTGATCGAAGACGAAGAGGGCGGGTTTCGAGGGTGTAGGGTATACGTGTTGAATGACTCGCGGGCAAGTAAGAGCGGACAGCTTTAAAATGGTTGTTGTTGTTGTTGCTGTTGTTGTTGTTGTTGTTGTTGAGTTCTCACTTATGAAGATCGAAGTGCGCATTAGAGGAGCGCCGCGCGCTGCACAGTGCTAGACATGGCGCCGCGCGCTGTTGTGGATCTCGCTGGCGGCGGGTCCACGGACTTGGAGACGCGGCGTCGCGCGTGGATGCAGGTCGATCTCGTTCCTATCGCGTGCGCCTACAGCTTTTGGTCGACGACTTTCGGCGGAGCTGGCCCCGCCCCGACCCCGGGGCGGGGTCGGGGGCGGCTGTGCCCGCCGACCGGCCCGCGAAAAAGCGGCGGCTTCTGGTAGCCAGCCTGCCTCGCCGCTGGGACGTCGCGCCGCGGCGCGCTCGCAGTCTGAAGTGGAGCGGGCACAGTGCCCGTGGCGGCAGCCATAGGCGATCGCCGACGGGGTAGCCTGGCGCGCGTCACGGCTCCGCGCGCGGCGCTTGGCGGTTGTCAGGTGTCCAGCGCTATGCTCGACAGCGCGTTCATGCTGTGAAGAGTGCACTCCCCTGCCCCTCTGCCGCCCGTGCCACCATGTGTGTATGTTGTACACGCTTGTCTTGTTTTGTGGCATGTACGCTGCCCGCCGCTGTTTTGGCCCTAGTCCTAGGGCCCTGGGACGCACCCGCAGTTGGACTGCCGCGCGGTCTTTGCTGAAAACAACTGCACTGACATTGGTAGCGGAGCTAGTAAGCTCCAGCGGACGCACTGCGTGCTCTGCTTCGGTGGTTGTGACCACCCGCGTGGGCCGCCATGGCCACCAGCCACGACGGCTCAGACGTGGAGGCTGCGTCCTCCGCAGGCACAGGTCCCCCGGACCTGCATGCAGTCCTGCGCGTGATGGCCGAGACCCAGCGGGAGCTCTTGGCCTTGCATCGGGATCGTGGCGACGGCGGTCCCAGACGTACACGTCTACTGCTGTCGCAGGTGAGGCTCCCAGAGTTCGATGGTGGAGTCGGTACGAGTACTAAGAAGTACCGAGAGTGGCGCAAGGAGGTTGAAGTCATCCGCAACCTCAATCAGCTCTCAGACGTGGAGCTGGGCCTGATCATCTACAGTCAAGTGACAGGTCGAGCCAAAGAGCTCATCGAGGTGCTTGACGCGTCGGACCTCCGACGCGAGGAGACGCTCGAGACCATCTTTGCTATCTACGACGACGCCTTCGAGAAGATGGATCACGAGCGCCTCGATCAGGTGCATCAGGATTGGGGGCGAGCACACCGTCGAGCTGGGCAGCCGATCGTGGATTGGACCACGTACCTGCGCAAGAAGCGCATGGAGTTGCAGCTCGAGGATCCCACATCAGCGATCAGCGATCGCACATTGGCAAGCAAGATGCTTCGTGGCGCTGGACTGTCGCAGAAGGAGCGAGCGCAGGTGCTCTTCAACTGTGGCGGCATCTACGACTCGAAGCGGATGGAGGTCGTGCTGAAGGCAGCCTATTCGAAGGTGCACGACACCGAGAAGCGCTCAGTGCTCCCTCGCCGCTCGCCGTTTGCGGCGCAGCGTGAGCACGGGCGCTCCTCTGGGAGTTCGGGCGGTCGCTATCCGCGCCCTCCCATGGCTCGTAGGCCGTGCGTGCTGCGAGGACGCTCTGGCCAGCACGTACACGAGGTAGAGAACGGCGAAGACTACGATGAACACCGCGGCGACTTGGAGGAGGCGCAGCATGACGAAGATGAACCAGACGACCAGGACGAAGGAGATCTCGGAGGGGCCGAGGGCCCCTTCTTCGAGGAAGGCGCCGAGGTCGAAGAGGAGCTGGCGTCGGACAACGACGGGCCAGATGACGAGGAGTACGAGGCACCGGAGGATCTTCAGGAAGCGTTCTTGGCCGGCTGGAGGGCCAAGCAGAAGACGGCGGTACAGCGTCAGAAGCGCGGGTTCGTTGCTCCTCGGCAGCGGGACCCCAAGAAGATCAACGCTAGCGGCTCCTTCCAGGCTGGTCGGAAGCCGACAGACCAGCGCAAGGCTAACAGCCGGTGTGCTGACTGCGATCAGCCTGGCCACTGGCGTGGCGACCCAGAGTGCCCCAAGGTGAAGAGTGGCGAGCGCGAGCCGTACAACAAGATCGGGCCTAAGAATGGCCAGCCAGCGTCGCCCAACCAGCGGAGCTCTGTGAAGCCGCCGGCGCCTAGGCAGGTGCATGGACCGATCGTCCACTGGGTTGGCATGGCAGGCAGTGCCGAGGAGCGTCGTGGCCGCGCTCCATGGCGCCGTGCTCCCCAGTCGGTGCCTGCCCAGAGGCGTCCAGTGGAGGGTCGAGCGGACGCGCCAGAGCGGATCATTATGCACCCTAGGCCCAAAAGCATGCCTGCGCCGAGCCTACGCCGGGACGCCGACGACGGCCCAGGGGCCGCACAGAGCAGTGATGAACGTGCGCGCGCCCGTGCCAGGCGTGGGGAGGATCAGGAGGACGAGGATGCTGTCGTGCGTTGCCATCGCATTCTGGCCAACACCCACGCAGAGGGGCACAGCGTGGAGTTGGAGTTTCCTGACCTTGCCACGGTCCATCGCATCGTGGAGCGCGTGGCGAACAAGAAGCCTATCTTCTTCAAGCAAGGCCGCTTCGAGAGCCTCGACTTCGTCCAGGGTCGGCTCGTGCGCCTGCAGCTGACCACATCGAGGCCTTGTGCGGCGGCTGAGGTGGATCTCGACGAGATCACGGCAACTATATTCAAGATCGTGATGGGCGGCAATCGTGATACATAACCCCGTGACGATCGGCGCGGTGAAGGCGGGAGTCGTGACACCAAGCAGCGCGAAGATCATCATCGAGATCGTCGGGGCGACCGCCAGCGTGATCGGGGAGCTGTTCTTCGCGAGCCTCGCGCCCCTCCTCCGCCCGAGGCGGAGGCTTCCTCGCGTTCAAGGTCGCGGAGTACACCAGGAGGCCGCGGTGCGAAGAAGGAGAAGCGGAGTCTACCAGAAGACCGCGGTGAGAAGGAAGAAAAGGAAGAAAAGAAAGAGAAGAAGAATAAGGCGAGGAGCAGCAAAGAAGAGAAGACAGAGAGAAAGAAGGCAAGAAGCAGCAAGGAAGTGAAGAACGAGGACGAGGCCCGCGAGGATCCTGAGGCTACCGAGGACGACAACGACCAGCGGCGTGAGGATAAGGAGGTGCCGTTCACGCCAGAGGAGATGGGCGAGATCTTCTGCAGCTGGTATCCGCGTCAGGATATCTTCAGGGATTACCTGACGCCGCCGGCAACCATCCACTTCATCACTAAGAACGACCGCATCGTGCGCCTCAATCTCTACACGCGCCGCTGCGAGAAGCCAGATTTCTCCTTATCCAGCGGCCCTGCGAGGGCCCATCCTGTATACGTGGTGGGGGCGTCGGCGAAGGGAGCATCGAAGACCAAAGAATCCCCAGACGGAGCTGTGCCTGGACTAACGTCTGCCGCTCCGACTGGGGAGGCCGCCGCTGTCCCTAAGGAAGAGGACTGGGCCATGGCAGGAGCCTCCGAGGAAGTGAGAAAGAGTGAGGAAAAGAAGCGACTAGAGGTTTTGCAGCGTGATAAAGCTGAGTTGTTGGATCGCCTCGCGCTGATAGAGAAACAGGAGATGGAGATGCACGCCCGATTGAACCCAGGCGAGGTCTACGACGGCCTACAGAAGCGACGTGAGCAGGCACCTCTGCCAGGGCGTAGCCTGCCTACATCTCCTGAGCAGCAGGGAGTCGGAAGCGTGTGGAAGAACATGGAGGCAATACGACGACGTGTCCACCTTCCAGCGCCTCCAGGAGCCGCGAGCTCAGGTGCCCCTGCCGCTGCGACGGCATCTCCAGCTGCATCTGGAGTCCCGCGTGTAGTCACCGCCTCTGGACGGAGCTACGTCATGAGTGTCGGTGCCACGCAGAGTGACCTGGAGAAGCAGCAGATGCATCGAGCCATGTACGACTCGCAGTTCGACGGCGAGAGGCTGGTTCCAGGCCCGAAGGCGAAGTTCGACCCAGAGCTTATGCAGCAGCAGGCTGAGTGTGTTCATCCTGTGGGCGAGTTGAAGTGGCAGTCAAACGGCACCGTGATCTTCGCGAAGTGCAAGAAGTGTTCGCTGAAGTCGGTGATTCATTACACGCTGGAGAAGCCCAAGAAGGATGAAGGGGAACCTTCCAAGAACACCCCAGACGGAGCTGTGCCAGGACTAACGTCTGCCGCTCCGACTGGGGAGGATGTTGCCGTCAAAGGGGGCGCGGACCCCTGGGCAGCAAAGGGCGCAGACCCTTGGGCAGCAAAAGGGGGATCTGCGGCCCACATGGTCACCACCCGAGAGGAGTGCCCCCGCAAGGTGGTAGATGAGCAGTCCGTCATGCTTGTTGTCTTGCCCGCGGGGCTGGCTATGATTGACACGGGCTGCAAGCGGGCTGTCGGTGGACGTCCGTGGCATGTCGAGCTGCAGAAGACTTTGGATGCCATGGGCGTGCCGTACCACAGCATCAATCAGCGCGGGTACTTCAAGTTCGGCCCAGGCGTGCCGCTCCTGTCAGAGCGTGCGTGGTGCTACACAGTCGGCATCAACGGTACGCAGGGCGAGGTTGTGATCTCCGAGGTCGATGCCGAGGTGCCAGGTCTCATCGGCCCTGATGAGATGGCAGAGTGGGACGCAGCAATCAGCTTCAGGAGCGGTACTTTCACGGCGAATGGTGTGACCAAGCCGTTGGTCCCGGCTGCGTCCGGGCATCCGTGCGCGTCATTGCTGGATTTCCCGGCACCGGTCACGAGTGCCTTCCCCGTCGGACAGTCCGAGGAGCAGGGCGAGCTCGCAGACGAGATGTTCAGCGGAACTGCGAGTCACGAGGAGAAGGATGAGCGCAGCGTCGCTGAGACCGTCGAGGAGGAGGACTCGCACGATTCTGACAGCAACGACGGCCAGGACGCAGGCGACTCAGAGCTGAGCACATCCCACTATCACACCAGCGACCCAGAGTCCGCGGAGACGGCATCGAGTGACGAGGAGGTTTTCATGGAGAACGCGGACAACGAGGTTTTCATGACGAAAGGTGCTCGCAGGCACGTCCGGAGCAACCTGAAGGAGCTGGAGGTTCTGATGACCGAGGAAATGGCGAACAGGAAGCTTCGGGCTGATCAGCAGGAGCAGGACGCCCTCAGGTACTACCAGGAGGAACGTGCACTGCCCTTTCAGAAGGAGACCCGGCGGCGGCCGGGGCCCTGGAGGATCGTAGAGGTCTTCGCATGGGCTTGCCAACTCACGATCCTGGCGGCGAGCATGGGATGGGACGCCCACCAGCCCATCGCAGCGCCAGAGTTCGACCTCCTGACGGTCCAGGGCAGGAACGAGGCACGGGCGTACCTGGTCGCAGTGGACCCAGACTTCGTGGCTTTGTCCCCACCTCCTACGGCATGGAGTCGGATGCAGAGTGTCGACCAGCGAAGGCCTATGCGAGTGCGCCGGCAACGCCGAGAGCGGACCGAGTACCGCATGTTGCTCTCGTTCACGGACGAGGTGATGCAGTGGCAAGCTGCAAGGGGACGCGCAGCCATGGTAATGGACCACGCGCAATCGACAATCTGGAGCCAGCCACCCGTGAGTGCAACGAAGTCGAACCCAGCATTCGAGGACGCAATCTGCCTCAAGGACACCACGAGAGTGTTGGCGAACCCTGGGGTTTGCATGGCCGTGCGCGGGAGCTGCGCAGAGGAGTTCGGCACGGCTGTGATGAGCGGTGCCGCGGATCATTTGGCCTGGCAGTTCGAGAACTCGAGTTTTCCTGCAGCACAACTCCCTGGCCCCACGGAGGAGCCCAGGAGTTATGGACCCGAGCCCGCGGAGCACGGCCATGGAGAGGTTCCCAGGGACGTTTCGGAGAGACCTGAGTGGGGCAAAACACCGCAGGAGGTTCGAGCAGAGATTCGCGAGGCACTGCAGAAGACGGTGAAGGAGGAGTCCATGCAGCACCCTGCGGAGGAGGAGGAGGTTGCAGCCTCCTGGTCAGAAATGGAGCTTCCAGAGGTGGTGCGGCAGGACATCATGATGAAGATTCCGCGAAGTACGCGACGTGCTGTGCGCAAGGCCCATCGCGGTCTTGGACACCCCAGCCGACCGACGTTCATCAAGATGTTGCGTCTCGGCGGTGCCACCTAACGCGTTGGCATACGCGAAGCATTGGCAGTGTCCGACTTGTGCTGAGTCGGAGGCGCCGCCCCGTCCGGTGCAAGGGACGGCGGATGTGCGACCATTCGGCTTCAATGTGACGGTTGTGATCGACGTGAAGTACCTACGGGACGCGGCCAAGGAGCAGCTGGTGGTCCTCAGCATGGTGGATGCTGGTACGGGATGGCACTGCGCCTGCCTTCTCAAGAATAGGACGGCCAAGCACGTAGCACGCCAGATCATGAACGAGTGGTTCAAGCATTACGGCGTGCCAGAAAACATCGTGATCGATCAGGGCGGCGAGTTCGAGGGCTACTTCAACGCGTTGATGGAGCAGTTCGGCATTAATACGAAGACGACGGGAGCTCATGCAGCATGGCAGCATGGCCTGGCCGAGCGCCACGGAGGATTGCTCGGCACTATCTGGGGCAAGGTGGTGCACGAGTTCCACGTCCAGGGCAAGTCGATGTCTACTGTGGCCCTGGCTGCCATCATCAATGCGAAGAACTCGACGATCAGCCGCAATGGATTGACCCCGGAGCAGGCTGTCTTCGGGCGGATCTTGAACTTTACGGAGGTGACTAACAGGGACGACGATGAGGTTCTCATGTCGGTCCTCGGCGCCAAGGGCATAGCTTGGCGTTCGTCCCAAATCCGCACCGCAGCAAAGATGATGTTGCTGGAGCGCGACGCGACGGACAAGGTGCGGAGGGCGCTGCTACGACAGGCGCCGACGGTCGTCGGTGATCTGTGCCCAGGATCGAGGGTGTATTTCTGGGCACCGAATCCGTTCAAGGGACGTCGTCGGCAAGATCCTGAAAGATGGCGGGGTCCTGCGACTGTGATCGCGAAGGAGTCCAACAGCCGTTACTACGTATCCTGGCGTGGTCACGTGCTACTTGTTGCTCGTGAGCAGCTCCGGCACGCCTCCTCCCAGGAGGCCGCAGCTGCGGAGTCCATCCAGACGGACGTGCGACTGACACAGCAGCGAGATGACCGCGCTTACCACGACATCGTGGACGTCTCGCCCAAGGTGAAGGTTCAGAAGGTGAAGAAGACGTTCTTGAAGAAGGAGCGTGACCGACATGGGGGGCTCGAGGGGTCCAGGCAGCCTCGTGTGGACCTGAGGGCCCTGGGCGCCATTGAGGCACAGGCCAAGGAGGAGGAGCCGCCTGAGCAGCAGCAGCTGCCGCAGCTTCCCCCTCCGAAGAGGGAACGTTCTCGTTCCCCTCCAGGGCGGATATCCTCTGAGATGTACCCGAAGGCTTCTCCGGGAGCATCGGGCTCTGGCGGCCCTTCGGTGCCGCCGATTCCCAGAGACGATTTCGAGCTTGAGCGAAAACGGAAGTTCCTGGTAGATGACGTGCCGATTTGCATCAAGAAGACGCGTCTGCAGGCTGCTCCTACGAGTGGTTTGCCGGCCCTCCGCGAAGTGGCCATGAACGCCGTTGTGCACTCGGGGCCTCAGGAGTGGTTCGACCAGAATGCCTTGGATGGTGTCTCCACGCTCGTTCAGAAGGTCGTACGAGGAGTACGTGTACACCGAGAGCCACGGCGGAGACTCTATGATCACGACCGCCACCGGGAGTGCAATCGCCTCTCGGTGATGCTCTCCGCCACGGGCCAGTGTGCCTACAAGGACGACGGCGCGAACCGTACCAACGAGCGCACGGAGGACAGTTGGGTTGGTCTCACGCTTTTCTACCACGACAAGCCGGACGCTCATGCACAAGGGGTGTACTATTTGGACACTCCGGAGGGTCTTGTACGACAGCCGATGACTTACGAAGAATGGATCAACGTGTCATCTGTGTATGACGCATGGCTGCAGGAGGCCCGGTACGAGCACGACGTGTTCGCACTCGTGATGAAGCAGAACGCGAAGGAGCTAGACCCACGTCACTTCAACCAGCACGAGAAGGCTAAGTTCGACGAGGCCGATGCCGCCGAGTGGCGGCAATGGATCGCCAACAACACGGTCGAGCTGGTCACCGAGGAGGAGGAGAAGAGCATCCCGAAGGACAAGATCATCTCGGTGCCCATGCGTTCGGTTCGCACGAACCGGGGACGAGGGCCGGAGCTGGAGGCGAAGTCTCGCTTGATCATCCCTGGCCATCTCGATCCGCAGCTTGGTCTATTCAGGACGGATTCGCCTACTACTTCCCCTTTGGCTGTGCTGGTGTGTGCGTCTATCACAATGGCGATGGATTGGACATTCGAATGTTTCGACGTAGCGACTGCGTTCCTGTCCGGGCTGAAGCTGGAACGGGAGCTGTATGTGAGGGCTCCTAAGGACGGGCTTCCAGCCGTCGACGGTGCTGGATGGCCAGCCGTGCGGCCTTATGCGTTGCTTCGCTTGCTGAAAGGGGCGTACGGTCTGACTGAGGCGCCTCGGTTGTGGTATCTCCGAGCCCGCCAGGTGTTGACGGACGAGGTCGGTTTCGTGGAGCTGCGCTGTGCTCGAGCTGTCTTCGTTTATCGAATGAAAGACAAGTTGATCGCTATGTTGACCTTGCACGTCGATGACGGCATGCTGTTTGGAGACCCACACGATCCCCAGTACCAGGAGGTGAAGGCGAACATCAACAGTCGTTTCAACATCAAGCACTGGAAGAAGGGCAACGACAAGGAGGCAATCGCCTATCTCGGTGAGGAGTGGTGGCGCCACCCCGATCACATCGAGATCAGCATGCACGAGTACATCGGCAAGCTGACGAAGCACCCCCTTGCAAGGGGTGACAACGAGGAGCGGGAGATGACTCCCGAGGAGCACCACGACTACCGGAGCTTGCTCCAGAAGGTGCGGTGGCCTGTCGCACGCGTGGTGCCACAACTCGCGTATAGTGTCTCGGCGCTCGCACAGAAGGATCCGAAAGGTCGGAGGTTGCTGCGCCTGCGAGTGCTCAATGACATCATCGACCGGCTTCAGGACTACGACAAGAGAGGTCTTGCGACTCTCCGGATCCGCCGTGTGGACATCGAGCACTTGCAGGTGCTCACGCTTATGGACGCTTCGTTTGCGAAGGAACCCGGCTGTAAGAGCCAGATGGGGTTTATGAGTATGATTACGGACACCCGAGTTTTGAAGGAGCTAACTGTATGCTGTCTAGTGGAGTTTCAGAGCAGTACTATTACACGAGTTGTTGGATCTACGATGGCCGCAGAATCTGCGGCTATGTCCGTGGCTTTGGATCGGCAGCTTTACCTCAGGCTGCTGATTGAGGCAATCTTGTACGGGGAGCCGCCCTTGCAAGGGGACTGGAGGCTGGCGCTGAAGGTTCCAGGGGCGCTCGTGACGGATGCGAAGTCGCTCTACGATCACACGTCCAAGATCGGGTCGATGCCGGTGTCTCGGCAGACCCTCATTGACTTGCTGGTGGCCAAGGATTTGATAGAGCAGGAGGCCATCAAGTTCAAGTGGCTGCCTAATAGCCACATGCTAGCGGATGTGTTGACAAAAGCCGTGCAGCCTAACGAGGTACTATCGCAGTTCCTCCGCCACGGCCTGTTCAGCATGGTGCCTACTGCTGAGCAAGAGGATGAGGAGGCACACCGTCTGCGGCTGCGCCGCGGACAGCGTGAGCGAGCCAAGGAGCGGAAGGCCCAGCGTCGGGTCGCCGTTCCAGGGCCTGCGAGCCCGTGAGGTCCTGATTGCAGCTGCTGATGGACCTAGTGAGGGCTACGGTGAGGTACGCATATCTTTTGAGTTGATCGTCTGGAGTAGTGTATCCAGATATTCATATTCTTGTATTTATATTTGAGCCTCAGGTCGCACTTTGCTTGAGGTGTCTCATGCGTATCTTTTGAGTTGACAGTCTGGATTGGTGAATCTAGACATTCATATTTATATTTCGAGCCTCAGGCCGCATCTGCGTGAGGTGTTTCGGCCCGTGGGCTGATATACATTATAATCGCGTGCAGCGTTGCCCTTTCAGAGGGAGCGGCATCGGGGCAGCATTGTACTCACCCAGTGTGAAGAGTGCACTCCCCTGCCCCTTCTGCCGCCCGTGCCACCATGTGTGTATGTTGTACACGCTTGTCTTGTTTTGTGGCATGTACGCTGCCCGCCGCTGTTTTGGCCCTAGTCCTAGGGCCCTGGGACGCACCCGCAGTTGGACTGCCGCGCGGTCTTTGCTGAAAACAACTGCACTGACACATGCGAGCCTGCCGTGGGGTGGGGGGGTGGGCCGAGCAGCATTCGGCGCGGGGTGTGTGCGCCTGCTTTTGTACATAAGGGGTTCTCGTGAACACAATCGACGGGGAGGAACGCCGCGTGTAGTTATGAATGGGAACTCCTGTACCGTCTGAAGCGCCTCACAGACAGAGAGAACTCGTGCTACATTACCTTTCTGCATCGCGGATACTAGAATAACGAACGAATCCGGGGCCCACAAACCTGATTTGAATATGCAGGTGCACCAGGGAAGGCCTAGACGATGGCGGCCCATCCATCCGATCGCTTTTTGCGATCCGATGTGGCGCGCTTTTTGCGATCCGACGTGGCGCGCGTCGTTTGTAAGTCACATGAACGCCCGCGACGGCATCCCGACCTGCGCTGCCCGCTTGAGAGTCACATGAACTTGTGAGGAGTGCGCACTTCGAGTTGCGGATGCTCCCAGAACTCCATTTCTAGAGCTCTGAGGCCAAGGATCTGCGTGAGGGGTGCGCCCTGCGATTGGTGGATGCTCCCAGAACTCCATTTCTGGCACTTCGAGGCCAAGGATGTGCGCGAGGGATGTGCCTTGCGAGTTGCGGATGCTCCCAGAACACCATTCTTGGCAATCCGAGCTCACGCATCTCGTGAGGAATACGCCCTGCGATTTGCAGGTGCTCCCAGAACTCCATTTCTGGCATTTCGAAGCCAAGGATCTGCGTGAAGGGTGCGCCCTGCGATTTGCGGATGCTCCCCAAACTCCATGTTTGGCAGTCCGAGGCCAAGGATCTGCCTGAGGGGTGCGCCCTGCGAGTTGCGAATGCTCCCAGAACTCCATTTCCTGAGCTCCGAGGCCACGGATCTGCGTGAGGGGTGCGCCCTGCGATTTGCGGATGTTCCCAGACCTCTATTCCTGGAGCCCCGAGGCCAAGGATCTGCGTGAGGGGTGCGCCCTGGCAATTTTGGCGGGAACCTTCCAAGGCCGGCGGGAGCCACAATGCGGGAATCCTTCAGTGGTGAGAACCTGGGGCGGCGGCCCGCTAGGAATTTTGGAGCCCCGGGGGCCAGAGGAGGAGTAAGTTCTCCGTGCTACGCACGAGATGTGGAAGGCGTAGCCAGCCTTCCGCATCGCTCGGAGGCGGGCGAGTTGACTCTCGCCCGCCGACGTTGCTCATCTGGCTCTCCGCTGTACGCTGCGGCCACTTGTCGCTCGCTGCCCGACGATTGTCAGGGCCGGCGCTCGCTCCGGGGAGGAGGAGGAGGAGGAGGAGGAGGAGGAGGAGGAGGAACAGCAGAAAAGGAGGAGGGGAAGGATGATGATGAGGAGGAGCAGGAGGAACGCGGCGCGAGGATGATGAACAGGAGCAGGGATGCGGCAGGAAAGAAGCAAGGAAGGAACGGACGATGACAAGGAGGACGAGAAATCTGGCTTTGGGCATATTTCGTGGTGAGGGTTTCTTCGAAGACTCGTAATGCCATTCGGGCGCCATCTTGGGGTCCTCTTGGAGTCCTCTGGGGCCTTTTTGGGACCTTCTTGGGGCTTTTTTGAGGGGTCTTGGAGCCCTCTTGGAGCTCTTTTGGGGGGTCTGGGAGGCCTCTTGGGGCCGTCTCGGGCTCCTTCGCTCAAAAAGAGGGGGGTCTTAAATTTAGCCCCCCCCCCCCCTCGGATGCCCAACAGGGAGGGGCGTCTTGGGGCCCTCTTGGATCGCTCTTGGGGCGCTCCTGGGCGCTCTTGGGGCCGTCTTGGGGCCCTCTTGGGCCTCTCTTGGGCCACCGTGACGCCTCAAGAGCCCATCGGAAGCGAAACAGCGAACAGGCAAACCACATTGTTTTTGCTCCTTGGGTGTTGATTCCATTTTGGCCTCTTGGGGGGGAGTCCTGGGAGGGCTCGGAGGGCACTTGAAACCGTCTTGGGGCCGTGTTGGGGCCTCTTGGATGCGTGTCGGAGACTATCTTGAGCCATCTCGAAGTATCTTGGGCCATCTTGGAGGCCATCTTGGTCTATCTAAAACCCTCTTGGAGCTATCTTGGGCCATCTTGGACGCTGTACCCCCTCGCCCCCCCTCCTCCTTCCAGACCTAGGGAGGGGGGGGGGAAGGTACACCTCCCGAGCAGGGAACGGAAGGAGGTTAGAGAAGGAACGCTCTAGACCACCTGCGCCCAGAGGGCTGGTGGGATTTATGTATGTATGTATGGATGCATGTATGCATGTATGTATGTATGCATGCATGCATGCATGCATGTATGCATGCATGTATGCAGGTATGTATGTATGTATGTATGTATGTATGTATGTATGTATGTATGTATGTATGTATGTATGTATGTATGTATGTGTGTGTGTGTGTGTGTATGTATGTATGTATGTATGTATGTATGTATGTATGTATGTATGTATGTATGTATGTATGTATGTATGTATGTGTGTCTGTAGGAGTGTGTGTGTATTCATGCATGTACTTATGTATGTATGCATGTATGGTTGTGTGAATGTATATGTGTATATGTATGTCTGAATGTATGTATATATGCATGTGCAAATGCATTTCCTCAATCAGAGCTTGCCTCTGTAGGGGTCTTAGCGGACTCATCTTGGTAGGTGAGGTTTGCCGCCGATTTCTGCGGCCCGCCTGTGTGCCTGGGTGCCTTATAGCCCTATAGCCCTATAGCACTATAGCCCTATAGCCCTATAGCCTTATAGCCCTATAGCCCCATAGCCCCATAGCCCAATAGCCCTATAGCCCCATAGCCCTATAGCCCCATAGCCCAATAGCCCTATAGCTCTATATCCCTATAGCCTTGTATCCTTATAGCCCTATATCCCTATCGCCCTAGAGCCCTATAGCTGTATGGCCCAATAGCCCTCTAGCCCCATAGCCCTATAGCCCTATAGCCCCATAGCCCTATATACCTCTAGCCCTATAGCCCCACAGCCCAAGAGTCCTATAACCCTATAGCCCAGTAGCCCAACAGCCCTATAGCCATATAGCCCTATATCCCTACAGCCCTATAGCCCTATAGCCTTATAGCCTTACAGCCCTATAGCCCTATAGCCCTATAGCTCTATATGCCTCCTATAGCCCGATAGCCCCATAGCCATATATACCTTCAGCCTTACAGCCCTGTGGTCCTACAGCCTAGCCCGGTAGCCCTATAGACCGAGATCCCTATGGCCCTATAGTCCTATAGCTCCATAGCCCTATAGCCCCATATCCCCATCGCCCTATAGCCCAATAGCCCCATAGCCCTATAGCCCTAAAAAGACTTGGATCGTTTTTTTTTTGTCCGGCATCATTATTTGTAAATGTGTTATGTGGTGTTCAATTATGTGGTGCGATCCTTATCGTGCAAGCTACGTGGTGCAAGCGATGCGGCAACGGAGCGTCTACGAGGCGCTCACGGAACGCCACGGACGGCCACCCGGTGAAACCCCGTCGGACCCACCCAGTGCATGGAGCTCCCAGGAGGCGCCCACGACTGGCCGCGAACTAGGCACAAGGCGAAACCACAGCGGACCCACCCAGCGCATGGGGCGCCTACGAGGCACCCACGACCGGCCACGAGCCAGGCACCAGGCGAAACCTCCACGAACCCGTCCAATTCTTTCAGGTATCCAAGTCATAACCCCTAAGTGCAAGCATTGTTTGAGGACTTACCGTCACCATGGTTGGCCTTGGCCTGGAGGGTTGGCCACGGTGGACCAGAGGGTTGGCCAAGGTCGGCCAGGCTCATTCCATAGCATTTCGTGGATGTTTTCTTCATCTCCCTTCAGGTACCACTCTCGGCCAGGGCCGAGCCCGCCCGCGTACGGGATCTCAAGGCCAGGCCCGCCGCCCTCGGCGCCAGACCGCGTCCGCACTGGCAGCACGCCGTCGCCGCGGAGCCCCTTGCAGCCTGACCCCACCCCGCCACCCTACGGACTCAATCGCCCAGGGCCGACGCCGCCCGTGCCCGATCGCATCCACTCGGGCAGCATGCCATCGCCGCGATCCCCTGGGCGCCCCGGACCGAACCTGCCGGCCTACGGGATGGCTCGCTCAGGCCCCCCGCCCCCGCCGCCTGACCCCGCTCAGTCCGGCCCCCCAGTGCCGCCGCGGAGCCACATCCGCACTGGCGCAACGCTCCCGGCCTCTGGCACCACCCGATCGGGGCTGCCCGCGCCGGCCCCGGACCCGATCCACCCTGGGCCGCCGCCGCTGCCCCGCGGGTCCGCACGCCCTGGGCCCACGCCGCCGGCGTCCGGCACGACGAGACCCGAGCCCCCGCCGCCGCCGCCCGACCATGCGCACACTGGGCCTCCCTTGCCTCCGCGGAGCCTCCTGCGGCCGGGAGCCTCGCTGCCAGCGTACGGGACGCCGCGCCCGGGCTCCGCGCCGCCGGCCTCAGACAGGGCCCACACTGGCAGCCCGCCGTCGCTGCGCGGGCCCATGCGGGCGGGGCCGCCGCCCTCCGCCTCCGGCACGACGCGGCTGGGCCCCAGCCCGCCTGCCCTGGACCTCGCCCACACCGGGTCCATGCCGCCGCTGCGTTCCCCCCTGCGCCCAGGGCCGACGGTGCTGGCGTATGGCACCAGCCGCCTGGGCCCAACCCCGCCGCCCCCGGACTGCATCCACCCGGGCCCGCCATCGCCGCTGCAGAGCCCCATCCGCCCAGGCCCATCAGCCTCGCCGTCCGGGATCACTCGCCTGGGGCCGCCGGCTTCACCGCTAGACCCCGTGAACCCCGGGCCAGCGCCCCCGCCGCGTAGCCCCATCCGCACGGGCCCCACGCCGCCCGCGTCTGGCTCGACTCGCTCGGGCGCGCCCCCGCCGGCGCCAGACCACCTCGAAGCAGGGCCACCGCCGCCTCCACGCAGCCCTCTTCGCCCTGGGCCGACTGCGTCCGCGTGGGGCACGACGCGGCTTGGGCCGACTCCGCCAGCCCTGGACCCCCTGAACCCAGGCGTGGCCGGCTGAGATGAGGGAGCCGACCCCAGACCTCTGACGATACGATTTTTTCAATCCGGGCGTTTTTTTGACCCTAGCGTCAGGGGCCCCTTGTCGGGCCACTGGGTCAGGGATGCAAGCTTATCCCTGGAAAGTGTTCGAGTTGTTTTTTTGTTGGCCGCGGATTGACAAGATCAAATCGGAGGATATTTCGGACCTGGGACTGTGACTCCGATACCCGCTGTCCATTACGACTAGTATAGCCCCCAGCTTTTCCCACGAAGCGCCCATGGGGTGGCTGGCTGTGGGTTCGTTTTGTGCCCACGTGGCCCCGAACCTCATCGTGTTAGAAGGTGGGGGTCGTTGCCAGCTCCCTCATGGGGTGGGTCTGCGAGCTGAGAAGGGGGAGGAGGTCCTAGAACTCTTTTTTGGGCCAGATTCTGGAGGCACGCGTTGCCAGATCCTGGCGACCCCTGGGCCCGACATCCCCCAAATCTGTTTGCGGACGAAGGCCTGGGCCTCTCAGAGGTTATGTTTCTGGAGGTCCATTGGTTGTCCCAGAAGTCCCCCGACCACTTCTTGGATCTGCGACCACCTGCGAACCCTACCCCTGAGTGTCCAATCGCCGCTGGGGCATCAGATTTCGCACTCGCGCTGGGATTCACTTGGCTGCGGACTTCCTTCAGATCCTGAGCCCGGAACTATCTTGAATCCCGGCAGTTTTTTTCCAGAAATCTGATTTTCAGGGGTATCTTTCACATGTGGATGCTTGTTGGAGGTTCCATTCGAGAAAGCGCAGACATGGATAAGGCGCGTGGATTAGAAACGGGCTCCGTCTCCGTGCCAAACCGGCGCGATCCGATGCCAAGTCCGCATTGGTCTCTTGTTTCGAGGGTGACTTTCCCGATCCGTGGATCTGGCGCTCACGCGCCAAATCTACGGATCCGTAGTCGTCGGTCGTTGAAAGTAGGTATTCTTGGACTCCCAGATCCCAATCTACTTCAGGCGCCTTCTTACTTCAATATTCGATATGCTGTTGCTGTGTTTTGTTATTATCTGTGAGGACCTGAGCCCTATCTACTTTATCCGCCTTCCTACTTCATGTTTTTACCTACTTCGTCCGACCGACGTGCAATCCGTGTTGGCGTGCGTCCGAGAAGCGCCTGCTGCCAGCAGGATGCACGAAGTGCTGACGAGGGAAGGGACGCAGACCTCCAGAGATCCTAAGCGTCGCGACGCATCGAGGGAAGACACGAGATGACCACGGCCAAGGTGTCGCGGTATTACATCGACGCCGATATCGGTCCTGGTCCATACCGACTGTCGCCGATTCGCCAGGATGATCCATGGAGGCCTCGAGATCTGGCGGTCCAGAGGAGGCCGAAGAGCACCCGGAAGAGCCGCTCCCTCAGGCCCGCCGCTGCCCGCGCGGAACCACCTGCGGCCAGGGCCGCCGCTGTCGGCGACCGGCAGGGCGTGGTTCTCCACCGCCAGAGTGCGGCCCTTCCTTCCCAGACCCCCACGAATCAGGACAAAATCACGACACGGCAGGTCTTCCGCGATTTGCGGCCTCTGGGGGCCCTTCCCGGGCCTCGGGACTGTCAAACAACGACTCAGGATGCGGTCCTGGGGAAGGTATCGAGACCTCTGGGGGTAGACGTTATGAACAACTCATGACGTCGGGGGTCTGGGGAGTGCGTCCACATGCCCAAGACACCCTCGCGTCGTTGCTGATCCGATCTGGCTTGCGATCCGATCCTTCAACGGCTTCGATTCGATGCCGTCAACGGCTCGAGAAGCCAGTTCCGGGCAAGGGGTTCAGCAGCTTTGTGGGGGCACGCTGAGAAAAGGTCATGGCGTCGGGGGTCTGTCAGGCGATCGCAAACATGGATTAAGGGGGCGTGGATTAGCGTGGGAAATCGCGGATTCCCGCCGCCGAGCGAGGCGGCACCGACCGCACTTTGGGGAGGACACCTCCCCCGATCCATGGATTAGGCGACCGCGCGCCAAATCCATGGATCGCTAAACCATGTTTGCGCGCCCCCGAGTCTGGGTCCCCGTCCTCGGGGCCGTGCCCCAGGACCTCGACGGCCTCTCGAGAAGCGGTGGCTGTGGGTACCCGCCCGCCCCTGTGGGTCGGGGAGGTATCCACGTCCACCGCTCCCCAGGCGTCCAGCGCAGGACTTGAGCAGGTGGTTGCATGTTTCAGACCCAGATGCCCCGACGAGATGTTTTTTTTTTTTTTTTTTTTTTTTTTTTTCCCCTCCGGTATCTTTTCCTCAGTCTCGGTCTCTGGTCGGGTGTCGCTAGAAGTGCCCCCTGCCCCAAGGGCCCCCAGCTTTTCGCTCCATTTTGGGCCGCCTGGGGCCCTCTGGGCCTCGCGAGGGGTGCTCTGGAGGCCGCCTGGGCCACCCCGAGAATTCTGGGGGCACCTCAGAGGCACTTCTAGCAACACCCGATCTGGGGCCCTGGGACCACTAAAAACGGCTCGCCCATGGGGAAGCGGTCGGGAGATCTGGGGCGCCGCCAACTCCCGGGCGGTGCAGGTTCGGGCCCACGCCGCCGGCGCTGGACCCCTTCGAGTCCGGCAGCTCCCCGCCGGCGCGGGACCCCGCGAAGCCGGGCCCGATGCCGCTGGCGACCGGCAGGACGCGGCCAGGAGCGCGCCGGGTTTCCTTGCTCGGGACGACCGAAATCGGTACGGAAAGAATGGGTACAATGCCCAACAACAGTTCCTGTAAATTTTGAGCAGGACTCGCTGTCCGCGCCGCCGCGGCCTGAGACCATTTGAGACAGAAGGCCGTCTGCCCAATAGCGGCTCCGTTGCTTCGGGACAACATTCGTTGTTCGGCATTGTACCCAGGTTTTCCGTACCCATTTCGGGCGTCCGAACTTGCCGATCTCCCGCTGGCTCCTCTGCTGGCTCGCGTACCCGCGCGGGCGCGCCGGCCGCCGCTCCGAGACCACCTCGCGTCGTGAAGAAACATCACGACGGAGGGGTTTGTTCGGGTTTTCGGCCTCCAGGGGCCTTTACCGAGCCTCGGGGCCGTCGAACAGTCCGACGTCATGCTTTTTTCGCAGCGTCCACCCCAAGGAGGTCTGGGAGCACAGTCCGAGGGCCGCCGCTCCCAGGTCTCCCTTGCGATCTGGGCGCTGCAATTTCTCTCACCTCGGACGTTTGCGCCCACCGTCGGGCTCCAGGACCATTACAGGTCGATGCGACTCGAGAAATGCAGCAGCAAGATGGGGTCTGGGGCTCGGGTTAAGTTGGGCTTGTCCTTCCACAGGAGGAATATTCCCAAATAGTTTCAAAACATAGCCTGGGAACCATTTTTTGAGTGTTTTTTTTTTTTTTGACATTTTGGGGCATTGTTCGGTCATTTTCTGTCCAAAATCACCCTGTAGAGAGACATGCCCGACCTAACCTTACTGGTCGATGCCGCTGGAGAAATGCAGCAGAAAGATGGGGTTTTGGGCTCGGGTCGTGGTTTCCCACGAGGTTGCGTTTTTTTTTTTCTCGCGACGTCGGATCTCAGGGTCCGACGATCGGTTTTTATTTTTCACTCGGAGCGTTTTTCTGAACTCTGGCTTCCGGGGCCTGGTGTCCGACCTGGGGACCGCCAAACATTGATTCGGGATGCTGGGTGTTTATCATCGATTTCGGCTATGGCGCCCGGTGTGCTGCACAAACGGGTCCAGGGCGTAAAATTGCGCCCAGGGAAGGGCTCGGGACTTCATTGGGTTCTCTGTCCTCCGTCCAGGTCCTCGTCCCTTGTTCTGGTGGTGGTCGTCGTCGTCCGTCCCTCTTCCTTATCGAGAACTTCTCCCTGTTACACCACCCAGACGTATTTGAGAATGGGGCTCTCGCCTTACCGCCGCGCACATTCGTTATTCAATATTGCAACAGTTGCAAGGATGGAGGGGGTTCGTTGTCACAAAGGGGCTCTCGCCGTAACGCCGAGCACATTTATCGTGCAAGCTTGCAACAGTTACAAGGATGATGCACGTTTCCTTTTAAGACTGGGGCTCTCGCCTTAGCGCCGCACTTATTCGTTTCAAAAGCTTGCAGCAGTTGCAAGGATGGAGCACGGCTCCTTTTCAAAATGGGGCGCTCGCTTGATTTTCCCTCGAAGTTCATGACTACAGAGCCAACTTGTGCAACAGTTGCGCGGTATGCGGGCGGTTCTTTGTCAAGACGGGGATCTCACTGGATACCTCGTTGAGCTGTAAGGTCTTACCCCTTCGTGTTCCTGATTTTGCGCTGGTCGGATGGCATTTTATTTTCCAAATGGGACTCTCGCCTGAGTTGTGGGCTTAAGTCGGGCCTGTCCATCTGCAGGGGGAATATTCACAAAGAGTTCAAACATGTCAGGGGACGATGTTTTAGTATTTTTGAATATTGTTTGAGCATTTTGGGATTTTTTTTGCTTTCGTACAAAAGCCGCCTGTAGGGGGAGAGGCCCGACTGAATGGTAGGCCCATTGGGCGCTGGTCATCCAAGTTGGTGTTTCTTCCAGTGGGAAGGCATGCAGGGACTTTGAAGCTGTGACTTGGGACCAGAGGGTGTGCTGTAGCCTGCAACGTCGCTGATGCATCTTGGGTTTGCTCTGGCCCTCATCCTCCTCCGTCTGCTTATCGAGCTGGAGCCCTCTCCTCCTCGTTCTCATCCTCCTCGTCCTCCTCCTCCTGGTCCTCCTCCTCCCCCTCCTCCTCCGATCCCTCCTGTTCTGTAGCCATTTTGGCCTCAGATATTGAGTTTCTCGCTGAACCAAGTGGATACCGCCATTCCGCGGCTAGCTTCCGTCTTCCAGTCAGTTCTCCCTGACCTGGGCTGCTCCCTGGTCCACCCCAGGGTCCAGCATCCTCTTTCTTGCCACTTCCACGGGCGTGCAGGCGCCGTTCTTTCTTGCATTGGTCGCAGCCATGGCCTCAAGGGAGACAAAGGTGGCGCCTGTGGCAAAGGCAAGGACAAGTGTGGCCAGGCCCATCTCGTGCCAGAGCTGCAGGTGCAGGTGTCAAGAGCAAGCACTGCCGCTACCTCTGCCGTGCCCCGCTGGTGCCCGATGCCGCGAATGAGAAGCTCCCTTCTGACCAGTGGAACGTCGGGCCGCCGCCGTTGGCGCTCTCAGCTAACCTCTTCGCCGCCGCGGATGCTGCCTCTGTCGAGGACGACGCCGGCGGCACGACCGCGGGCAAGGGCACCAGGGGCCAGAAGGGGCCGCTGCTTCCTCCTCGCGCTGCCAAGCGTGAGGCCCAAGGTCGGCGCCCGTGGGTCTACCATGGCCCTGGTTGGTACACCTACGGCGGTGGCTCTGTGGTCCAGCCTCGGCTTGCTGCCACCCCGTCCGACCCCTTGGCGGCGCTCAGGGCTGAACTCGACGATTGCGGAGAGCTCAAGGCGCTCGAGGCGAAGGTCGTGGCCAAGAACGCGGTAGCCACGGTCGCGGCCGCCTCGGCGGCCGCCTCTCTTGGAGGAGGAGAAAGGG
>CAUYUJ010017754.1:60000-77500 GCA_963575745.1 Prorocentrum cordatum
GGGGAATCTGGCCATCGTGCGATCAGACGTGGCTCTCGAGATTTGCGAGTCGGATTGGCGTTCCCGGAGGAGTGTTCGCATCCGTTGTCACGTCGCGCTGCTGCGGCTCGGGACTACCGGCCATGCTGCATGGGGGGGGTGGAGATGGCGAGGTATGCCTGGATGATGAGGCAAGCCGAGGAGGTCTCTGATTCCTGGGATCCTTGCGGGCTCCGACGGGTGCTCCTTCGTTCGCATCCTTCGCGACGTCGCGTTCCCCGCCGTGGTCGGCGCCGGGCGTCGTTCGTCAGTGTCTTGGTCGCCGAGGTGTTTGCGGCGACCGCGACGGCCCCCCCTCTCCCCTACCTCCGTCGCGGAGAGAGGGGGGAAGGAGGGCTGCTCTTTTTCTTGAGCAGCAAAAGGCTACAGGATTTCGGGTCTTCGCCCGAACGGTCTGATTATCCGTAAAGGCTTTGCCCCATGCCGCCGGCCCCCTGTCTCGGATAATGGGAGATGCAAAAGCTAAATCATGAGGTCTGGGCGCCGCCGTGAAGCAGTGTCGGGACTTGTTTGTTTTTCGACCCTGACCCCGCCGATCTGCGTGAGGGGTGCCGTCGAATTTCAGAAATGTGGCAAATCCCTTTTGTTTTTGGACCCTGACCCTGCCGATTTGCTTGAGGGGTGATACCGGATTTCAGAAATGTGGCAACTCCCATGTGTTTTTGGACTCTGACCCCGCCGATCTGCGTGAGGGGGGCCACCGAATTTCAGAAGTGTGGCAAATCCCTTGTGTTTTTGGGCCCTGACCCCGCCGATTTGCGTGAGGGGGGCTACCGAATTTCAGAAATGTAGCAAATCCCATGTGTTTTTGGACCCTGACCCCGCCGATTTGCGTGAGGGGTGCCACCGAATTTCAGAAATGTGGCAAATCCCATGTGTTTTTGGATCCTAACCCCGCCGATCTGTGTGAGGGGAGTCCCTGAAGTTCAGAAATGTGGCAACTCCCATGTGTTTTTGGACTCTGACCCCGCCGATCTGCGTGAGGGGTGCCGCCGAATTTTTAGAAATGTGGCAAATCCCTTGTGTTTTTGGGTCCTGACCCCGCCGATTTGCGTGAGGGGTGTAAATCTTTACCCACCCCAGCAATTCAGAGCACACGCTCAGGGCAGGCTAAACCTGCCCGTTTGGGCCTCCCCCTCCTCGCACGGTCCATCAACAAGGAACAGTAAGCAGCAAGAAGCAGAACTGTAACTGGAAACTGGAAACTGCAACTGGTACTGGAAACTGCGAACCTTCGGCCTACAGCCTGGTGGCCCCACAAGGGGGCTGGCGGATATTGTAGTGGCCTTCGGCCAGTGCCGCCGATCCGGGGCGCTCCGACTGATGTGATCCTCCTTCGCCCTCGTCCCTCCTCTCTTTTCCCTTCCTTCCCCCTTTCATTCCGCATTTATCCAGTGGCCTTCGGCCTATCCCGCCACCGTGCGTGGGTGGTGGGTCAGAGGCCTCATGGACGCTGGTTGGGATATCGTGGTTGGCCGGGCTAAACCTGCCCGTTTGGGCCTCCCCCTCCTCGCGCGGTCCATCAACAAGGAACAGTAAGCAGCAAGAAGCAGAGCTGTAACTGGAAACTGGAAACTGCAACTGGTACTGGAAACTGCGAACCTTCGGCCTACAGCCTGGTGGCCCCACAAGGGGGCTGGCGGATATTTTGATATGATCATATATCACAGTAAAACTACAAGTTTCCTGGCATCTCAGGTGATTGAGGTATGCTGTGACCCTTGCCCTTGCCATGCGGCAGGTGAGGAAGTTTCCTGGCATGTGATCGTTCGGCCCAGTGGGGTGGTGACGGTGTGGGGGGGGGCGCAACTTCATTGCGTTCGTCGCTTGTTCGCTCATGCTGTGGTCGCTCGGCCGCGGTCGACCCAGGGCTGTGAATCAAAGACTGCACCCCCCTCTGTACACTACCCCATGCGCCATGGGCCCAAACCATCATTGGTATCCGCTCCTCCTCCTCGTCCTCCTCCTCCTCCTCCTCGCCCCCTCTCCTCCTCTTCCTCGGTGTAATTTGCCCGCTTTTGTTTGCTCCGGCGGCATCCCGTCCCCACGAAAAGCATTTTGCCCGACACGGGGGGCTCTGCCCAACGGGGTCGATGCTCGCGTCATGGCGTGCGCTCGTGAAGCGAACGTTGCGGCCAGACTTCCTCTTCCTTCCTCCTCCTCCTCGTCACGGTCATGTCCAAAATTGTATTCGCAGCGCGGCCGCTTTCTCTTTCAGACTACTGTTCACTACATAAGTTTGCCTATTGCAGGTCGGCTATTGTGGCGTTCCCAGTCTGTTTCGCGAGACTTTTTGTTGTCGCTCGGCGCTGCCTGCCGCGAAGTGGGGACACGTTGTGGCCGCGTCCTCCTCCTTCTCCCCCCCCAAAAAAGAAGGGTCGTGAGAACCTCCAGCGCGTTGGGCGAGGTCTTTTTCCTGGCCGCAGTGGTCCAGCAGCCTCCGTCTTGGAGGCTGCCTCCAGCCGAGTGCGGCTCGAGCAAGCGGGGCTCGTGGTGCCTGGCGCTTTGTGCGCTGCGTGGCGTCCTCTGCCACGAAGACAGCGGCGCCCAGGACGCTCCGGGACACTCCTCCTCCTGGTGCTGCTGCTGCTGCTGCTGCTGCTGCTCCTCCCTCTCCTGGTCTGCTTCCTCGTCGTCGCTGTCGCTGTCGTCTTCCACGTCCTTTCTCCTCTCCGCTTCTCCTGCTGGCATCTTTCACCTCCTTTCCACACACACATATTCCGTCCGCTCATCTTTCCGCGGCTGTACCTATTCTCGGGTTATCTATACATTTGTCCTCGCAGCCGTCCGGCTCGAGTGCGGGAGTCTTTTGGCTCAGATTGGCGGCGCTGCGCGTTTGGTCGTGCGTGAGTGTGTGTGTGCATCATCGATTCTGGTTCCTTTCTAATGTGATCGTGATGTCCTCCTTCTCTGCTCTCGCGTTCTCCCTCCTCTCTACTCCCAGACGCCTTCTAATCCTTGAAACGAACAAAAAGAATCCCCCCCCCGAGGGACGTGCCGGCTCTCCTGGGCCCGAAATCCGGTCGGGGAACCAACATCTGGAGGACTTGACGTCTCTGAGTTCTGGAGGCTTCGGGGACGGTGGGGGGTGGCAGGGGGGGAAACCAATACATAGGAAGCAACGGGCGCGCGCAGAGTGGAGAATAGACGGAAGGAAGCTGGTTGGGGGAGAGGGAGCTGACCCGATGAGCCCGTACGGGGCGTTTTCTGCGTTAGCTATGGGAAGTGTGCGCAGTAGAGCGATACCCACCTAGTCTTCAGGGTAGTTTTTGTAGTTTCGGGCGGCGCCGGGCGTCTTCGTGACGGGGGCGTGGTGCTGTGCCGCCTGCGGGGGAGCATTCGTACGCTCTCGCTTAAGAGAGAAGAGGGCGGGGGCGAAGGAGACCTGCCGCATGATCTTTGAGCTAGTGCGAGTGAGGGAAAGCGTTATTTGTATTCTGGCTAATTTGCTATTAAGCCCTCTGCTCGCCTTACCGGTCTCATTGCCGTTATCGCGCTCGTAGCTTCGTGCTGTCTTTCTCGGCGAAGGGGAGTGGGGTGGGGGTTGATTTTTGCTTCCCCCCCCCTCCTCCTCCTCCTCCTCCTCCTCCTCCTCCTCCTCCTCCTCCTCCTCCTCCTCCTAATCGTTCTCCTCCGTCTCCTGTCGCGGTCGCTGCTGGCATCGGTGTCAGCAGTGACGCCGCCGATCCCTCGCGGAGGCCCTGCACGAGCGCCCTTTTTTTCCAGCCACCCTCCTCCCTCCTCCTTCCCCTGATATCTGGCCGTTGTCACAGTTGGGCGACGGAAGAAAACGGGGTCGGCTGTGCAGGCATTAGCGCGTAAGCTTCCCGCGCAAGGTCGCGCAAGAGCGCCTTCGTTTCCCATGGAGCGTGCCGCGCTGGCGGCCCGCGTAAGCCGCGACGTAAGGTCGGTATGCCATCTCGCGTAAGGCCTCTTTCTTTTCGTCGCTCATTTGGATGTGTTTGCCGTTGGGGCGCGCCGACAGTTACGATGACTTGGGCTTGCTCGGGCACAACCCGTGGTGCTTCTGAGGGCGCGGCTGTTCCCCCCCTTCCCTCCCTGCCCCTCCTTCCACTCTTGCGCCTAGCTCGCGCAATAGCAGCCCCGTCGCAGCCGGACCGCAACTCGGACCCGAGGCGCCGCAGATCAACAGCTTTCGTTGCAGTTTTGTCACACCGGGGGGTTTTCGCCCATCGCAGATCGAGCTGAGAGTCCAGAGTATTTTGCCGGCAACGTCAGATCTCAGGGCCTTCCCCCTGTTCCGCGCAGTCAGAGCCTTCCGAACCCCTCGTGTGCGCAGCCTCTCGCAGTGGGTCCGTTGTGGACCCACGGGGTTCCACGGGCTCTGACCTGAAGTGACCTGAGCGACGTGGAAAACGGGGCCGTGTTCTTCGACATTCCCGCGTACGTTGCCCGCGTAAGGTCGCGCGTAAGCGCCTTCGCTTCCAATGCAGCGTGCCGCGCTGGCGGCACGCGTAAGCCACCGCAACAGCTCGCCATGCCGTACTGCGTAAGAGACGTTTCTTTTCGTCGCCAACCTGGCTTCTCCTTGCTCCATCATTCTTCGTCCCTTCCTTATCCTTTCTCCTCCTTCATCCTTCCCCTTCCCTCTTTCCCTCAGTGTTTCTGGGTTCAGCTGGTCTGTCATCCCAACCTCCACGAACACCGCTCCACTGATGGGAGAGCCTATGTGCCCCATCCGAATCGGCAGGGTTAGGCCTAGTACCTACGAGGACATCGGCAAGACCTTACGGTCCTCCCTCGTTCACTCCTACCAGTCTGGAACCTTCCACCGGTGGACACCACGGCGTCGAGGCGCGAGATCGCGGCCTCTGGAGATCACTGGCCTTTTGCGAGCGCAGCCGGAGCCTTTTATGGAGCAGGAGCGCCAGGGCGACCGCGCGATGAATACTGCCGGCCTTCCGTCCGCGTGCTCCCCGACTTCTCTCCTTGGCCACGTCGCGGTTCGGGGCGATGCCACCCCCGCCGGGCTGGGCTGGGTACAACTACTGCCCCCGCTGGGCTGGCTGGTGTTTGAGCTTGGAGATCCATCCTTGCGCATCCGCGCTGCGGGGCACGGCGCTGCCTCCTGCCGAGTCGATCCGTTCTGCTTTCGAGATCGCTTGAGCTCCGATGATCATTTTTATCCAATCTGGGCGTTTTTCCTGCGATGTCGGCGTCTGGGGCCCGTGATCGGGCCCCGGGACCACCGCATAATCAGGATCCGGGAGGCAGAACTGCCCCCGGAGAAGGGCTCGGGACCTCACCTCTTTTGTCCGCGGCTCGACACATGAGGACGGAGGACGTCTGGGTCCTCCGCCATGGTGGTAGCGGGCGCGGGCCCCCTAGCTAGAGTGTCCGATGCGATCCAGGGAGAGAACGCCCCGAGGGCGCCCGCGCAGCATCACTGGGCGGCGCGCGGAAGGGGTGCATTGCAGAGGGAACGTCTTTCTAAGAAGGCAGCCCGCCTCGAAGACGGAACCCCGCTCCAAGGGGCCATGACAATCTCAAACTAGATGCAGCAGAAGTCGTGGCAACAACTCTACATGTTGTTCAGCGGGCGCTGGCTCACCCCAGAAGCAGGCTGGTATCGCGATGACCCTGCTGCAGTAACAGACAGATTGATGGCGCACGCAATCCGTAGAAGGCATCCACAGGCCATGAACGCTTGGAGGTTTGGGCAGGGCCAGGACAGGGATACATCGCTCCTGAGCGTTCTGGAACGCTCTCAGAGCGTTCCAGAGCGCTCTGGAACGATCGCGGCGCTGATACGTTCTCCAGACCCGCTGGATCTCAGAGATCCCAGATGTATTTTGGTCCGTTTCTATCCTCGTCTTGGCTTCGTCTCTGCGGTGGCGATGCGCACCTCAGGGGCAACGATGGGAGGGGATGCCATGATAACCCCCCGCCGCCCGGGAGCGTCCGGCTTCGCTATCGGAGGACCGTCGCCGATCTATGTGATGTGTGGCCGAGTCCAGGTCGAGGTTCCCCCTCCCCCCCCCGAGCCGGTCCCTCCCCCCCCCCGCCGTTGCCCCTCCACAGCTGCCCTCTCCGCCCGAGGGCGGCCCTCCAGACGGGCGGCAGGCCGGACGGTGCCCTTGCCCCGACAGGACCGAGCCCGCCGACCCCCGACTCCGCGCAGACGGGCTCGGCGACCCCGCCGCGCAGCCCTCTCCGGACGGGGCCGCCGCCGCCCGCCTACGGCCTGCTGAAGACGGGCCCCTCGCCGCCGGTGCCCCGGCTATTTGCGGGGAGGGGGGCGAAGGGTGCCAGGGGCGACGATCCCACAGACCCCCTCGAGTCATGACCAAGATCACGACGGGAGGTCTCGCGCTATTCTGGGCTTCGGGGGCCCTCGCCAGGCCTCGGGGCCGCCAAGGAACGACTCAGGATGAAAAACCGGTCCCAGGGAGTGGGTCGAGACCTCCAGAGTCGACGTTGTGAAGCAGTCATGACGTCGGGGGTCTGGGATAGGGGCGAGTAGCCCAGGGGTGGGCGCCTCACGTATTCGCCCGGGAGCCTCGCCGAAGGCGCGGGCCATCGGCGCCCCTGGATACATGTCTTGCCTCCCCCCTGGCTGTTCGCCCCCATCGTCGACCCCGAGGGTGCCGGGTGGGGGCCGCTCGGGGGCCCACTGACTTTTCCCAACCCTCCTATGGTTGGGTACTCGTTTTGAATAGAACAGTGTGGTCGCCCCGTCCTCCTTCTCCTCCTCCCCCCTCCTCCCCTCCTGCTCTCCTGTCTCCTGTGTTCCCCTCTCGTCTTCTCTCGTGCCGTCGGGCTGCGATCTGCGCAACTGTCGCCACTTTCGTAGGCTCCTGGGAGGCCCAGCGGAAGTACGTCCCACGCGGACCACTTCGAGACCTCGCGGCGCCCTGGGGGTCTGCGATCTGCGCAATTGTCGCCACTTTCGTGGGCTCCTTGGAGGCCCAGCGGCGGTGGGTCCCACGAGGATCACCTCAAGACCTCGCGGCGCCCTGGGAGCTGCGGTCTGCGCAACTGTCACCACTTTCGTGGGCTCCTGGGAGGCCCGGCGGAGGTGGGTCCCACGCGGATCACCTCGAGACCTCGCGGTGCCCTGGGGGCTGCGATCTGCGCAACTGTCGCCACTTTCGTTGGCTCCTGGGAGGCCCAGCGGAGGTGGGTCCCACGCGGACCACCTCGAGACCTCGAGACCTCGCAGTGCCCTGGGGGGCTGCGATCTGCGCAACTGTCGCCACTTTCGTGGGCTCCTGGGAGGCCCAGCGGAGGTACGTCCAACGCGGACCACCTCGAGACCTCGCCGCCCCCTGGGGGGCTTACCATCTGCGCAACTGTCGCCAGTTTCGTGGGCTCCTTGGAGGCCCAGCGGAGGTACGTCCCACCGGACCACCTCGAGAACTCGAGCCGAGACCTCGCATGCCTGGGGGGCTGTGCCTGGGGGGCTGCCGATCTGCGCAACTGTCTGCCACTTTCCGTGGGCTCCTGGGAGGCCCAGCGGAGGTGGGTCCCACGCGGAATCACCGTCGAGACCTCGCGGCGCCCTTGCAACTGGTCGTCATTTTCGTGGGTTCCTGGGAGGCCCAGCGGAGGTGGGTTCCACGCGGATCACCTCGAGACCTCGCGGTGCCCTGGGGGCTGCGATCTGCGCAACTGTCGCCACTTTCGTGGGCTCCTGGGAGGCCCAGCGGAGGTGGGTCCCACGCGGATCACCTCGAGACCTCGCGGCGCCCAGGGGGTCTGCGATCTGCGCAATTGTCGCCACTTTCGTTGGCTCCTTGGAGGCCCAGCGGAGGTGGGTCCCACGCGGATCACCTCGAGACCTCGCGGTGCCCTGGGGGCTGCGATCTGCGCAACTGTCGCCACCTTCGTGGGCTCCTGGGAGGCCCAGCAGAGGTACGTCTTACGCGTTGCCGCTGCTCTTCTTGCTGCGCTCTTCTGAGTTCACTGATGGGTGCTCTTCTTCCGCACTGCGGGTTTTTCAGCATGCCCGTCAGCATTGAGTGGTCCCGAATGTAACCACCACATGTATAGAAAGGGTTGGGTACGTCGCAGGGTAATTTGCGTCGGCGGCTGGGCAGAGGGCGACTGCTCTGGCGGATTGGCAACAGGGGACACGCTGTCTGCAAACTAGGGCCGCAATGCACGGAAGGAGGAGAAAGAGGAGGAGGAGGAAGAGGAGGAAGAAGAGGAGGAGGAGGAGGAGGAAGAAGAGGAGGAGGAGGAGGAGGAGCCCCGGCGCGACGGGAAGAGAGGAAGCGGGGCCACTCAGAGCTGCCGGCTGCGGCGCGGGGAGCGCCGCGGGGGGGGGGGGAGCAGCGCCGGCACAGGCTGTACTGAGTTGCACTGGCAGAGGTCCACACGTCACACGTCCACCGCCACTGGCCTGTCCCGTCCCTGGCCGGGAGCGGCGCACGTGTGCCTCCCTGGTCGAGCCAGGGGGGCGTGGGCACTGCCCCCCGGGCCCCTGGATGGGCCTGGCCAGGAGCTGGATCTGAGCTCGGGGGGGGTGAGGGGGGGAAAAGTAAGACGAGGGAGGGAGGGAGCGGGGGGGGGGAGGGAGGTGGGGAGGAGGGTGAGGGAGCAGGGATGGAGCAGGGAGGCGGGAGGGAGGGATTAGGGAGCAGGGAGGGTGTAGGGGGGAGGAGGGAGGGGGAGGAGGTTGCTGCGTGCCCACCGGCAGGGATCCCGAGGGATGGGGTCCCCGACCCCCCGTGGCTTGCCCGGAGGCCAGCGTCGGGGACGCCGCGGAACAAGCGTGCATCGCCCATCCAGTGGGCATCGACCCTCGTCCATGATTCCTCCTCCCTCCCCTCCTCCTCGCCGCTCTGGCCAGTCCCTCCCTCTTCCCGCCTCCCAGCTCCCTCGCGTCCTCCCTCTCCCCCTGCTCCCGCTCTCCTGCCCTCTTTCTCTTCTCCTGCTCCTCGTCCTCCTCTTCCTCCTCCTCCTCCTGCTCCTCCTCCTTCTCCCCTTCCCCCTCCGGTCCTCTCTCTCACCCTCCTCCCATTGTCCTCCTCCTCCCCCTCATCCTCCTCCTGCCCCTCCTCCTCCTCCTTCTCCTCCTCCTCCTTCTCCTCCTCCTCCCCCTCCTCCTCCTCCTCCTCCTCCTCCACAATTACTCAATATGAATACTACTCTCCTCCTTCCCCTGATGACGGGTTGGGAGTGTTCGCCCCCCCCCCCGCGTATTGTTTTTTTACACAGGATTCCCCGGAGTTGGGTTTTCGCTTGCATTTTTTTTCAAAATGCTGCTCTCGCTGAGGCGCCGGCCTCATTTTCCGTGCTTCCGCTCGTTCCGAATCGTGCTCCGGCTGCAGCGTTGGCCTCATTTCCGTGCTTCCGCTCGTTCCGAATCGTGCTCCCGCTGCAGCGTTGGCCTCATTTCCGCGCTTCGCTCGTTCCGAATCGTGCTCCCGCTGCAGCGTTGGCGTCATTTCCCGTGCCATGCCACGGCATGCAATGCAATGCTAGGTTGCGTTCCGCTGCGCGATGCCATGCCTTCAGCTGAAGCTGCGATATGCAGTGCTTAAGTGCCAAGTCGTGCTATTGCCATGCTACGCTTTGATGTTCGGAGCCGCTGTGCGATGCCATGCTTTGCGTTGCAAAGCTTTGTGATGCAATTATTCACTACGCCACGCCATGCTGTGACATACTACGCTTCGCGGTGCTCTTCTACGCCATGCCATGCCGTGCTCTACAATGCATCGCGTACCCTTTCGGGATCATTGCCCTGCTCGACATCCGACTGTGCGAGTAGAGAGGGGCTCTCCCTTCCTTCTCCCTTCCCGGTCTTTTTTCTCATCTGGGCAAATTCAACACAGTTCTTCTTCCTGTGGGTGCTTGCTCTATCACCCCCACACGTGATCGCGCTTACTCTGGGTACGTGCCCCTCTGGGCTCTTATGCTTCTATCATCCTTTCTTCATCGAAAGACTTCTTCTCTGAGCGGGGAGCGGGGGGAGGGAGCGAAGAGAGGGACTTGTGCAGAGAGATGCCTGCGGAAAGGGAGGCAGAGGGAGAGGGGAACGTATACTGCGTATAAGGTGCCCTCTCCCTTCCTTCTCCCTTCCCGGTCTTTTTTTCTCATCTGGGCAAATTCAACACAGTTCTTCTTCCTGTGGGTGCTTGCTCTATCACCCCTCATACCTTCACCAAGCACAGAGACTCGGGCGACGGGAACACCGCCCGTGCCCGGACGAAGCCCAAGCGCTCAGCATTCTCTACTTTGCCTCTGGAAGGGCCGTCTGCCACATTTGATGGCGACGGCACCCGGTCGAACCAGAGATACGCGCACTGCTCCTGCGCCAGGGCCCACGCTGTCCCCACGAGCCTCGCCGAAGCTGGCGTGCCCGAGTGGCCGTTGACCATGGCTGCTCTCGCCGCGTCGTTGTCCACGAAGACAATCACCCGTCTTCCTCGCACGGCTGCTCTCCATGTTGCCAGAGCGACGGCTATGGGGAGCAGCTCTGCCTGGTGGATTACCTTCGTGAGGCCATTCTCTCGTTTCCATGCCTCCACCAGCTGCGGGCTGACTACGAATTGAATGTACTCCGAAACAGCTCCCCGGTCGTCCAGCACTGCGCCGCCCTCGACCACGTCCTGTTCCTCCGACCCGTCGACCCAGAGCAGCACGGGAGGGCGGTGGTCTCGCAGGAGCAGCGTGCGAGGTTTGGACTCGCGCAACAGCGCAACTGCCGCCTCGAGTTGGACCAACAGCGTGCCATCGACCCTCTTGGGGGGACCGTGCGCTGCGGCTGACAACGGTTGAAGCGCAGCCGCTCCACACCTGCCGAAACACTGGGCCCTGGAATACGCCAGGACCCCGAGAAGCTGTGTCAAGACGGGCTGCTTCACCCATCCTCCTTCCGCCAGCGCGCGTGCTAGCTCCGAGGCTCTCGTGGCCCTCTCTGGCTTGTTCGAAATCATCAGCTCGTTATCCACAACTCTGCTGAGATCGAACACCACACCGAGAGCAGAGAAAGAGGAGGCGAAGCGCAGGAGGCAACCGGCGGCGTCCCGTTTGACCTCCCAGCCCAACAGCTGCATCACCTCTTCGGCGACGGTGGCGCTGTCAATGCTTGCTTCTGGCTCCAGCTGCGGGAAGTCGTCCACGTACTGCGTGAGGGCCAGCAGGAAGAGCTCCGACAGGATCATCTCGATCGCCCTCGCGACTGTCCCGAAGACGTAGACCGTGTTCCTCGCCCCGAATGGCATGGCGCGCAAGACGTAGTAAGCGACGCCATTGCGAGCTGGATGCCACAGCGCTATGACCAGGAGCGGCGACAGGGACGGCAGAGGCGCCAGCTGCTTGAAGGCCCGCTTCAAGTCGAGCGCCCTCCCCCGCAAGCTGCGGGCCGCCTTCGGGGCGAAGCCTTGGTGGAGCCGGCCACGTAGCATCTCCCCCGTGTTCAGCTGGACCTGGACCCTACCTGTGCTTGAGGCGGCGGTGCCCCACAAACGAGCCACCGCGGCCACCTGGTCGACGCCGCCCAAATCGATGTACTCGTGGGTGTGGGACGTCCAGTTCTGGCCGAACTCGCTGTGGTCATCGACCGGGCGCACCCCGGAGGACTGTACTAGGCCGAATCTCCTTGACCCAGCCCACACCTTCCCCAAGCACTGGTCGACCTCCTCCTCGCTGAACGGGCCGAGCGCCTTGCCCTGCGCGACCTCCTCCTCCGTGCGCTTGACCACCTCCTCGTCCACTTCGAAGGTACCTGGTTTCACCGTATCCCGGAGGCGTTGCTTGGTCCACTTCGATGCCTCCAAGACTTCTCTGAGGGATTTCCCCGCTGGCTGCTCGTCCTTCTCGAAGGCCCCCGACGCTGGCACCTCGCCGAAGACAGGTGTCCCTTGGCGGATGTATGCGCCTAGCATCCGAGGGTTGGGAAAGCCAGCTGCCGCCGCCATCTCCTCGAGCAGCAAAGAGCGCTTCCCCGGCCACTCGCCCGCCCCGAGCGCCTGCTCCGGGGCCGGCGCTCCTCCCCAGCATTCTTGCACTGCCGGGTGGGCGCGCGGGAAAAGCTCTTTCTCCTGCTCCTCGAGCTCTTCGGCCCTGCGGCGCCACGATTCCAACGCCGTCCTCCTCCTCTTTCGGACCTCATCTGGGTCCAGCGTGAGGACTTCGAAGACAGCCCTCTTGCTCCGGTCTGGGAGCGCCGGCGGCTGCTCGTAGGGGTGCTTCAGCTTGCGGGCCACCTCTACAAACTCTTCCTCTGTCCAGTGTTGACCTAACTGCACTGTGACCTCGGCGTTGTTACCGCACTCACCCCCCTTTTCCAGAATCTGAAGAATGCGCATGCCCTTGTCCAGCGGGACCGTCGCAACAACAGCGTCCTTGATCAAGGTCGCCTTGGCTTTGACCTCGCCCCCGCACGCATCCTCCAGAGTCGCAAGGTCAACCTGGGAACATTTGACCACGCGTACGTCTCGGTACTCAGGGATGAGCCGCGGGTACTTCGTGCCTCTAGGCTGCTTGCCCACGCCCGCGTGGCCTGGCGGCCCCGCCTGCGGCTTCGGCCGCTTGGCCGCAGCCAGAGCTGACGCCGCCAACGGCGTAGAGCGAGAGGTCTGGGCTTTTTCTCGCAGTGCGGCCACGACGTCGCTTGTCGCCGACTGGCGCTCCTTCACGAAAGAGTCGACCATTTCCCTGCAGAACTTGTCCGGGTACTCCGACTCCTCTGCAGTGGTGACCGCCCCCTGCCTCCGCCACGGGGCGTGGGAGTGGCCGGAGTCGCACCAGCGGTTGTGCAGCGTCCGTACGCACGTAGCCGTTCCCCGAAGACGCACAGCTTTGGGCCGTAGGCCTCCCACCATACAGGCGTGGAACTCGGTGTCGGCAACCCCGGCGCGGCTCAGCAGGCTGACGAACTCCTGCATGTACCACAGCAAGCTGTTCGCGGGGTTCTCGATGATCCACTGGACGCCCATGTGTTCGCAGCGGTCAACCACGACTAGGGCGAACCTGTACAGCGAGTTAGCTCGCGAC
Organism: Prorocentrum cordatum; assembly: GCA_963575745.1. NCBI lineage: Eukaryota > Dinophyceae > Prorocentrales > Prorocentraceae > Prorocentrum > Prorocentrum cordatum. The sequence continues at coordinate 73,006 of CAUYUJ010017754.1, forward strand.
AACTTCTGCATGTCATCCGCCGAGAACTCGACGTCGGTCCTGCCCCAGGGCTCCCGGGCGGAGCGGAGGGGCTGCGGGAGACCATGGCTGTCTTGGATGTCTCTGGCGCGAGTTGCGGTGCCGCATGGAAGGCTTATCCATACCAGTGTCAGGGTCTGCGCGCTTCCCAACAGCTGTAAGAAAGCATATTGCCCTTCATTAGTGGTCAGATCAAGCTGGACCCACGGCCCCCGTGACTCGTGCCGATTGCCTTTCCAATCAACCCCGAGCGCCGGGACGCCCTCTGACGAGAACGCAGCTGTGAGTTTGGCACTGCCGCAGCACATCTCCAGCACCTGCGGGCCACCGACCTCCCTTACTGACCTGGCCTCGCCGACCCTCGGCGCAGCCGGGCTGGCTGTCGCGGGGGCGGCCTCTTCCGCCGCCTCCCCGCCGGGCACTCAATGCCCTTTCGGGTGGCCGGAGGCGAAGCTGTGGGTGCCTCCGCACGACTTGCGGCAGCAGACGTGCCGGCCCTTCGGGCACCTCCCGCCTGGCGGGGCCTTGTCGCACGTGTTCAAGTTGTACCCGAAGCAGACCGGGACGCCCGCGTCGTCGGTGGCCGAGTTTCCGGGGTACCGGAGCTGCAGTGGCAAGGCCGGGCCGCTCTTGCCCCCTCCTTTGCCGGGCTGGCTGCCTGCTGCCTGAGCTCCTGGCTTCTGCCCCTGTGGCCTCTGCAGCGCTGGCGCCTGCTGTTGCTGCTGCTGCTGCTGCTGCTCGTAGCGGAGTCTCTTGTTCGCCCTCCTCCTTTGTCCCTTGTTCAGCTGACCTGGGGGCTGGCCGGCGGCGTCCTCGCCGGTGGGGGCAGGCGGCCCCCTCTTGGCCCCGGCTTGGACCGCCTGGTGCGCCCCGTGTGGGAGCGGCTGAAGGTGGATCGTGAAATCCTCGTGCTTCAAAACATCCGAGATGATGGTGTCCAGCGGGCGGACGCCATTCTTCCTCCGGATGCCTCCCTTGGCCAGACGGCTCATGAGCGCGAACGCTGCCTCGTCCGCCCTCCTGACCTGGGTTAAGGACGTCTTGGCGTAGCCCGGCGGCGGGGCCCGCAAGTACGCCGCCATGAGTGTCTCGCGAAGCTTCTCGTGCTCCTCAAACTTCACGAGGTCACCCATTGCCATGGCCAGGCCGCGGCGCTTGAGGGCGTAGTCCAGCAAGAGGTCCGTGGAGAGGTCAGCACACTTTGACGATGAAGCCTCGGAGACCTGCTTCATGAAGCCCGTGGCCGGATCCCTCTTCCAGTTCTCGTCCTGCTTGATTCCTGCGGTCTCCAGCTCCCTCTTGACACACTGCTCCCATGGCGCATACTGCAGGCGGTCCCTGTCGTACATGCCCGTGAAGAGGGTGATGAGACCGTCGCCCACGTCGAGCTCGCCCTCAAAGCGGAGGCCCGTGAGACGGCTCGTGACCTGGTCCCGGCGGGCTTGAAGCTCTACCGGCCCCAGCTTCCTCGGCGCGTCGCCATCGGCAGCGTCGATGTGCTTGCGCATGTCGTTCGTAGCCACGCTCCAAGACTCCCACCACAAGCGCCTCAACGCTGGTACCAACTCCTCGTTGCCCCCGCTCAGGGGCACGAGCAGCTGCTGGTTCAGCAACGTGGGGTCTGGCATCTGCGGGTTGTAGTCGGTACCAAAACCCATGCCCGCGAACGTCTTGATGCCCTTCGTTTTCATGGCCGGGACGCAGTCCTCCAGGCCTAGCTCCACCACCCGCGCGAAAAAGACCTCCTCGCGCTCACTTGCCATCGGGGCACAGAGAGAAACAGACGTCAACCAGAAGGAAAGATCCCGGCCTGCTCTTTGAGCCGCAATTCCTACGGATGGCAGCGGGTCAACGGTCGTCGGGTGCAAAGGGGGCACCTGCTTACCTGACAATTGACATCCAACTGGGCGTGCCGGCCCATCCTTAACGTTCACATCCGTCGACTGCATCACAAAACGCACAACATAGCCGGCTGACCCCCAAGGGCACCAATACAGACAGCCAACACGAAGCACGATTATCTTCGGCATCGCGCCACGCCTGGAGGAACGTCTGGCTCCCCTGGCCGCGAGGCTCGAGCCGCGACTACCTTCACGCTCCTGACCTGTGGCCTCCGTACGCCGCTGTCTCCACGTTAGGGGGGTCGCACTGTCAACGAGCTGCGGCGTGAATGGCGCCATCAACCTGAACGATCTTTCAATTGAGTACGTCCCCCTTCAAAGGCACCGTCGGGCCCGAAAGCGACGCCAGCCAACACTTACTCCGGCACTCCTGAGGCGACGGCACCCCGGCGTCAGTCCTGAGGCAACGACTCAGACACACACATACGAACTCAGCCCTATGCGGAAGCGCCGTCCAGCCTAACAAGGGCGACGGCAGCCGATCCGTCCGGCTCGAGAACGACCACTGCCAACATACTCACACTCTCCGCGGCAACGGAGGCGCCGTCCAACCCATAGGCGACGACAGCCAACACAACCACCGCACCCCACAGGGCACACAACGCGGGCGCCGTCCAGCCCGGGGCGACGACTGCCACGCCGTCCAGCCACGAGGCGACGACCGCAGAGCCGTCCAGCCCTGGAGGCGACGACTGCCAAACGAACACACATTCGCCTCTGGACGTGGAGATGCCGTACAGCCCGAGGGCGACGACAACCTACACAACACTGCTTCACTCCGCGGAGGCGTCGTCCAGCCCGAAGGCGACGACAGCCTAGCCGTCCAACCCGGGAGGCGACGACCTGCGAGGGTGTGACGCCGTCCAAGCCTCATGGCGACGACAGCCAGCGAGGGTGTGACGCCGTCCAAACCTCACGGCGACGACAGCCACTACCCCACCCCGCGCACCGCAGAGGCGCCGTCCAGCCCGGAGGCGACGACAGCCTGGCCGTCCAGCCGGAGAGGCGACGACCCGCAACAGTGTGGCGCCGTCCAACCGCAGAGCGACGACAGCCAACCGAGGCGCCGTCTAGCCTGGAGGCGACGACAACCTAGCAGTAACTACAGCCCGCACGCCGCGGGGGCGCCGTCCAGCCCGGAGGCGACGACTGCCTGGCCGCCGAAGCCCTGGAGGCTACAACCGCCACTGTGTGGCACCGTCCAGCCCGGAGGCGACGACTGCCGAAGAATGCGCCGTCAGCCCGAAGGCGACGACTACCAACTCGTTACCCCGCACTCCGCGAAGGCGCCGTCCAGCCCTGAGGCGACGACAGCCTAGCCGTCCAGCCCGAAGGCGACGACGGTAACTGCTACTAACGGTGGGGACCTTAACACCTGCACTTCCGCAGTGACGCCGTCCAGCCCGAAGGCGACGTCGGCACAGGGAGCTACCTCCCGAGCTGCAGGGGCGGCGCCCGGCCCGAAGGCGACGACCTGCCTCCTCAGCACCCGACTCCGCTCGACCTCGGAGGCGGCAAAGATCCCCGAGCGGCAAGAGGAGGGAGGAGGGAAAGGAAGAAGGCTCCTCCACCACCCCACCACCACGGACGGGGTCGAGAGCCCAGACGAGGTCGAGAGCTCCTGCGGTGCACCTTCACCGCCATGCATACTGCTGGACTGACAGCTGGTCAGGCCAGCGTTCGCTCTTTCGCTGGGCAGATGGCTGGTCAGGCCAGCGTTCGCTCTCTCTGTCAGAACACGGCGTGTAAGATCCTCTCCAGCTCCTCCACTCCTCGAGGGGGGAAAGGGAGAAGGAAGGAAAGGAGGGAGGACATGAGGCTGTGGCTGCCCACGGGCGCTACGGTAGTTGTGCCATCAGCCCAACGGCGATGGCACCAACCACGCAGCTAAGCCGCACTGCGGGGGGCGCCGCCATGCCATAAGGCGACGAAAGCCGAGCCGTCCAGCCCTGAGGCGACGACAGCTATTCGCACCAACCTCCCTGCCGTGAAAGCGCCGTCCAGCCCGACGGCGACGGCAACCCGACTCTACCCGACACCCGCTGCGCTAATGCGGAGAGCCCCTAGGCGACGACTGACAATTATCCGCACGCTGCCCAACCATACCCTAGCTGCTGCGGCGGCGCCGTCAGCCCAGGAATGGCGCCCCGAACTGCCTCAGCCACCCCCATACTACGGTGGAGGCGCCGTCAAGCCCTTGGGCGACGGCAGCCGCCGCGCGAAGCCGAGGAGGGGCGCGTGGCTCGCCGGTGTACTTTTGCAAACAATTGCCGTCGTACCGCCCTACACGCTCGATCTGAAGCAACCGCTCCTACCGCAGAGGAACCACTCGGCCGCGGGCGGCCAGCCCTCATGCCAGCGCTCGGCCATGCCCATGGCGAAGATGAAGCCGCAAGCTGCTGCGTCATCGCTTCCCGCCTTGGCCTTGTGCACCGTGCCCCGTACGTGCCGCCAGACTCCATCCTCTGGGAACGGAGGCAACTTGCTATCGGCGCTGGCCGCAGCCGCGACCACCGCGGCGGCAGCGTCGCCCTCCCCGTCCGAGTCCGACTTCTCGTGCTCGGAGGCTTCAGGGA